>CM020217.1:2962500-3470000 GCA_009819775.1 Phoenicopterus ruber ruber
GGCTGGCGGGGCACTGGGAGGGCCTTGTGGGGTAGAAAACCCCAGCTGCAGTGTCCCGTGGAGCCGATCAGCGCCGCTGCTGAGAGGTCGGTGGCAGGGGGAAGGCAGCTGCTGAGCTGGAGCCGCCTCAGCCTGTTTTCTGCGCCCTGCTGCCATCTCCTCTTCGCAGCCAGCCAGACGGGGCAGGCAGAAAGCTGGCTGCCTGTACCTGCCCCACTGTTTCCCGCTGGGGCAAGAGACTGGTGCCTTTCCTTCCAGGTGCTAGAGAGAACCCACAGACACCTTCCTTTCCCACGTTGTGAATAGCCTTGGAGCCTATCCCTGCTGTCAGGCTGAACCACACGAACACTAAACACCCTCTAGGAACGCGACCAGTCACGTTCTTTAAGCACATGAGCAATAACCTACAGCGTAATAAAATGTGAAAAAGGGCTCATGGCCACAACAGAAACTAGCCCCCCAAAAAACACCCAGTCCCCTCCCCAACATGGCACGCTTGAAAAAGTAGGTTACTAAATGAGCAAGGAGATGTTTACTACACAACAAATGATGCTGTATTCACCTGCTCTTCTTTCATACAGGAAACATGAAGCATATCTACCTTAAATAAGGCAAGTGCCCTAAACATCAGAGCATTGCGCAGGTGGGCAAGTGTCTATACAGGAGAAATGTCTGACCTTCCCATTAACAGGGAGTCCAGTTTCCTAACAGTGACTGTGAGACACATCTCCTTGGGACCCACCAAAGCATTTCCCTTGGTCTGCCAGGGGCTGCTTTCAAAGCTGCTGCACAACCTCAGCATGGTGTGGGAATGCCCAGACAGGCAGCTCTGCTGGCCCTTGTAGACCACCCCAAGAACATGAGGGAACCCCAAATGGGTTATGAATCTGGCCCATTCTCTTCACTGGCCTGCAAAACCTTATGGTTAGTGTTGCACCTTTGGTTTGCAATCTTGGGGAACAACTCAAACGACACAGGAGCTGCTAGGAGATGGTGGGACCTACCCTGTAAGGGAAAGAACTGGTCATTCATGAGATTAGCCCAGATTTGAAGCTATGAGACTAGGACTTGACTAGCCTCGTATGCCAATGGTGTCATTTCTGTCTCTTGGAGACACAAAGGCGCCTGGAACAGCACATAGTCAGCCACCACTGCCCTGAAAAGCTTAAGGGAGTTTTATTTTTGAAAACCAGTGTCTGATTACTCCACAGCAAAGACGATTCTGAAGAAACAAGAGGGATAGAGAAAGAGCACAATTTATATTAAAAAATATTGATGAAATCCAGTGTTATGACCTGTTATGACTGATTTAAGACTTCTATTTTCTTTAACACTTTTCAATTATTTCCCCCTCACACACACACTATTCATCAGCTTAGAAAAATCTCTCAGGCCAGCATGCAGATTTTCAGCCTCAATCGCTACAGTACATGAGTTCTAGATCTGAGAGGCCAAAAAACATCTATTTGACTAAAGAGCTATAAGGCAGCCATAAAAATTATGGATCACAGAAATAAGCAATTAGTGTTATCTTCAATTGCTTTATTGGCAGTATTCACTCGTTAGAATAGAGGCAGCAGTAAAACAGATTGCAACATACTGTATAACAGCATATGGGATTTTACATTATAATGCTATTCTCTGCCAAGAAGTCATATTTTCATTTGAATGCACGGAACAGATTATCACAGGGTTTCCAGCATTAGAAGTGGATGACCCTCCCTCTCTGCTTCTCCTCCTCCCTTCCCCCCAGCCTCTTGGCTATTAGGCAGTTTTTTAGGTTACGACTACATCAAAATAAGCATAGCAACAGAGCAGTAATAAGGGAGCTCTGACTACTGAATATTGACTTGTGCTGTGAGACCCCTGGCTCACGCAGACTGGGCATGTCACAGAGCTATGGAGATAATAAACTCAGCCGCGAAGGCAGTGGGTAGACGAGGAGTTGAGGGTTTGCCAGTCTTTTCACCCAGCTGGCTTCAGCTCTAGAGGAAGCTGCTTGCCCGCCCATCTAATCACAGCTGAAGTGCCACAAAGGCAGCCACTAGCAAGAGGGCTGGAAATAAGACAATAGGAATAATAAGAGGGGGAAAAACAGATTCTTTATACTGTATTTAACATTAGGGATATTTTCTGCAATTGTTTGTCTGTGTCCGTAGCTCGTCTTTACAGAGCAATGCCAGCATTTTGGCGCAGAGAATCGATTCCCCACAGGAGTGATACGCAAGGCCTGTGGTTCACCTGCACATCAGCAACCAACATACAAATATTAATATCTGGCCCGTTATGGAAATTAAAGTAAACATACTACATCATACTACAACTCTTCTGTTCAAATAGAAACATACCCTCCTTTTACCAGCATGATACAGAAAGCAAAGGATGCTGAAAGCATCCAAACCCCAAAAAGACAACTTGTACAGGAGTTGTACTCAAAGCTGATTCAATAAATACTTGTCTCCAAATGTACTTCCTTTGAAATGCCTATATATTGTTGAGGGGAGGGAAGAGGGGGAAGAGTGGGGTTAAATGCTTAAAACAAAATGCTCTGAGGGGAAAAAGCACTTGCCGCTCTAGGAACACAGGAACTAGAAAAGCTAGAGGCGTAGGTAGTAATTTACCAGAACAAAGAAATTGGATAGAATTAGGTTTCATGTGTTACTATTTATTCAGCTCTAATGAAAGCCAAATAATTTGATAAAGCCTCAATTCCCATCTGTATCTCTGAATTTCTGCGCATATCCAAGACACAGTTTCTATAGAGGGCATTTCAGATTTCAGAATTTTCATTTCAGTTTCGGAATTCAGAAGTTTACCTTCATTACCAGAACAGCACTATTAAATGATGATAAGCAAACTAATATGTTGAACTACATACAGCTCTTCCACATGCACAAGCCCTTTTGAGTATAGCTGTCTTAAAGGGCAAGAGCACAACTACAATGTTTTATATTATCCTTAAAAATATAAGAAAAAGTCCCTTTCTCAGCAGTGATTAAAGGTGTTCAAAAACAGTCTGTCATCCTCTCAATTTCTGTGTTGGAGACTACAGCCAGAATCTTAATGTTATTTGCCACAAACATCAGCTTGAAGTTTTTGCCTCAGAAAGAGCTACAGAAATATTAACAATAAAAAAAGTGGACTTTTAAGTGTTCTGAAGTTTTCTGAATAACTTACTGGGCAAACCAGTGTGTGCCATGCACGTGTGAGGCAAAAAATTCAGGGAAGAGGAGAGGGATTTCTAAACTGTTGAGAGAGGAGACTCCTCCCTCTCCGTGTTCTGGTTCAGCATCACTACCTGTATGTCATTTTATTCAAAGATTGTAAAATACTTTGAGAAAAAAAAAATCTTCGTTTTTTGGGGGTGAAGGGGGCTGGCAGGCATTTTCCAAAAAAATGCTTACAAAAGGAAGGAAACACTAGGATTGCTGCTTCCTCCTCACTCAAAAATGTTCAGCCCAACCATTCAGCTTTTCCTATAGTAACCAATGGTATAAACTAAAAAGAGCCACAGAGGAGAATAGCGGGGCTGGCCTTCCACCTATTGCGCAGCATCTCACAGGTGGGACAATACTCTGGTAAGAAACATCTAGTGAACAGGTATATATTGCTATAGTGACCCTCCCTATTGCTAACATTTCATTGATGTGCCACAAGCATCCAGTTAGTTAAATCTCTTTGCCATCGCCATCCCCGCCAACAAACTTAGGGGAATTTGTTGTTATCCTCAGCGGCAGCAGCTCCCAGCACTTGTCAAAAAAGCTGGCCGCTCCATTCAGGTGCTAAAATGTGAGCACTTCCACAAATCCAGCCTCATACAAGGATGCACTTGTAGAACACTGAAAAGATGTGCTAGTTTTTCCTCCCTTCTTTGAAAAGCTAAGGGCTTCCTGCAAGAAGCTGTCCAATATCAGTGCTCGCTGACCCCAGCAGGATCTGATGGCACTAAGCGTTACACAGGATTGAGCTGTTTGGGGAACGGAGAAAAAGGGAGAGCAAATAATCTGATGGCTGCTCATCACTATGCAAAATCAGTGAAGGCAGCACAAGCAACAAGCCCAGGATGCCTTGGAATGCCAAGCGTGATCACTTATAAAATCCATATAAAACATCTGCTTTTTGTACAACTAAACTCTGTATAATAGCAACCTTTTTCCCCCTTTCTCTGTATTTAGCAGCTGTTGCAGCCCAGCTCTTGAAAAAGAGGAGTACACATCACAAAGCAGCGTTGGAATCAAGCTGAGCTTTCTTGTCTGTGTTAGGTTCCAGGCTCAAGGGACTGCATGTTTTGAAAATGTCACTGTGCTATTTTTTCACTGAAGGTGGGCTTACCAAGTCAGGTGACAAAAGCTACAAAAGGTGGTAGAAAAAGAAAAGATTCTTCTATCCTACTTTTCGTGTCCTAACCATTAGTGCTGTTTAATTAAGCATTCTTAGAGATAACGCAAAGATGACTAGAGTTTTCTAAGAGAATAACATGTTGCAACGCAACTGTCAGGTCCCCGACATCCTCTTATGCAAAGGAAAGAGGAAGGACAGCTCCCACAAAAGAGCAAGTGGTCACTGTTTTCTAAAAGGAAGCACACAGAAGCATAGAATAGTTTGGGTTGGAAGGGACATTTAAAGGCCATCTAGTCCAACCCCCCTGCAATAAGCAGGGACATCTTCAACCGGATCAGGTTGCTCAGAGCCCCGTCCAGCCTGACCTCGAATGTTTCCAGGGATGGGACATCTATCACCTCTCTGGGCAACCTGTGCCAGTGTTTCACCACCCTCACTGTAAACAATTTCTTCCTTATATCTAGGGTAAACCTACGCTCTTTTAGTTTAAAACCATTACCCCTTGGCCTATTGCAACAGGCCCTGTTAAAAAGTTTGTCCCCATTTTTCTTATAAGCCCCCTTTCAGTACTGAAAGGCTGCTAGAAGGTCTCCCCAGAGCCTTCTCTTCTCCAGGCTGAACAAGCCCAAGTCTCTCAGCCTGTCTTCACAGGAGAGGTGCTCCAGCCCTCTGATCATTTTTGTGGCCTCCTCTGGACTCGCTCTAACGGGTCCCAGAGGGCACCAGAGCTGGATGCAGCACTCCAGGGTGGGGTGTCACCAGAATGGAGTAGAGGGGCAGAATCCCCTCCCTCGACCTGCTGGCCACGCTTCTTTTGATGCAGCCCAGGATACAGCTGGCTTTCTGGGCTGCGAGTGCACACTGTCAGCTCATGCCCAGCTTTTCATCCACCGGTACCCCCAAGTCCTTCTTGGCAGGGTGGTACACTCGGCCTTGTTGAACCTCATGAAGTTCACACAGGCCCACTTCCTGAGGTTGTCCAGGTCCCTCTGGATGGCATCCTGTCCCTCAGGTGTGTCAACCACACCACTCACAGCTTGGTGTTGTCTGCAAACTTGCTGAGGGGGCACTCGATCCCACTGTCTGTCATTGATGAAGATACTAAACAGTACTGGTCCCAGTATGGACCCCTGAGGGACACCACTTGTCACCAGTCTCCATCTGGACATCAAGCCGTTGACCACTACCCTCTGGATGCGGCCATCCAAGCAATTCCTCATCCACCAAACAGTCCACCCGTCAAATCCATCTCTCTCCAATTCAGAGAGAAGGATGTTGCAGGTGACCATGTCAAAGGCCTTACAGAAGTCCAAATAGACAACATCTGTAACTCTTCCCTTGACCACTGCTGTTGTCACTCCATCGTAGAGGGCCACTAGGTTGGTCATACGTTCATACCTAGTCTTGTAATCAATAATCTGATACAAAATATCCTGCCCATCCCTAACCAAATCTTTGGCAGGATACAACAGTTACAATGCAAGGACAAGTTCAGGCAAAAATGTATTAATGTATTTTGTACAGTATCCAGAAACTGAAATGCTATTTTAGGACTGCGCAGTAGCCTGCTCCAGGGACGGGGACTGATCTCACATTAACATGCACATGTACTCAGATTAAGGGCATTACATTGAGAAAGGCTCATTTTTTCCCATCCCTCTTTTGCCTCCCATCTGCTCCTTTTCACAAAAGTCTAAGGATCTCGGCTAACCAGAGGCTGCAGCACTAAGGGTAGGGAAGGTGGGGGTGTCTTCTTTCGAGGCGGAGGGGGGAAGGAGAGAGAAAGTTGTTTTGTTTTGGCTCAGATCTGTAATGAATTTGTGGGTTGCAGAAATTGATCTGTCATAGTGCAACAGATTGTAGCTTGATCTGCCAACAAATTGCAAGCAACAGTAGGTAATGACTAATTGCAAGTGTCAGGGTTTTTTTGTTTGGTGGTGGTTTTTTTTTTTAAGGAAAGGTAATCTTTTCTGAAGGAATATAGGAACTGTGATAAAATGAAAAAGGTAACAATAAAGAAACTTGCCTGTTTAGTAGAAACATTACTGATAAACAGCATCTGTACTCAGGTTTATACAGTATGGGCCGCTCTTAATGGGCTCAGCCCTTCCTTGGTTCAGGTCCTCTTTAGGATTGCCCTCTCCTACCAGTCAGAGCTCCCTAGAACTTCAGGCTAGCTGACATCAGTCTGCAGAAACTCGTGGACTTCCATGAAGCATGTTGATACATACTCACTAACAGACTGGCACAGTCCACACAAGGAATTTTACCCAGTTTTTAATCGAGCTGGATTTCAAGTTAAATCTGCCAAGAACTACACGCCACGGATCATGAGAAATTTGGTTTCTTCGTTGAATATGGCTAGGGTCTATGCTCCAATTCAGGGTAACAAAAAAGCAGTTGTCTTCTGCCACCAGTTCCCTCTCTGAGGACTGCTGTAGGTTGTGCCGTCACCCTTGCTTCAGTATAATGGATAAAGAGGAAGGAAAGCAGTTTTTTTCCTCTGATTTTTTTTGTTTGTTTGTTTCCAGTTAAGTCAGAAACTCAGAATTATTCTTAACAAAAATTGGATTTTAGGAAGTTCGCCCACAACCCGGTCTGGGGGAAGACCAGGAATATCTATGAGTATTGGACCAAAACAGAAAAAAAAAATAGAAACAGGCAGGCAAGTAACACTAGGGAAAAATCATCAAAAATAAAGCTTTCCTAGCACACAGGAAAAAAAAAAAAACAACAGAGATCTGAAATAAAACTGATAGAAGTGAAGAAGAGCACTGCATTTTATTCATTGTCATCTTTTCCTATATCACTAGAAGTTCAGACTTCTCTGCAGCTCACTGGTCTTGTAGCCTGTGGCAGGGTCACTGAAGACCCTTAGAGTTACAGTGTGTGCAGACAGGAGGAGACAGAAGCAGAGTCATCCCCAGAAAGGGCACACAGATGAGCAGTACGGTGTCACCTAAATGCCACACTTGTGTTCTTGAAAGGCAGCACATTTCAGAGGGGAAAACACACATCCACATCTTGATAGCTACAAGCTTGCTTAAACTGCCTACATTTATTGTAAAACTGTCTCAGCTTTTCAACTTCTACGCTGCAGACAACTTAAAATCCAGATTTTCAGCACAAATCTCCAGCTTCACATCGTCACCTATATCTTTTACATTTAAACACTACATGACAGCAGAGCCATTTGACAACAGTAATATAGTGCAGCTAACACATACATAGCATGGTGTTGACAGGGGTATTGTGATGAGCGAACATTGGTCTAGACAAGAGCCAAACACCAGTACTGCGAACAATGGAGCATCCTTTGCAAGCCACAGGCAAGAAGGAGACAGCTTTCAGGAAAAGGAAAAATTTCACTTTGGGGTGGATTGTGTAGGTCATGTAGGGTGAAATACGTACAGCACAAACCTGCTGTATAATCGCAGGATAGGGCTAGCAAGGGTAATGGGTGATACCTAAATGCTGCTAGCCCTCAGCGCAATGAAGAATTCCATTCACTGTGAATATTCAGAAACACAAGCATAAAATCCAGTATTTGCAAGTATCTGTGCTAATGTGATTTGACCTCTCATTGTTCAGGTAAAGCAAACATGACAAGGTCACTGCATATTTCAGTTGCAGTTCTTTTTATTTTAATATGGGAAACATTTGTGAGTATTTTTTCCATATTTTGCTCAGACTTCTTCAGCTCAAATTCACTTAGTAGCAAAGTGCTTCTGTTCCATTTAAGCAGAAGCTAAGTCTATGTACTCAAATATCCTTAAAGGAAATTGTATTTTACAAATCAGAGATACATTGCTAACAGAGACATTCTGCCTTTCCTCTGGAAAAAAAAAGTTAGAAAGCTTACAAGTAACTGTTGACTACCCAAATAAGAGGTTAAGAAAGATTTTCTGTCTGTTCACAATATTCCATTATTTTAATTCATCTAAGAAGGAATTTCAGAGAAAAGCAAGTACTGAGTTCAACTATAAGGCTCTGTTTGCAGCAAGGCAGCCTGCTAAATTCTTGCCTTATTTACAAATGAAAAGTAAGTGGAGAACAGGAACCTCAATGACTAAAGATGAAGTTAAGGTGCAATACAGTGTGTCTATCTTCCAGAGTGCCATAGATATCCTAACTAATGTTTTACTGTTACTTACCTATATTGCTTTTATTTATTCAGCATTGTAATTGTTTCTAACTTACCTCAAGTGCAATCGCCAGACAGGAAAAGATTCTTAATAAAGTGCATTAATAAAGTGAGAATCATTTAATGATCATGCTCGTCTTATAACGATCAGGCTGTTAAAAGCTCATGTAGTACATTGATTCTTATTCTACAGTCACTAGGAGACTAGAGGCAACTAAGAAAGGGAAAATATTAGAAGCAGTTCTGGCTAACTACCCTAACACGCTTACCAAACTCCGACAAGATCAAAGGCAGAATACAAAGAGCACAAACTGGAAGTAAAACCCAGACCCCAAAGAGAAGTGGCACTTCTTTGCACAGAGAATTCTTAGCTAAGAAATTGCCAGTGGGCAATAACTTGAAAATTGTCATTGCATAATTCTTGTAATACAGCATCCTGACTCTGACTGCAACCAATACTGAGCGCAGCAAGGAAAGGCATTCTCCCTCTTCTGCCCCATTCTGCACCTAAATTGTGCAATTCAGTACTATGGGGAGAAATGTATTCCTCCACCCCATCTGATAAATATCTTATGCCTGGATGAAGAGTAATGACAGCTCTTCTTTAAATCTTGGTTGGAAGGACTATATAAGTTACAATTTGAGTATTAGAAGTAAATTTATGTTGAGATTTATTAATGTAAACCATTTGGGCTTCATTTCATCCTGCAGCTCTGAGTTCCACAAGTTAAATGCATACACCGTGTGCTGTACTTTTTTACTTGCTCTAATGAATCACTCTTTGGCCCCTTGTTGTTCTATTTTGAGTTATCTCTTTTTCTTTTGTTACAGACAAACGTAATGAGAAGCAGCAGACTGGCCTGATCTATGCCCTTCATTATTTTATATGCCTCTGCCACATTTCCTCCTGATCTTCTTCTTTCCAAACTAAATAATAATCCTGCCCTTTTTAATGTAGCCTTATATGAAAGGCTCTCAGATGGCTCTACTCATTTTCTTTGCCCTTCTCTGGACCATTTCTATTTCTGTTATGTCTTTGAGATAAGGTGACCAAAAGTGAACATGATTTTCAAGGTAAGGACATGCCATTGATTTATATGGTGGCATTAAAATATTTTCTTCTTTATGATTTATCCTCTTTGACCACCCTCACATTGTATTCTATTTCTTCCTGACTGACAACTAGCACTGTCCTACAGAGCAGCCATCTTAATTGAGCTGACTTCATTGACTCTTACGTTAGTGCTAATTCAAAATGTAAAAGGATGGCCGAGAATCCGAATTTTATTGCATACCATTTCATTATATTTGCCAAGTACACAGTCTGATTAGCCCTGGAATTCCTCAAAATGGTATGAAACACCGATTAGCCCAAATTATTTAGTATGGTCAGCATATCATGTCAGCTCCCACAGAAAGGAGAAAGTAAGTAGTGGGGGCTGTAGGGGAAGAGAGGAAGGCCAATTTATTCCTATGCTTGGTCTCCTCTTTTCTAACAGGTGTTAAACTCAAACCAGGATCTACCCTGAAGTTATTAAGATTCCTTATGAGGTCTTTAAGCAGCACCCTGTAAAAAACCTTGAAAGGCTAAATATACTGAATCCACTAATACTCTTTTCTGCCCTACTTTGCTAGCCCTTTAAAATGAATCTCACAGTCACACTGACTGTTAGCATAAATCAGAGTTCCTTCTGATCCTGGAAATACCATTATGCTCTACATCGCCAAAACTGTGCTTATTTACGCCTGTGACATACATACACGTGCCAGGTGTCCCAATTCTTTTCTGGATGCAGTTAGCCCAATGCTTAGCTTTAAGTCAATATAACATGCAAATTTACTTAAGAATTTCTCCTAGGCTTAAGGCTAGGATTTAGGGAAACACTTAAGTGTGCACATTTACTTAATTTAAGCACATGTGGTAAGCATGACTTCATACGCTTAATCACCTTACAAGGCTAAGTGAAGAACGTCTCCAACGAAGACAATGGATTTGCAGTGGGATACAAATTTAATGAAAATTTTTAAATCAGTCCTTAAGCATTAGCATCTAGATCAGCAATTCTTCATGTTCAGATCATCAAAAATATCAAGACATCACTGTCTTGCTTTTTGTGCTTTTTGTTCCTTGTTGTTCCTCACAAGTAGCAACTGCAGGAGGAGCTAGGATAGAGGTTAACTTTTCTACATTTTTTTTTTCCTCTTTTAAAAATCTGTTGATAAATGCATCGCTGAAAGACACTGAATCAGAGCCCAGAAACTGTGAAATTTAAGGATATGTGAAGCATGCACAGAAAGAACATATGCTTCCTCAATGTCCTCAAATCTGCTTCAGTCCTAATCTTGGAAGGACCATCTCTAAGGGTGAGAGAGTAAATGAAACGTCAATCCCTCTGTCAAATACAGGAGCACAAGCGCCCGTAGTGGCAGGGGTTTTACTGCTACAAAAATTGGGAGCTGAACCAAGAACACCAACACATTTCACAAAGGCCACTGGAAAGCCATTAGTCTTTCACCCACTGAATTACAACTAGGGATATGCAAATTCATTTGAATAAAAGACAGACCAAACCAAACATTTATCCAAAACCTTATCAGATATAAACCAGACCTTTTTGAAGCTTTCAAAGTGGTCATATACTTTTGTTATAATTTTTTCTGTTTTGTATATTCTTGAGCTTTCTGGCTTTGGATAAAAGTACCTGAAATGTCAAGATACCAACTGCTCTTGCAGTATTTTCAATCTGTTTTATAGATTCAAGAGGCTTGGAAATTTAAAGTGCAGCTAAGTTTGCCCAATGCATAAAACCAGTAACTGATTTTAAAAAAAGAATAGTTAAAAAAAGTTGTAATTTCCGCCCTTACACTGCACTAGTCAGGGGGACAACCACATGCAAAGATGAAATAATATAGAATGAACAACAGAGTGGAAAATTTAGGAGCTTCAACAGTAGCCAGTAAACAAAACTTTAACATAAGATGGAAATAAACATTTAACTTAGGGCCACTATGGTAATACCAGTGACAATAGGGTTTTTTTTCATTTTTTTTCTTTTGAATTTCATGTTAACCAGTGTACTGAAAATGTAAGTATTACATTATTTCCTTGACCTGTCAAGAAGAATGAAGAAGAAGAAATGTGGATTCTTAATTATAGGATGGAAAGAAGAAAAAAAAACAACCAGTGCTCCAAAAAGTGAAAGGATCATTTGAATGAAACAGGTATCCACTTCAGGCTTTACTAGACTACAGAGATCCTGACCAAGAGTGGCTGTTTCAATCCAGGTGTCTTTATTAAGCAAAGATTGACATGTATGCCCAACATGAAGGAGCTTTGTGATTGGTAACAAACGTCTGCCAAGGCTATGATGACAACAAAGCAGTAGACATATGTAGCTTTCAGTAAATGTGATTTGAACATAGGTCTTTAGAGATGAATGGCTAGCAAGCTGACTTGCTTGCCAGCTTCACCTCACTGTCACCTAACTTACAACAATTCCTTAGAGGAAAACACATTATGTAGCACAATGTCTGTAGTAAAAAGAATTATACGTACTAAAACTTCCATGCACTGCATGGTCCCTGTCTTATTCATAGACACCAAACTAGTCTGTCAGACACTACAGACTGAACTGTTGATTATATTTAGGCAAAATCTTTTGAAAGAGCCAGCGCAAAATGATTGCTACAGAGTTATCAGGATGTACAGTAATTACATGCAAAAGATGAGGTTCTTATTTTCCATTTTGGCAGCTAAGGCCTTAGGTCAAAAGTCATATAGTACAGACACATTAAACTTTGGGAATCCAAACGCCAAGGAAGATAATGTCTGGAAGAAATTCTTTACACTACATTTTTTTTCAACTCACTTGCACTGCCTTAGTTTATACTAAAGAAGAGACAGATGAACAGAATTGTCCTGACACAAGTCCTAGTGAAATGTGCAACTAGTACCAGGCCCAAGGAAGCTAAGCAACAGAAAAATGAGTCTATACTGTCTACCCTGATGGTGTGTCACCCCAACAAGTCACCCCTGATGCACTCCTCTATGCGCTGCTGCCAAGCAGTAAACCAGGTATAAATGCCAGCAGGGAAACGCAGAGCTCTAACGGGTTCCCTAGCCGGAACAGCCAAGGGAGCTGGCCTCCATACCTTGAGGAAGTGGGCATTGACCCCACAGCTGAGACACACACGACAGATCTTTTCATTGTATTTCATGTTTGGTACATGCTTAAATGCCTGTTGAATGGGATGCTGCCTGTAAGGTGGCTCAAAAATGATTTAAAACGATTGCTTCAAAATTAGTATTAGAAAAAAAAAATAACCCAGCAGCAATTATCGCAGCCTAAACCAATTAGCCATGTTGTTCCTTTGTGTAGCTGGTGATGGCTCCTCATCCAAAGAACGCTCCGTTCCCGTCACTCTTCTTCAAACATTACCTTACAATGTGTCCAGCCCCCAAGCTCATCAGAACCACTGTGACCTGATATCCTGCAGGTAAAGACTTGACTTTCTGCTGATTTATTAAAAAAAAAAAATCTTATATTTTACTGCTCACATGTACTCTCTAGAGCGTGGTCACATGACCAGTATAATGACAATCTGTCTCTCTGCTAACATTTCTCTACTTTGGTTATTTGTTTGATAAAGTGAGGAGCTTCCCTTTTGTTGCCCTTCATCAGAGCTTAATGTCTTTACTTTGGGATCAATATACTTTATGAATAATTTTATTTCCTTCTATTTTTATGGTCTTTTCTCCTCATTATCATACTGAGTTTATTAGCTGGTGCTGTCAGTATCTTTACCCTGTCATATGTTCCTGAGGTACAGTAAATATCACTTGTGTTGTAATTAATATGCACACCCTCTGCAGTAATTAAAGCACAGACCCCTTCAACCAGCTGAGCTTCCTACACTAATTCCACCTTATCTTCATAATGAACTTATTGTAATCTGAAACTACCACTGAATATTGTTCAGTAAGGATAGAAGAATGAAATCTAACGAGATGCAATAATATTTGTGAACATGTTAATATGAAAAAATGAATTTAATTAGCCTTAAATCTAATTAAATTTCCTGTACAATCAAAATCCCCCCATTTATCCCACAAAAACACTGATGGTGCAACACTAGTGCCCCTTCAGAGATTTACACAAAGATGGAGACCGGACACCTCATCCTCTCCCCACGAAATTCTCACAGTTAGCTATCTAGAGGGTTCCCTGCCCATGGATGTTTATAGAGAGGACTTAGAATCTCTGTTTAGGGATGTGATTTAGAAGTAAAATGGGAAGGTCAAGATGGAGTGGCAATTCAAGCCCCCTGAAAAGGGACCCAGCAATGAAACCATTTGGCAAACGTTTCTGACAAGGGAGGGGAAAGAAATACTGAATATATAAGCACGATAGTATAACGCAGAATGATTAGGGGGAGACTGGATACAAGAAATTCAGTTCTTATTTTCTGAAAACATTTCCATATGGGAGACTAGCGCCTAAGGTGCAGACTCACACAATAGGAAGAAAACTGGCAGGCTACGTAGATTGAAAATTGGCTGAAGGGCAAGAAACAAACAGTGGAAGTAAATGGGATTATTTCAAGGTGGAAAGAGGTTACCAGTAGGGTACAGCCCAGCTTTCTAATTATTCACAGTAATGACTTGGATGATAGTATGGAAAGGATCATTTCCAAGATTCTAGTAACTGGGAAGCACAGCGGTAATAAATACCAATGTAATCCAATAGCCATTTCATTAATAGTTAATTTGAGAACTGGAGAAGTTGCATAGGAAAGTGTTTGCATGTATCATGAGGCAGGATTGAGACATACAACAGCACAAAAATTGAATGACCTTCCCTTGTAAATGGTCATTCTAGAAGAGGCTTAAGCAACAGCCATTGAGCAGCTCCTTGTGCTTTATTGATTGATGTCAATCTGTCCAGTTCCAGAGTGTTAACTTCACTTTAAAATGTGCCCTTTTCTGTCATTCTTTTCCTGTAACCCCCTAAACATGCCTCATTTCCTACACCAAAAAATTACGTGGTCAGATATTGATTTGTGACTCTCTGGCTGACATCTGAATAGTAAGAAAAGGAATTGACTTAAAAGACATACGTGGATAAACAAGTAAAGGAAGCAAAAAACCCCACCCCAAAATTTCTGCTAAACTGAACTGACACAATCTAGTGACTAGGAGAGCAGTATGATTATTCTCTTCCATCAAACTATAGAGAACTGTCCTAAAATGAGAAGATTGTTCCCAAATTCCCCAGAAGAGGAGGAAGAGTCATATTCCACAAGCCATTGTGGAGAAACCCTTGGTCCTGAAAAAAATGACATCATCATTACTTTTTCTGAGTCATGAAAATTCATATATAGATGATTTCACTCACCTTCCAGACCCTATAAGGTACATATAGCCAATCAAAGGAGAAAAAAAATACCCCAGTGTTTCATCTGTTCAAAATTCACTATGTAACCCTCACAACTCCAATGCACCACTGCACTGCACAGAAACTACCTTGTTTGCCAACACTGAGATCATGAAAAAAAAGCAATCTATGCCCAACACAGAAATTTCATACAAGTTTCCCTACCCTATAAATTGAAGGTTACAAACAGGCACTTATAGCCCCCGTCACTGCCTTCTTTCTGCACTTCTGACACAAGCAGCAAAGACTGACTCCGCATGTTTTCTGAAGTTGGCAGACTAAGTAGTAAGCAAATCTGAGCATTTTTAATTTTCTCTCAAAGTGTACTTGGGAACTGGTGACCTAGCTTTAACCTTTCACTAATATGAAATATTTCAGCTATTAAAATCTTCAGAATTTTAAACTTGGCAGTTCAAAAGAGTGCCAAGATTTTAAGCTACAGTGTATCATATCATGCCAGGGAAGGAGCAAGAGAAGAGAAGGATATAGAAGGGGCAAGAAAAAAGAATGTACAAAACTAGGAGTGATAAGAGAGCAGAAATAAAGATATAAGGGCAGAAAATACGATTGTGTTTTTTCTCCTATATCCCTTTCATGAACCCTGCAGTCCTTATCTTACTTCTGCTTTTACATTTTTACATGCTTTCTTTTTTTTTTTTTCTCTGTCCACTTCTTTATTTCTAGGCATGATCACAGTATTTTTCAGTTTAGAAGAGTAGACTCTCACCCTCAAACAGTACACCTGAGGACATCTTCTAGGAGTCTGTGTCCCACAGGCTTGAATGGAGGCAGGTTCATGCTTTTGAGTCTGCAACTGAAGTACTGGTACCTCCTGCCCTCACTGCTGCAGATGCAGGGTATAGATGGGCCACTGTTCTGACTCACTAAGGCATTTCTTAGGAACTTATTAGTAATTACATAGCTCTGTCCATGCAGCAGGCCACAGTAAGAGTGCTGTTACCACAGGTAAGGATTCCTAGCACCAAAGGATTTGAGTCTCAGGGAGCAGCAAGAGCGGGCTGTTCCTCCAAGGGGATGAGACAGGAGCTGAGGGTGACAGCAAAGCGGGCAGGGCAGTGTCCTCACCATGAAAGGACAGAGTCTCACAGCACCCAGAAAAGATCCCGTGACAGTAACTGGCATCAGCCAAGAGCGCACTGATTGCCAGACAAGCTTACGGTGAAAAGGGCGGGTGAATCCAGAGGTCAAGTCAGCAGCTCAAGGGTCCAGATCAGGACCAGTGAGGTACACAGCCAAGCACAGGCTCACCTGAAGCGTATCTCAGGCAAGGAGCCAAGGCAAGTGCCTGAGTTTAAAAGCAGCTCCTGAGCAAAGTGGAGGAAGCCCCCAACAACACTTTTCACATAGCTCTTTCCACAGCAGTCTTGTCCAAGGTTACACAGCTGTGCCATAGCAGAGCCAGTGCTGAGCACGGGCAGCTAAATTTTGACAAGGTTCCTGACACTAGGAGGGAAAATGTTAGCTTAATCAAAAGGATCGCTACAAATCTCACTTTAATGTCATCCTTAAATAGTCTAATACAATTTTTTGTCTTCCATTCAAGTGTCTCCTATAATCCAAAGTCAGGCCAGCTCTGGCAGTAGCAAATGGCAAAATGCCCGGCCATGCAGTCCTTCTGCCCTCCAATTCCTTCACCCTCTTTCCCTCTTTGTGATTCAGAAAGCGCTATTTTTTTCTGAGTTATCTTTCAAACTGTGATCAGCTTTTTTGAGCAAAGAATACTATGCTCACATATATATATTTGATCATGTAAGTACATAACTCCTACCAGCTCTCAAGAAATTCTTTATGATAAACTTATGTTCTGCAAGCAACATTAGCAGACCATATCCCAAAGCATCAGAGTGGATTAAAAAGGCAAATTATGAGAAAAGATCTCTCTCAAACTTCTTGTGATATTTTAAATAGCAAGGAGAGGAGAAAGCAGGGATGGCCTCATTTGTCACATGTGGCTTTCAGACAGTTCAAGAGAGGTATCCAGGCCAGTGCTACCTCCCTGGACTGGCAGAGAGGCTGGGCAGACATCAGCTAATGAGTATCTCCTGCCACAGCAGACAACCCACTGGGGAGAACCATCATCATGAGCCACCTGAGAGCTGCTCCGGACATCTCATTTTCTTGGGAATCTGGGTCGTGTGATGTGGGCCCCGTAGCTTTCAGCTACACAGAGCTTTCAGTGTTCAGCTTGCAGAGCGGCATCGGTTGGCCACTCCCAGAATAAAGTCACCAGTCCAGTTGCAGAATTCAATAAAACCCCTGCAGACCTGCTAGGGGACCTAGATTTTAAAGGCGCTCCATTTGTTTTCTTTGCAAATACAGCTTTTCCCCCATGATTAACTGCAGACACAATTACCTTTTTTGGCACAGCCTAGTCACACAGAGACCAGATCTGAATGTCTTGACCTTACAACTTGGAAAGGCTGAGTCTAAAACCTTAGTAGGACCAACTACTTACCTTCTGGGCCACATTCTCCAGCGTTTTAATTCAGATCAACTCTGTAAAAGTTTAGTAAAGTTTTGCCTGTTGATCCTAATTCTTCACTAATCAGTTACAGTCCTTTGAGTTAAAGCAGTCAGATTCTACTCCTATTAGCAGGAAAAAAAAAATCCAAAATGAAAACAATCGGCATTTATACTTGGCCTACTCGGCTGTCTGCTATACTAGCTTTTCTGCAGCCAAGCATGGGACAATAGTCTGTACCCTCTACCTCTCTGGGTCCAGGTCTCCCTCCCCCTCCACTGCCAGGTTGCTTCTACAGCTGCTGCCTTCCTCCTCCTTTCACCAAAGGTCATCGCCATCTTGTCCTCATGTGCCTCATCTCCCTCTTGCCGACATTACAAACCCCATTTGTTCCTCTGCTCACAGCCTGGCACCTGACCTACCTCACCCATACCAGCCCCACTCTAGATGAAGTTTACATCAGAGCCCAAGTTATTAAACCTGGAGATCGACACCATTCAGAGACATAGAGTCATCTCTACACCACCTGTGGCACTCAATTCCAGCAACGTGGCCCACTGCCAGCCCGGCTGGCCATTCCCAGGGCCAGCAGAAGACCAGCGGTGCTCAGCAGCGCGTGCTATGCCCCATCTCACTCATGTTATGTGCTTACAGTTCCCTACATGGGAGGAAAGGACCTCGGACACTAGTTCATCTGAGGCCGGGCTAAAGGCAGGA
The DNA here is from genome assembly GCA_009819775.1 of Phoenicopterus ruber ruber. Taxonomy (NCBI): domain Eukaryota; kingdom Metazoa; phylum Chordata; class Aves; order Phoenicopteriformes; family Phoenicopteridae; genus Phoenicopterus; species Phoenicopterus ruber. Next base: position 2,980,619 of record CM020217.1, read on the forward strand.
CAAAATTTTTACTAATGGCTAGAATGAATTCTTCTAAAGTCCAGAGGTGGATCAGGTAACAACATCAAGTCTTTGTGTGAAACTGTCTGGTTTAGCTAATGAGCAGTAGAAAAGTCCAGCAGATTTACTCAAAATCTGTCCTAGGGTTATTCTAGGTCTGACAAGTTGGTCTTTTCTGACACTAAGATTTTTTCATTGTTTTGCACCTCGTTTAGTCATCAGTAACAGTAGAAAAGGTGTGGAAAATGATCGTCAGTTTTCCTTCACATTTTACATCCACTTTGTGTAAGTGTGAATGACTATACAAGGGAGACAGGAACGGATAAGCAAAATGCCCAAGTCCATAATGCAGAGTTTTGCAAAACAGAAGCTGGTCTCCTTAGCATCCTATGTGTGGTCCTGCTCTTTTTCCAGGGGAAATCTAGCAGGGATCTTCATTGCACTAAGAATAAAGCAAGCTGTTGCTGCTACAGCTCCTTTGGCCAAACACTGCATATTCTGTCACTCAGCAAGCCCCTCTTGAAATCAGTGGGAGTTTTGCTTCTTTAGAGACCTGCAGAACTTGTTCCTAGGCAGATATTTAAAAGAAAATCCATTGAATTAAATACAGCTAAATAGCATAAGCTTTCCAAGCAAGAGAAGAAGCAGTCAGTCCCATTCACAACAGGCAAATGCTCTTTCTGTTCGGTCTGCTCATCCTGTGGGTTTGGAGGCACTGACAAAGTGAACCCACTGAGAAATGAAATAAATGGAGGCAGATGAAATCAAACTGAACTAAGAAAAAAAAAGTTTACTGTCAGCTCGCCACATCACATCTCAGATTACACAAAAGGACAGCTATGCCAATATAGTCAGGAAAACACCATACTGTAAAAAACCCTAAGACAGTATGTTGAACTGCAGATAACTGAGTGCTCCATGATCAAACAAAAGGGAAGGAAGTGCCCTTACTTGCTTCTGTCTCTGCAAGTTTATGTCACTACTAACACGCTAGCTATTTCATTAGCTGCGAGATTTTTTTTCCACTTACCTAGTCAACAGAAAGTAGCTTGAGATAATTAAGGTAGTTATCATTTACATTGTATTTTATAAAATCCCTAAAGGACCCGTTTCCACAGCTACAGGTTATTAGGCTCTCGCTGTAGCTTAAGTCTGAGAGGGGTCACAGCCCAGAAGACGACACGCTGCAAAGGCGTCCTGGTTACAATCTTTCCTCTTGCCACTAGTCTATGCTGTTGTATAAAGTTCAGAACAGGCCTGGGGAAGCTCGGTGCAAATGTTGGGATGATCACTTTTGTCTCAGAATCTTCTGAATTCAATTGCAGAACGGTATGCTCTATTGTTCTGTTCTGTAAAGTATATTTAGCTTGCTTAATTAACCTATATTTCAGACAAGTCATGCAGGCATTCACCTAACTCTGTATATGCCTTTGTGATTAAACTTTAATGAAAGGGAGTCTAAAGTAAATTCCTTCATGCTACGGTTCTGAAACAGACAAAAAATCAAAATATAATATTTCTGTCAGATGAATTATTATTACTCTGAATTTTCTCTGCGACGGGGAAAAGAATATGAATCAGAATGAACATAGGGTTGAGAGGAAAGGGTGTTTCTGATTATGCTTAATAAAGGCTATTGCAACTGAAGACAGGTACAGAAATGTAAAACAGTTCGATGTGAAAACTGGATGGGGCACAGAGCACAAGAGCTAGTACATAGTTGTCAGAAGAAAGTTTATATTTCTTTGTAATATGTGTGAAAAAACACATAATTCTTTATATCTGTATTTTCTCCTAAACAAATACGCAGTAGTGCTACTCCTAAATAAGAAAAAAAAAATCAATGCCAGGCAGACTAGCACTCATAAGCAGCCTTACAATAGCAAACCAGTATGTGTCCATGAAGGAAGAAAAAGGGATTAGATAAGAAAACAGATTTCACTTTCAAGCCTCTAGTGGATTCTTAAAGACAACGGAAGGAAAAAATGATTTTATCCAGTGTTGGAAGAAAAATGCTTTGCCCAGTGTCCTTTAAACTTTCAATTAGAGCAACTTGCGAGACAGAAAAACACACATTTGTTTGCTCCTCTGTTTTCTGTTAGAAGACATTTTAAAAAGATATTTATTACTAGAATGAGATGAAGGTTGGTCTGATGAAACACTGGCATTATTATGATCTTCGTACATATTAATGAACTTTTAAAATGCAAATCATTGACCCACTAGGTGGTCTCATGGTCTCATAAATAGCAATCTTTTGCATTCCAGCATCCAAATACCTAGTTAGGAGCTTTACAGAATGCACATTATAGGTGATACAGACCATAACAAGTACTTTGGCAAGGGAAAAAAAGCCATTCCAGCCTATTGTGTCAATTAAAATGAAGGGATTTTTATGTTATGAACCATATGTTCAAAGAACATTACATGTAAAATTACATACAATCATTCTGACTATGAACACAATAATCCTGGTACATTAGTGTATGGCTTCTGGTGCAATTTGATACTGGTGTTTTTTCCACTTAGCTTGTGTCAAATAATAATTTGGATTGCAGCCATTCCTTACTCTGTGCTGTGACCCTACCAAAAGTCAAGAGTAAGGAGATTAGGGCGATTAGATGGGAAAGCAAAGCACCAGTGAGATCCTTCAGAAGTGATGGTGGTCACAGTGTCACCACTCCCTTTTAGCCAGTGAAAAAACAATTACATTGGTGGTTCAGAGGAGATGTGGTTAAATGACAGGGAAGGGACTCAGATATGCTGTTGGCACACACATCCCGAGCCTCTTCCCCACTGCCCCCCCCTAAATTTGGCAATCTAAACAGACATACAACCAAAGTCTTCAGGTCCTACAGTAATGGAATTCATACCTTAGCACAGAATGCCTTTAAGCGGTACTGCATTAACAGTGCAAACCATCTTTTACATGCCTTGAAACCAGAACAAAAAGCATAAACAGAAACAAATCCTGAGCAGCAGTTCATAAGTATAGTGGCACGCAAACTAAAACATGTAGTGTCCCAGCTGCTGCTGACACACATACACCCTGGAGCTGCTGCCTCTCCAATTGCAAAGCTCGGTGGCCTTTGGGGATCCCACCCCATCACTAAGGGCTGAAGCAGGTGCCTGACTTTGCAACTAAGCAGGGGTGCTCAGACAAAGCACTGGTGTAGCTGCTACTGCGGGAGTAACCCACAGTTTTAAGGAAACATTTAAACACAATTAATATTAAACTACAGAAAATGTTTACCAGTTTGTAAAATTATTAATTCTATTTTTTACTGATCTGTCTATTTACCAAATTAAGCCAATATATCAAAACTAATGTCTTCCCTCTCTAATTATTATTAATAAAGACTGCTTATTTCCCCTTAACAAGAATTCATTTTCTCTCTTCAAATTAATAACAGCCTAAATAACTCAGGCACCACAGGGCCTGATTCCAGGCTCAGTTAATCTGGAGTAGCTCCAGAGCTTTCATGTAGCGAGATTTACAACTGTGTATGTGGGAACAGGATCTATCCCTCCACCTGTAGGCTCTCTCTTGAAAGTTTTTCTGGTCTAAACTCCAAATCAAACTCTCCCACAGTACTAAGCAAATGAAAACCATTAGCAGTGCTATCTTAGCTTATGCTTCTGAAGCTAGTGGAGCTACATATGCCGATTTTCACCACGTGAGCATCTGGTTTGGCCATAATCATTAGAAAAATCATTCCACACGCCTAAGCAGATGAAGAAATATGCAGAAAGTGCAAAAGAAATGTTGCTGAAACTAAACAAGGCCACCTCAGGAACCCTGGCTACATTTCTGTGGTTCTCAGGATGCTCATCCAGAAGGTCTGTGCTTGTGTGCATGTCCTGGACCATCCTTCCCTCGCCATAGGGCTGGCCAGGAAATACCGCAGCCCCAGCTTGGGGCTTTCACAGCACACCCTCTCACACAGGAGACGCCTGTGAGAGCATAGCAAGGAGCAGTCACAAACCTTGAGGAGGAGGAAGCTGACATCTGCTCCTCTGCCTGAAACCACAGGTTTTACAGGCAGGGGAGGGGGCAGACTGCCCGCTCCCTGCCTGTGCTCTTCCTTCACTCCTGCCTCCAGCTGCTGGGGCACAGGCCGCTGGGATAATTGGGCACTGCTGGCCTGGGCCAGGAGAGTCCTGCCTCCCACCGGTCCTTTTGCAACTTTTTGCCCCAGTTTTGTGCAGTTGTTTGGCTTCTGTCCATGCGTTTCAGTGGAAGAGAGCCTAAGATGAACTGCAAAGGAACAAGTGCTTGCTGGTTTGGGTTTGTGGTTTTTGTTTGTTGTTTCCCCCCCCCCCCCCCGCCCTTTCCAAAGCCCTGGCTGTTGTTTTATAAGTGCCCTTCTGACACATATTTGAGCTTGAGGAGGTTAAGGAACTTTTGCCTCTCAAAAATGATGTCCTCAGTTTATCCACAACCTCTGTACAGCAAAAGCAACTGCAATCAAATACCCTCATGTTACCCGGCATTTAGCAGAGCCCCGACCTGACAGTGCCATCCTCTCCGGGGAGGAGAGGTAATTTAGACTCCCTGATAGCTTTCTTCTGTGCAACTCCATAGTACTGGATGTTGCTTAACTATATGTGGGCTCTGCTTTGCTTTGTGCCTTTTTCCAAATTAAACCTCCCTTTGTCATTTTAGCACAGCTTTTGTACTCCTGCTTTAGCTTCCTAAAGCTGCATCTGTACAGCTTCTTCACCCAAGCATCATAAAAAATGCTAAATGACTTATGTAGGTCTTCTCACTTAAGGTCATTTCAATTATGGCAACATCAACAGATGTATATGTTCATTAATAAAAGTGTGATATGTGTTTGTGTCCCTCTGAAAGTTCAGTCAGAAAATTATAGATTATACTGAGACACTGCAGGAATTGCTACTCTGTAAGTCAAATGCTCTATTATTAAAAATGTCATCCCATATGAATTTCATAAATAGCAAAGCCAAGAACAGAGTAACCATTTTAAAAAGTCTAGAGGGGATTCCATAACAACATTTAAATGCATTACTACTCAAACAATTTGATTGGATTATAAAATATTTAAAACTGCAGCTGTACTTGTGGTGTTTAATGTTGACTATTTTGATTTCTGGAACATCTTACCTAAGAAGTACAAGTTTACAAAACAGTTATATAATTAGTATATAAATATATAAGAAAAATCTATAACCCATGGAAATACATAGTTCCTAAGGTACTGTATATAGCCGGCGTATTCTACATACACAAATAAAAAAACCGAAAAAGAACATCAGGGTTCATTTAAGACTTGCCCCTGGAATAAAGCAGGACCTTATTTTGCCAAAGGTATCCTAATGACTGAAAATAAATATCACAAGAGATGCAGGATAGCGTGTGCTAAATAGATATTACTGGCCAGATTCTCAGGTGGTGTAAACTGGCATTTATCCATTGTAGTTAATGGTTACACTGACAAGTTTTGGCTTTATTTTCATTCTGTGTCCTCTAAAATTTTTTTTCCCGGGATCTCTCTTACATATGTATTAGGTATGTTTGGGTTTATAATTAAATCTTCATTGACTTTTTAAGCAGAAAGGACAATTTTAAAACCCATTTTTCAGAAGAATAGCTATGTATTATTCTGCAAATATATACTGATGCCCATATGTTATAGATATCCTTTCATATGCTAACTGTACCTCTTCTGCCAAACTGTCCGTCATCTCCGCTGCTTTACCTGGATGAGTGTCAAGACATAATTCATCCAACACACTCACGTTATTGGTCACTGCATTTCCATGGAAAGCAAGCTCATTTCAGAAGCACAGTGACTATCAGCAGTGCCTTTTGTAATGGCTGACATTTTGGCTGAGACTTCATGGATTATGCTGAAAGCATAAAGCTTTGCAGCTTTAGCTATGGGATCAGTTCTGTAGGCAAGCGGTATAACATATCCACATCCTTTGTGGGCGCGCAGAAAACATTGTGCGTTACCTTTTTTGCCACAACAGTCCAAGGAATGCTCTAAATTCGAAGTTGCCACTGGGACCTTGTCGCTGGTGTCTGCTTGCCTCCTGCAGGCAGTCTGACCAGCTAACGAACTCAGGCAGCACGCGACTCCTGTCCGTCCTTGCAGCAGGGGACAACGGACAAGGTCTTCTCTGCTTGACACTGCTCCTGCAAAGGCAGACAGAATAGCTGGAGGTGCAAGTACGCCCACAATGCATTTAAGCATATGCTACAGAGGATTTCGAAGCTGTGGGTGCATCTGAAGGATTACCCAGCAGGGGCATCCCAAAACACACTTCTACTGGCATACGGTTTAAATAGCAGCCTATTTTTGGCCATAAGAGCACAGCTACGATATTTCACCTCAACTTGAAGAGACACAAGCACATCCTTCTGCACATTCCATTCTTTTAGATGACTCATTTCTCAAGACATTTTGGTTTAGACTACCTGATCTGCACATATGCAAATTCAAAATGCCCTTCTGAAACTTCTCTAATCCTGCCCACCATTTAGGCTTGGCATAAAAGCATCATCCACATGCCTCAGCAAGCCAAATGACCTTGTAGATCCTGTTTTCCTGAAGGAGAGCCACCTGTATTCATTTCTATTAAACAGAAATTAACTTGGACCTCCATATGCAACCTCATTTGGCATAGTTAATTCCAGATTCCAGAGTTATCATTAAAACAAGAAGCGCATCTTACACATTGAAATCAGTGGGAATTAGACTTCAGTAACGCACACAAGGCTATAACAAAGTTAATCAAACAGCATAAGGATAATCCACTAATTGTTGAAATGAGGCGGAACATCTCCATTGGTTGTCTCAACAGGTAGCCCTGGGCTGAGTCGTGTTTGGAGTTTGGGAAGTTTTTACCATTTTAAAGTATGTCAAGCCTGTGCACTTCAGGGCACAGCAGGAAGCAGAGGGAAGATTTTGCCTGCCCTGAGGTAGGCAGTTCTAGCTGAGGAAATGAAGATCAACCAGTTCCAGTTGAGCAAGTGAACGCTCCTGGTTCCACTTGAAGGCATGCATATCCACCAGGCCTTCAAAACCAGGCCAGCGCCTAACTGGTACACATTCTGCTTCCTCAGATGGTCTTTGAAAAATCATCCACTCTTTAAAAGGAACACAAACCTGAAGTTTCTGTAATTTCCTGGGTTTCTATATGACAAAGAGGCCAAAGGCTGCTGAAGCAAATTAGGATCATGCTCTCAGTATATCTTTAGAATTATTTTGTTCTCAGCCTGAAAGCAGAATTTGACATTCAGTAACCTTTGTAAGTCCAAAGAAATGCTATTGACTTCACTGCAACTACTATAAATTTACACTCAATATAAGTGAGAGGGGAGCTGTGCCACAGTTTGGTCATTACTCTATGAATTCACATGATATAGAACAAGCTCAGCAATTATTTGTCATGTTTTTATTTTAAATGCCTAGCTTCTTGGCGCATGGTAATTTTCATGAGTGGTCCCTGCCCTTGATCATTTCAAATGGTGTTTGAAGCATTTGGATCTTAAAAATCTCACTGGCTTCTAGGAATAGTGCCTTTCCTATGACTGGGTCTGAAGTTAGAGCTGTGCCATTTAAGAGAGAAGTTCAGAAAAAGGTGCACCGGAAATTTGTGCATGAGCCTATGTACACAGGGGAGAGGTGAAAACATCACAAAATTAAGGAAAATGTAATGCCAACAGAGCTCTTAACTGTTGGCTGCCTTTACTCCTCTCATTCTACCTATGTGTGGTCTCCTTGAAAAAATAACTAGGTATACAGAAAATATACGATCAAACATTTATATTCAGATGTAGCATGAAGGAGCTTGCAATATCTTTCCCCCTCACCACAACTTGTTAGAATGATGGTGCTGGCACGAAATTTGTCATCTTGTGGTTATAGGGTGAACAGCTCACACCTTGAACAAGGTCAGTGCCCTACTTCACTCATATAATATCTTGGATATAACGAACAGACATCTCATATCATTATGTACTTAAAGGTGTATCATACTCTGCAGATGGTTCTATAGGTCCAAATACTCCAAAGACTATTTGAGAGGCAAAGTGCCTTTGAAAGGGACCAGATGTGAACAGACGACCAGCTTCATTCTTCACCATTCAAGCAGTGTTTAGGATTCAAGTTTTATAGTGGAAGGGCTCTATTTTACCTCAGTGGAGTTATTCTTGATTTACACCAGATTAGAATTAGTCCTCACAACTGGAGAAATCTATTTTACCAGGATGGTGATGGAGGCATTGATCCTAAACAAATAAAATGACCTTCTCCTTCAATTACTTTGGGCTTCACTAATTAAAATAATTTTGCTAATGAAAGCTGCAAAAATATTCACACAATTCTCATGCAGTCAGTCTGACCTTCTGCTGATGTTTCTGATGGTGGCAAATACTTTACTCACCAGAAAATGTACAAGCTGTAGAGCCTCTTCTACAATGTAAGAAACCAGAAAACCTGAAAATAATGGTTCATTAGACTAACTTCAGTACCAGTGGCAGGCACCAAGTTCTGTGCACACATGCCGGGCGACTTAAAGGTGCTAACACATCTTCTGATCTCACAGCTTCATTATTTTTTACAGACCTATTGACCAAATCCATTGGTATGATTTACGAAGCACACTTGCAGATCCTCTGCAAACACAGGTTATTTTTGTTGAAATAGTGTTCCTAGGGACAAAATTACTGACTCAAACAGGCAGTCAAAACTTAGGCAGAATTTCTTTTGAAATCAGAGTATTGAAGACTGTAAGAGCTGGGCCAAATAGTTTGAGAGGTACATTAATATAAGCATCTGTAAAGTATGGCTTAGTGCTGGAAAGAGAGTAGAATATTTTGCCAGTCACATGCTTATTAGCTTGCACACTGGTAAAACATAGGAGTTTTCACACATTGTTAAGAGTTATCATTGTCAAGATTTTTTATCAGCACTAGCGCACAGATTGCAATGATGTTCTAAACAAAAGGAAACTGTTTGGGTGGACTTGGATACATATAGGTGCCCTGCTAGAGAGCAAGAGAAGCATACTGATCATTACTAAATTCTCATATTGTTCATTTCAACACCTATTTTCTACAGGTATTTCATTCCAAGTCCTAAAAAAATACTGGCATACTAAAGAAATTGCGCTAATTAACCAGCTGCTTCTGATACACAGTTCCCATCTTGACTTTTTCAGTGTTTTGACATGCTGACATACCATTTTTAATTGTGGTACAGTCTGAGGTCCACAGCTTATCCTTAGAGGTCTCTCAAGACAAATCCAACCAAATGCTGGTTTAGCGGTGCACATGGTAGTTGTTCCTAGAAGTAAAACTAAGGAAGCAGACAATGGAGGGGAATAGAGGTGAGGAAGTCTTTGCCAAAACAGAAAAATGCTAATCCCCAGAACATTGTATACGTTGGAAGCAACATTTAAAAGTGCTGCAAAAATACAGATGGAGTTAAGGAAAGGATCGTAGCAGGGATCAGAACTGACTCCAAAATAGTCTATCATCTCCCTACAGTTTTGGTTACATTTCACATTAATCTGTATGTTCCAAACCTTTAGGTAGATTTAGCTATATGTTTATCATTTTCAAGAGTGAAAAATGTGCGCTAAATACTCCATTCCATTTTGAAAATTTCAGACTCTTATTCTGTGCAAATTCAGCCATCACAACATAGTATTTTAAGAAACTGCTTCCAGGAAAGTTCAGACTGCCCTCAGAGAGTGCACCGCTTACCTTGCAATCAGGAGTAAGGACCATAGCCCTGAAAAGCCCCAGGATTTATTAAAGAATGCATATAATTTTTTCCCTTTCCATTTCATCAAAGTGAAGAAAAACAATTAAAAAATATTTATGTACGACTGGGCAGACCACGGGACTGGCATACTTAGTATCTAGTAATCTGTTGTTGACAAAGGTTATTACCAATTGCTGCAGGAAGATGAGCAGTCAAATGTCTACCATAATGAGCAGGCATAGCTACTCCCTAGCTCACATTACCTAATGTCTGGCATATGCTCTGAAGCAGGATGGTTTATTTCCCTACAAAATTTTTTCCTCCTGTCTTTAAATATTTGTTATTAGAAATCTGGATAGTCTTGTTATATTTATATAAATGTCACTCCTTAGGCTTCACTGATATCTTCTGACAATTAATTATTTATTCTAAGACTGCACTGTATACTAATTTTTAATATGCAACCTTTCAATTTCTTTTAAGTTCCTTTTGCTCGTATTATAAACACTGCATGGTTGAAAATCAGAAGGGAGGAATCCCAGAAACCCAAGTCCTAATAGATGCAATATTAACTAGACATCCCTGAACAAGTGTGCGGTTCCATACAATGGTGTGTGTATTTTATCCTTATTTACTATTTGTATGGCTGCAGCATGCAGAGAACCACGCAATTGTGAAGCAGGACTCTTATTCTAAGTAATCTGCAAAGAAACTGTCGCCTCCCTATAGGCCTCACATATAGTAAAGGACAACATAAAATACAGAAGGCTTGCAGAGAACCCAAATCTACTGCCATTTACAGCTCCCAACTTCCAATGGCCTTATGCTCCCATTGCTGTGTGAATTTACATTTTGAGTCTCACATCTCTCACTGCAGATGCAGAACTAGCTTGATCCAGTGAGGCAACAGGGCAGCAGTAATTCCGCTCATTTCCCTGTAAAATATTGTACAAGGCAGCCTGAAGGCAGAGCAATGCGGGATGAGCTGCTACCAACAGCTTGGTCCTTCTCCCTTTCGCAGGAGCCCACTGAAAGCGTAAAGGCTGCTCCACCCGCCAGGCTGAAATTGCCATGGCAAAATAGCTCTACTGCCTTTTGCAGCGCAGAGGTCTGCATTCCCCGTTTTCCATGGGCAGGGCTCTCGCCCACTCACAGTTAGGTGTGGGTGCTGAGGAGAAGAAAGGGGGTTGTGTTTATGATACCTTTTCATGTTGCACGTAGCAAAGCACATGAATTGCTACCTACCTCAAACCAGCTCCGCATAACTTTGCAGTTTTCTGGCTTTCTGCATTTGCCAAGGATTGTGCAAGGCTACATGCTCCCTAAGCAAAGCCTTAATCTGTTTTCAGTCAGTTACTTTTTTTCTGGCAGCAGATATAAGGCCACACAGTCAAATAATGAACTTGTCTTTCATTTGGATATAGTTTATTAATGACAAAAACGCTAATCCATTAATCAATTTAAAACAAGTTGGTAAATGAAAAAAATTCTCAGTCTCCTTTAGTAACAGGATCACATGCATCTTAAAAGGGGGCCATTATCTCCATGGGTTTCTCAGCTGAAGTTAAAAATCTAAAAATGATTTTCATTCCTTTCTCATTAATATGCAAAATTATTCAAATTAGATAGTAATTAACCATCTACTCAGTAGAAAACCTTTTCATGATAATTTATGATAAACTCAGTAGCAGCTTTGATTGAGATTGATTTTTGGTGTTGAGAAGCTATCATGAATACAAAAAAGCACCTGAAAAAATATTTTTAAACACCTAACTTACTGCTCAGCTAATTATATGGTAACCATGTTCACAGATTATTTCAAAGGGAGGCCTATAGGCAAGATACTAATGCTGAATGAAACAGGCAAAACCTCCTTTTGAGTTTGTCCTACATTTCATCTTAAAGCTCAGTTTTCTTCACATCTCCCAGCCTAATTCATTTAGAATGTTAAATGTTTAGCGCTGTTTAATTCAGCAAACGGATACATTGGAACTAGGGCTTTGCTTGATAAGGCTTACAGGATTGCTTTCAAGATAAAACTGTTTTGAAAAATCAAAATACATTCAAGGCAAACTGTTGTTTTACAACGCAGTGTTCCTGGGAATATCACTATGATTTGTAAACAGACTCCAGATCTATTTTTGCAGATGGCGAAGGGAGCTCAGAGGGTTACGGGGTTAATATCACGGGCACGTTGCACTATGGAGAGTACAGTTCTGTTCTTAGTAGCAAAGATGAGCTTCAGGATTGGGGGACACAGTAGCTCTAAACACTGGGGATTGCTGTTCAAAAATGTTACTCTCTTGAGGTGGGAAAACCGGAGGGAAAAAAGTATTGACCTTGTGCTGCTGAAGTAGCGTTAAGGGGAGAAAAAACCCTGTTTAATACCTATTGCTACTAGTGGGAATTGCAGTGAGCACCCATGCCAAAGAGGCAGGACTATGGAGGAAAGAAAAAACTGATATTCTTAAAGGCTTTTTCTCTGAAAACTTGATCACAGAACTAACACGACCAACAACTGATGATCTCATAACAAATACAGTATATACTGCACATTCTGGGGATTTTGTGTTATTTAAATAATTACCAACAGTAGCAGGAGAAATGGGAACCTTGAAGCCAAACCTCAAACTATGTCATCACGGGGGGAAGGAGAGAAGAGGAGGGGAAGGGATCAGGTTTCGGCTAAGAGCTCTGTGACTGTCCCCAAGGTTTAGCTCCAGCTCAGATCCCAAGCTGAAAGGCCTGTTCTCCAGGGTGAAATTAAGGCTATGCATAAGCTGCACCTCACCACAGGTAAATCTTTTTCAGTCCTTAAACCAAGACTCAGAATTGAGTAAACATGTATATGTCTAATAAACATGTACCTGGCAGCAAAAGGATAGAGTATGATAGCTTTGAACAAATCTCCATTCTTATAAGTACAATGGCATCGGTGTTCACATACATTAGGTCTTGGCTGAGTTTTATTTACTGCCCCACTGCAACCCACAAAATCCTTTTCCTCATCAGCGTGCTACATAAATGTCCTGGTTAGTAAATAATCCCCAACTGTACTTCTTGGCCCTGTATTATTTTTTACATTGAAATGTATTTGCCATCTACTGACCTAGTACCTACACAAGCCAAAGCCTATTGAATCTGACTGCATTGTTCCTCATTATTTACCCTGCCTCCAATTGCTTCCAGATGGTACCATGTTACAATGACTGTATTCATTCCTCCCTAGAAGGCCCAGAGGGTGGCAATGGACAACCTTCCCCAAGAGCCCTCCTTTCTGCAGGCATAGGAGGGACGGCATTCGTCCTGACCACATCCATCCACAGTCATGACGTGAGAATGTTTTCAGAGAGTAATAAAAAACCCCTCTGTCAAGAAGTTACTGATGATACCCAAGTTAGTATTTATTCTTCCAGGGACACAGTGATAATCACCTCAGACATGGTACAATACTTGCAGGATATCGAAACTGAAATTCCTGCTCAGGTGACATGTCACACATGGGCCTCAAAAAGAAAGGCCATTTTGGGGAAGAAAACATCTCTCAGCTGACACATATTTAACTACTGGATCAAAGAGAGGGGAGTCACACAGGGAAAGCCCATAGAGAAGAATTTCAGAGGGAGTGATGCAAATTAGCTGTTTTCTGAGACAGCAGAGACTAAAAGGAACAAGAAATTTGTTCTGAACTTCCACATCCACTGCTTTTCAATGATCTATTTTTCCTACTTTTTGAGATTCAAATAAATTGAAGGTAGCTACGCCTTTGACAAAAGCAGAAATATTAACAACCCTCTAGTACTTACAAACCTTTTCTTCTATTCCTTCCCTTGGAATATCTTAGGGGAGTCTGTAAATATGAACTTCTCAAGCGGTGAAGTACTATTCTACTTATTCTACCGATGAGGAAATTGCAGCAAAGGACAGGTTTGGTTATGTGTCCAATAGGTCACATAGGAAGATTTTGTCAGAAGTAGAAACAGTTACTTAACATTAACCTGGAGCCGTAAGCATTAGTCACAAGATTTTCTTTGTGGTTTGGGGAGAATAGATGCCAGTGAGAAGTTTGGCTGAGTGAGTCTAGAATTAAACAAGCTCTGATAAGCGTGTGCTGTTCAGGCAGCCAGTAGGTTATGGTGAACCGCAAGAGCAAATAACATCACACTTTAATGTAGCGCACTTTTTAATCTGACAGACAAAAGCTTAACAACATCCAATGGCTGGCAGTCGACTCCTGAAGAAGTCCAACTGGAAATCAAGTGGCATCTCTCTGACCACTTCGCACCACTTGAATGAGAACAAAGCAGCTGGAAAGCTACCTAAGCCAGCAAGTTAAAGCCATCACAGCTCTTTTGTTGCAAAAAGAATCCAGCTCAGAAAGGTTTTGCCTCCTCAGGAGTGCTGGAGCAACCCTTTTCAACAAAATGCTACATAGATTCTGGTGCTAAGTTTGCAACTTCAAAGAGGATTCAAAACGAGGTGGGATAATGTATGGCGCAGCTGTAAAATTGGACAGCAGGGAGACCACAGTAGCTACACTGGGCAAAATTCCCCTCGTGTCAGCCTATTTACTCATCTTCAGTGGGGGAAAACTGTAGCTTTGCCCTTCCATTTTTTAGTTTAATTTTTTTTTTTGCTGCTTGTGGAAATGTGAAACAGTTAACAACCTTCTTTCAATAATATATAATTCTGAGGGAAGAAAAATTGGGGACCTAAGGAACCTGGCTTTTTTTCCCTCCCTTATTAGAAAGTCATTTTTCAAATCACCTTTCTGACACATTTGCCCATATTGATTAGCTGCTTTTAGAATGACATTGTCTGACCTGTCTAAATCCATCAATTGCTCTCCTGCTGATGCTTAATTCCCAGGCTACTTTAGCTTCTAATGGTATGGTATGAATATTATTCATAAAGCCTTTTTGCTGAAAAGATCAATAATCACGTACATCTTAAGTTTGCATTCTGGGTGTTGTTCAAGTAGCCCTTTAACTGGCCACAGACTCTTCTATTTTCCTTTTATCACTGTAGACTGTAAATGTTTCATTAGTAGCATTTAGAGAGTACATACTTGATACTATATCCCCAGGAGTTTCAAGTGAGTTATTAGGAACTTGTTCAGCATTAGGATTAATGCATATTCCCAGTAGCTTTCATTGCATTTCCATTCTGTGTGCCACAAACTCTACTGTTAAATATGTTTTGTCCACTTAGAAACTGTTTGGTAGGGAAGGCATGCCTTAATTGTTCCCAAGACATTGGGTAATGCTCTACTGATGGGCCTAAGGTTGAACTAATAGGCAAGTAAGATGCAGTTTAGCTTCAGCAGGTTTTAAAGTACTAATGAGGCGCAATATACTGAAGTTAAGAACTTGTCAAGATGGGCAGTTCGTATAAAAAGTTGAAACCACCCTAACATTTTTTTTTCCTTTAAAAAAAAATTTGAACAATGCTGAGAGGGTATGTTCAAGTTAAATATTTTCTAGATTAATGGACAGATATTTGCCTTAAAAAAACCTGAAGAATTCAAACATCACCTGCATTTTACTAAACTGTTATTAAAAATTTTTAAGAAAGACTTTTCAAAACTAGATCCCCGAGTTGAGCAAAGCACAAAATGTATCTGCCTGAACACTAGTAAGTCAATATGCTTGTAAAATACAGAGTTTTCAGTTTGCAAATGGGCGAGTTGGAGATCCTGTACTCCAAGCTGCTGTTTACGCAACTGCTTGTCTATATTTAGCAGCCTTTGCAAGCTGGGAAATTTCAGAGCCTTAAAAGTACAAATACTGACTAGTCACCATTTTAACTTTACAACATTTTCCTGGAAGACCTACTGGGAAATTTCAGAGCCTTAAAAGTACAAATACTGACTAGTCACCATTTTAACTTCACGACATTTTCCTGGAAGCCCTATCAGAACCAAAAAGCAAGATTCTAGGTATTTTAGTAACTACAGGATTGATTGGAACTTCATAGGATTTTAACTACTGCATGCCAGGCTGTTGTGTTCAGTGACATAAAATATTTCATTTTCATTTTATGACATAAAAGTCTAAGTGTCCTGCTGCTGAGATATATCAATCAAATCAGAGGTTCAAATGGAATATTATCTCGATGCTGGTATGAGAGTGAAAATGATGCTTTAGTTCACAGTCAATCGGTACCAAATGTCTTCGCAGTCAATAACAGACTTCTGCATATACTTTTGCAGAGACATTACTTCAGGGTTCATAAAGTGGAACACAGCACTTCCGACAATGCTGTAGGATATATTTTTTTTTTTTTTAGAACATAAAAATGTTGCTTACATTGAAAAGGAAAAATCAAGCTCGTTTTTAGAAGGATCATTTTAAGACAGGCATTTCAAACAATTAAAGCCCAAGTGTTTTGTGGATAGTGATGTTTCACAGATGTTTGAAGAACGGTTATAATATGCCCAAATCCATTTTTTTATGAAGACCACTGGAGAGCTGCAACAGTGGGTAGGGACACTGTAGGCTACGCAATGTGATTTTTTTTTTTTTTTTTTAATGTGACCACCTTTCCGGCCATGGAGCACATGATTAATATGGATAAGTGGAATGAAATCTTCTCTGCACTTAAAAAGCTCAAACTGTTTTAATGCTGAGGGATGAACAAAAACATTTAATTAATTAATAATCATCTTGGCTTATCTTGTACTAACACCTTAAGCGGGCTTTTTCTTACACAGCTAACTTAGCTCACCACACATGCTTAGCATATGGACTTTTAGTTGCATGCTTTACAGATGTAATGCGAGCCTGTACCAAGCGGACAGTACGTGCCCCAAATACCACTTCTAGTGGCTCAATGGAACAGTGGAGCACAGGTACTTCTCTTCCATGAGAGCTATTCAGCACCATGTTAAATTTCCTCAGTCAGGCACTCTGTTGAAATATTCAAAACAAAAGTTGCTGCTGTAATTACAGAAAAACAGAAGCTTGGTTTGTGTTTTTTTTTTTTTGTCTTTCTTGTAGTAAAAGAATAAAAAGATGACTGAACTGCTTAAATGTTAGAAAGAGAAAGTATGACCTGCAGGTAGAAACCCAGTCTGAAAGTAAGAGCCCAAAAGATGAAGTGTGAAGCTTCCAGGCTAGACTGCATGCTGATTTCCAATGACTTGGCACGGGAATGAGCACACACCAAAAGGCCTGGATGAGTCAACGAACCAAACTTTGACTTTTTGCACCTCTCAATACCAGAATCCTTCAATTCCATGCTGTAGCCCAAGTAAATGCTCAATTTCATAGGAATGCAGGATCTGCTTGAGTCTGTGAATCTCCCAATACAGGAAGAAAAGGACTCAGCCTCAGCAATCTGTATTCCTAAATAAAAAGGGACTGCTTTACTCACTGTACCACAGCACAACAGGGAACAGGTAGCCTTTTGCACCTGGAAGGCACAAAAAGCATTTCTGCACATGCTTTTGATGCTTCTCCTGGCACACCGCCACTCTTCTCCCTCCCTGCATACAGCTAGGCCATGTAAGAGTGGCTAAGTTTTTGTGAACCAGACACCTGAGACTGCTCTGCGGAAAGGAATCAGGGGACAAAACCTAGGAAGCAAAAATTTGCAGAATTTTGGTGGCATGGATTGCTTCTTATTTTTCCTTAGCAAGTTGCCCCCCCTCTAAGATAGCCCTGAATCAGAAACCTAGAGAGGCACAAATGAACTTCCAGGATTGGATGCTGAATGTTACTCCTAAGGTTTCACTTGGTCTCTTACATGTACCACCAACACATCAAACATTTCCCTCCCACACACAGATATACCTTGTTATTTTGCTTTTGCTGACCCTTCACAAGATGACCTCCTTTGCAGCTTCTCATGCTCATAAGGTAGTTTGAAAGTGCTGCTGTACTGTGCTTAACCCTGACCCAAAGGACAAAAATCACTACGCTGCAAGGAATACTGCAGCATTTGCGGTGGTTAACACTTATTCCTTACTGCTAACCTTGTGTTTTCTGCCCACCACGTCATGGAGTTTTTCTGGACTCAGTATGAAGTAGCAGGGAAGAAAGGGAGAAATCCAAATAAAGGAATTGTTCTGAAGGCTCGCTGCAACATAATTATGATCCTTCCTTAGCAAATGACTAAGTAAGGCTTCATTTAATATTATTGTAGAGATTTTCACAGTAATATCCTTTTTCTTCTAAGCAAAGTAGATAATATTGACAATGTTGCCAAGTAATTACACCAGCAAAGCAAATGTATGGCAATGTGCCCCTACAATTCCTCTTCTGGCTGCCCAGCATGCAGCTCAGCAAGCAAGGATACAGGCCACTGACATTAGAAGAAATGGTTTTATTTATTAATTGCAAAGCTCCAGGTTACAGAAATGCCACTCAGACTTACTATGCTTCCCATATAAATAATTGATCATTTTATAGCTCAGCACAGTTACTACAACAGCACGTAATGCACAAAGGATGGGGCATTTGCTGATGCTTAGTGCAGTACATAAGTAATCCAGTGGAAGACAGACAAAATTTGTTCACACGGTTCCTTCCTTCACTCACCATTTGATAAGACCATAGGCTAAGTGTTGTTGTGGGAACTGCTAGTTCAAACAAAAACCACCTCACCCTTTGCAGGATCATCTTGCTGTATCATTGCCAGTAGGCTTCTTGGAAACCTCTGAAAGTCAGTGAGCATTCCTTCAAATGGTAAGCACCCTGTCTCACCATTCTGAAGGTTAATCGGGCACATCTATAAATCTTAGTCCTCCAGCTTCTATGCAACGCCACTTGGTCAATCCAACCCACAAATTTCCACCACAGTCCATGCTTTTCATCTTCACTAAGGCATCTAGGAGGCAGAGAAGCTGGCAGAAGCACAGCTAGAGGAGACACTGCAGTAATCCTTCCCGCTATGAATGGCTCTGCTGCCATGAATATGCCTGACACAGCCTTAGCCCAATTAAATTTAATGTGAGAATAATGTTCCTCAGCATGAGACACTCCTGGATCTCTTTTTCAAGATGTTCCATCTCAATCAGTAAGATGGCTGTCAAATGCACCAACAGTTCTCCTTGCATACCTATGAAGTATGGACGCATGCACCCAGATGCAACGAAAAAGAATGAGCACATGCTGACCTCCACATGCTAAAGAGAGCTTCAGAGACTACAAGCATCATCAGTGAAATAGCTGCCTTCCCTGACAACAGCAAATTTTACTGTAGCAGCTCCTGCAGTGGATTTCTCTCCTAACATCTCTTTAATGTCCTATTATATCATAACACATCCAGTCCAAGAGGTAAGGCAAGTTCCCAAAGCTAATGAAAAGGAGCTGACAAAAGCACTTAAGCCAAACTTACATTTTCTCCTAAATCGATGCCTGTGATTTAGTGACTAATAGAGTAACAATAAAAGCAAACTCTGGACATGAGTAAACAAAAGCCATTTCCTGCATATGCTCATGCTTTAGGGAGAGGCTTGGAAACTCCAACTTTCACAAAGTCCTTAGCAGTACATGAGCATGAAAGCCTTTTCCTTACACATAAGGACTGACTCAGGATTTTTTTCAGTTGTGAATCTAAGTGCTCCCAATTTTCTAATATAAATTACATGGTAATTTACTGTGGTTAAAAAATGATAAGAATTTTTTACCATTTACTCTGGTAAAAAAAATAAGTTAGTTATCTGCCCAGTGAATCAACTTTTAATTTTTTCTCCTACATGTGAGAATTGCCAACTCGATAGCATGGAAGTCTGCATCCCCTGGAAGACATACCTGTAGAGTAAATGAAACAGCAAGTTATGTCTCCCCACTGTTGTACTGCGGTGCTTCAAGCCTCCTTTGGAAGGACAACCACAAAGAATTAGAATATAAATCCTTTCTAATGCCCATTCCATCCTTGGTCTTTCTGCTATCACCACTAAGCAGAGTGCCAATTAGTGTCAGTTGTAATGGCGGTTTTTGTAACGGTGGTTTCTGTACTACGAACATTCTTCAACTGGGAATTGGACTAAAAGACCATCGTCTCATTTCACACTGGAAACCAAAACAGTCATCATGCAGTAATAACTTTTGGTCACTGCTAACCCAGACCTCATCAAACCAGTGACCTTGAAATGAAAAGGTCTGTGTCCCACTCCCTTTCCTTCCATTTCTCAAGCAGAATGGCAATGCCAAAAGTTCTTAGGATTGGAAGGAATCCAAATGTAATGGATATGTCATTGAACCCTGAGCCCTAAACTGGAAGCCAGTGAGATCTATTCTCTGTCACTCTTCTAAGTGAAGATTAAAAAACCCAAAAAGAAAATGCCCCCAAAAATAAAAAAACCCAAGGATTCCATTTTCAGCAGCCCGCTATGAGCTGTGCAATACCTATGACACCCATAATCACTGACCCCAGGACATCTCTCACCACCAGCTGATAACCATCCAAAATTTTCCCATTGCAGCCACCTTTGCTATAGTCTGATTTATATGCAGAACATTGCCTGCTTTGGACTCAGTCCACTGTAACTGGCCACTTAAATTATTGGGTCCTTATTTATTTGAATTATTAGTTCAGATTAATTGAAGAGGTTTGTTACCGAGCCAATGCTGCTCTGTTACCCCTGTACAACTTGAGCCAAATAGTAAGATTGTTTGGAATAACGGAGATTAAATTTTGGTTCACTGTCTTTTATTTCTACTTTAAAAAGTTATCAATACTGCATTAACTGGGTTATAATATACATGGTGATCTCCTTAATTTCCACTCTTTTTACGTTTTGGGGTTTTTGTACAACAGTTGCTGTCTTTTCACTTTCAGAAAACCAAGACCCAGAATTTAAAGCAAGATCTGTATATAACTATATATACATATATGTATATATATGCTATAAAAATTATAGCACAAATATCTACATATGCTGTCAGTTTTAAACACATTAATCTAGAGGCTCTGAAAATATTCAATATGTGAGCATTCCACTTTTAGGTCCATGATATTTAAAACCACTAAGGCTGGCTTTTGCACCGCACATGAGGCTTTTTTCTGCTAAAAAAATAACAACTGTAAATCTGTTTTCTCATGGCCAAGTAGTCCTTTATGAGACATATAAGGAAATGCACTGTGGATTGTCATGAACGGAGCAATAATCATAAAATTAGAAACAAAAGAATCAGATAGAACAAAGCTTTTTTTTTTTTTTAAAGATTCTAAATCACACACAAAACATTTGTTCTGCTCCAGCTCTTTGTGAACTAATTGGCTCTCCTGGAGGGACAGGTAATTGTACTTGACTACACAAGCTGTCCTGAAGCTCCCTTGGAAAGCTCCAGTAAGCTTCCAGTGTTAGCAGCCATCAAGGATTTCACAGGTCAGGCATCGGATCGATACAGCTAAAAGCAGCAGGGACTGTAATGTCGACAGCAGGTTTCAGAAAACGCTGCAAGTGCCAGTTTGTTCCCCTTCATGCAGAAGCTCAAGACAGCTTAATTAACCCTTGGAAAATACAATTTATCCAGAGGCTCTGTGGGTCTGTACGAGGCCTTATTGGTGAACTGATAGCAGAGATACTGTAGCTGGCAGCTCTGAATTCCCATTTCCCCGTTTAATGCTGTTTCAGTTAGGATGCAAACAAAACATGATTTTAGGTGGATGTGTTCGCCTTGTCCTGAGGAGCATGCTACAGGAGGCCACGAAGGCAGCTGTTTTGTTAGAACTTGCTTGTGATTTCAGCAGGAGCCTGGCCCAGCAGGTGCATTGATCACTCAAGTCTTGGGTTGTGTGTGTGTGTGCATCTGAGTGTGTGCGTGTGTGTGTGAGAGAGAGAGAGAGAGAAAAAGAGAGGGGGAAAGAGTCATCTCCCACAGGTCTAAATGCTTCTTTGCCCTCTTGTAAAGATGTTCCCTTGTTAGTTGTCTATTTTTACTGTCTTTTAATACCACATGGCCATGAAAAGTACAGACAAGGTAATTTTCCACATCCCAAAACACCTACATTTTAGAAGACAAAGAACTTGTCAGGGGTGACAGACCAGTAAGAAGTTAGCTTGTCTGATGTGATATTCAAATTTGTGTCTCCAATGTCAGGCCAACAGGCCAAAGGGTTTTTCCTTCCACAGCTCTTTTCAAGGTAAGGAAATCTAAGACATGCATAGAGCAACTAAGAAAGAAAAAATTGTTCAAGTTGCTGAGGCTTAGCAATTTTAACATATAAATCTGCCTGTGAATTCAGTTAAAAATTATTTAAAATATTAATTACTTACACTTCCATTAGTTAGTTTTTAATTTGTATAATTTCAATTAAATCATGTAAATGTATCTTGTTCAGTTTATATTTACTTTCTTCAGTGAATGAAAACATGCAGCTTTTGTTCCAGAACAGTGAACTCTCAATGGAGTGAGGAAGGTAGATACCACTTTCTTTCCACTGGTTTGTTACTGTTTCTGATGGTAAAAGACTGTGTGAATGAGTAGGATGAAGTAGATAAAATCAAATTAGAAACAGATTTTTACATGTGTGCGCACAGGTCATATACGCTCACACATATGTGAAGACTTGTGGCATTAACTATGTAACTTTCAATCCACATTTTCATCTTCAATAACTGCTAAAGGCATAGGAACTTATGATGAAATACAAAAACCACTGAACAATAAGCAGCCAGGAATCTAAAAAAGCAAAAGCAGGCCAGACTATATTTGTGATTCTTGTTTTAACACACTCACAAAAACAGCACATAAAAAGCACTTGACAGAATTATTTGATACATTTATGTCAGAGTCCCCCTATCCAAGTAACTAGATATTAATTTTTCAGGGTAGCTCATAGGAGACAGTCTGCCAGAAATAGTGAAAGATGCTGCTTGAAGGTCTGCAAGCAAAGGGTAATGATAGATACTTGACACATTTCAACCTGGTATATTGCTACCTACTGGGGAGCCAGAAGGTTCTGAGGTAGGCCCACGCTCGTTTGACATTTGTATTAATGACCAGCAAGAAAAAAATAAAACAGCACTTGAATGACAAATGCAGAAGTGAGAAAGGGTTAGACTGTGCCCAACGTAGGTGTGCAAATGCAGAAGATACATTGTGGATGAAGAACTTGGACTTACTCATGTAAAGGCTAGTTTCACATGAGCAAAACCTTAAAAATACAAGTACACTGCGCTCTCCAGGAGGAGAGGTTTTTGCAGATGAATTGGCAACAAAAAAAGGCATAAGTAGGCGATAGAAAAGAAATTTTATGGCCGCTTACACCAACTGTAAGTCTGTCTCCAAAATCTGAGAAAACATCCTACTGTTTTAAAGTCTTTACTTACAGTTTGGACTACAACCAGAACACGCTTGAAAAGACCACAGAATCCAGCTGGTTATCTAAGATTTATGAGATCAAGAAGGATAAAAGCAGCACTGCTAAACATATTGTCCCAGTTCTTAAGAAAGCTTGAAGCTGGACTGAAGAATGCACAAGATATTAGATGGTGCTAAGGGCAAGATTTATGATTATTGCTAGAATATCAATTAAATAAGTGAACATTTTTGACTCCAGAGTACACATGTACGTCCACGGAAAGAGGATGAGGTATGCAGGTATGAAAAAAGAGCCGAATTCTCTTTCTACCTCTGCCACTAATCCCCTTCCTATTTCTGTTTTTCCTGTCACTGTATCTTTTTATCTTTATCTGCACCTTTAGTTTTGTTGTTACTGGTTTGGGTTGTTTGGACTTTTTTTTTTTTTTTGCAATATTTACCCCTGTAAGGACCTGACCTCTACTGGAACTGCTTAGTGCTACCATAACACGCAGCAACATCTGACCAGCTGGTGTGCGTGAGAACAATCACAATGTTTGTAGTTAATGCCACAATATGCTCTTGTGCTTAACAAATTAAGTATGCGACATGTCATGTTCCAGAGCTGTTGAGAGGCATGCTAGTGTCCATGCTGGTTAGACTGCGTGCTTTCATCTGCCACTGCTTGCAATCAACTTTAGAAAAAAACTACGTGTTGTAAGCATTTTCTTCGGGAAATACAAATGGTTTCTGAGGACACACAACAAAGTGCATTTTAGCATTTTATGACAGTTCCAGAATATAGCAGGTAAAAATCCTTAAGGAGAGCTCTATTCTGACATATTCTAAGCAGTGTTATTCATTAGAATCTGTAAGAGCAAAATCTAAATCTGTCGTAGCTCAAAAATTCCATTTTAATAGTATCAACAAAGAGCTTTTACATTCCCACATTACAGTTTAAAAACTAAACCCTCTTGTTAATTATCAGGGAGTGCAAGCTCTCCAAGGTTGAGTACCTATATCTGTTTAAAGGTCGACACTAAGTGCACTAAAATCCACATACTTGCTCAAATTGCCTTGAAATGTGGTGTACCTCATGGGGATCCAATGTAAGGTTAGAGTCATAAGCTTAGGGTCACGTTTGCCTATGCTTTTCAAGATATGGCCTGAAAAAACAGCTTTTCCTAAGTGATAAAATTCTGAGAAACTGTTTTTTCTATTCTTGCATATCCTTAGTCGATCAAACCACAGCTTTCCACAGTGCTCCAAATGTTCTTAACATTCAACATTCAGCACCCTGAACAGGTAAGTGTCTAAATCCCTGATCCTAAGAGACTATAGAACATACTAGGATGCTGAAATCAAGAATGGCTTCCACCTTACTGGCCAACTTTAAAGTGAGCTGGGTGGCACAAGAGAATGTATGATATTAACTTACTCTACTTTATACCTAGTGGCAGGTTGCATTTGAACCTCAAAAGGAATTCTGAAAATCAACCGAGTATATATTATTAGTAATGCAAAAACCTTTGACAAAGACATATTTTATTATTTAGGGTAAATAAAATGTTTTTTAATAAGAAAGCAAGTTACACATAAATTCTTCCTTGAAGGACAGGGGAACTAACGAACAGTGACAGACGACCAAGGAAGGAAGAGCATTTTAGGGGCAGTGGGGAGCCAGACAGGTAGGTCACAAGACTCTGAGAAGAACTTGAAGACACCAAGGAGGAAGGAGGTGAGCAATTCTCATGCTCTTTTTCTCCCCTCTTAGATGTGTTTCAGGAGTTTCAGAGGCTCCTCCACATGTGTGTCAGGTCCTGGGGAAACACTGTTCCTCTGGGAAGAGAGGATGGGTGTCCAAAAGCATGTCCTGTCCACATGCAAGGAATACAATTTTAAATCTGTGAAAACCAGGACATTCAAAAGAAGATACTTGCCACCTCTCTGTAGGGGTGGGATGATGGAATGTGCCAGCCCTCACAGCTGACTTGGACAAAGGCACAGAGAACAAGGCCACAGAGATAGGCTAATGAGAAGTCATCAGGACACAAAAAACCCAAAGGAATCTTATGACCTTATTTCTAAAGGGATATTAGCTTAATTAAACAGGAGAAAGGGACTGGAAATGGTGACTAGGGAGGCTCTATGTTTTTAGGAAGATTAGAGAAGACAGACTCACTAGTTTTATACTACATTTTTAAAATTCCTATAGCCATCCCGTAATAAAAAAAAGCACGCAAATGTTGGGCAATGTGACACATTTGTGATTTCTCTGTTAGTAAGCAGGAATTTCTGATTACATAAAGCATCTGCTTGCTGATGGTGTTGTGAGGAAAATATGGCATGAGTTGATGACCATACGCTTAGTTATTTCCCTGCAACAATTTGTTGAGGGGGCTGTCTCAGCTCAGGGTACGTGGTGTCAGTCTTATCAGGAGAAAGTAAAGTTGAGCTTTAATGCTGTTTAAGCTCAAAAAGTCTTAAGCTCATGCATGTCCCTACGTATATAAAGATGCATGCTTCATTCACACTCCATGCAATCTGATCCATTTGTTTTTACGGAGAGCTTTGATATTGACGGTTTGAAAGAGTCATATACAGTCCAGTACCACTAGCTTCTCCTTTTCCAATTTCACATGCCTATAAATTTTTGTGGGAGGTAATACTACCACAAAGAAACAAATGCAAAGTTTGTACAATCTTATATATGTGGAATAGGACTTCTATGTATGTGCTACAGTTATGTATTAATCAGTAAAATGTTCTGAGTAGTAATTCTCTCAATAGTAAATGTGGTTTAAAAACATCCCCAAACTGTTATTGGAGTCAGGCTGAATTACCTTAGAAGTTCCAGCCGGAAAAGAGTACTTGAAGAGAAGATACCCCAATAGCAAATTTCCAATTTGGCTAGCACCAAAAATGGGTCATTTGAGGTTGTGCTTGTACAAAATTTAGTCTAAGAAACTCTAGACAGTGGTATAACTTTTTCTAAGTATGACTTTTCCTGTCATTTTCCAATGAAAACAATGTCATCTTTTCCATGATTTTCCAAATCAGTATGTAAACTTTTGGATTTGATCTAATTAGATTTTTTAAATATTTCATTCACCTATAAAAATCATGCAAAATACAAGTTTATCAAGCCACAAATTCATTCCTTTTAAGTTTCACCTTTTTTAAGTTCAGCAACTTAACTCTTCTAACCTTTCATCTTTATCATCCACATAAAGCCAAATGATTTTGAAAAGCCAGGAGGCATCAGGTAGGTCTCAAAAACTACACTGTGAAGGAAGGGTTGAACTGCCTCATCAAGAGGTAGGAAGAGCCTTTTGTGAGCAAAGGCTGCAATCCAAGAAACTTCTTGTTAAATCTCCTGTAGGAATGTCACAGCAGAGCTTGCTCACCTACCCGTCGCTGAAACACGTACACCTCCTGGCACCATATCTAACAGTGTCAGATTCACAAAGGTGCTGGATCAGGGTTTCCTGGGGGTGCCCAGCCAGGACATGGAACCCTTTCAGCCAAGATCTAAGCCTTGAGAAGTAAAAGAGGAAATACAGTTATAGCACATCAAAGTTGCCTACAAAGCCCCAAGCTCTTGCCTCCCTGCAGAACGTGCACAGTGTACTCTGAAACATGTATTGTCCCCTTCCGATCACATTACAAGGAAGTGGATTGCTGGGTTTTTTTAGAGTCCTCATTGTAGTTTGACACGCATATGCCTGCGACAGCATTCAGGTGTTTGAGTCTGCAGGTACATACTATTCATTACACGCAAGAAGAATGCTTACAGAAGCCAGGGAAACAACACTGCAGAAGCCTGTCTTGCAAACATGAGCATAAAGCATGCCCCTGTAACAGCAGACAGCTGAAACTGCAGATGTCCAGAGCGTATTGCCGAGAGCATGCTGGAGGTCAGAACTGCTGCTCCAGGTTGGTGCAAAGGGAGTGAGAAGGGGAAGCAGGTGACACAAAGGCAGTTGCTACAAACCCAAGTGACAGACAGAAGTGTACCTGACACTCCTGGGTGAGCAGCATGCTGCCCATCATGAAGAAAGTCTTCGCTTCTCATAATTATGCACACTTAATACAGAGTTGGATTTACTATGTGAACCAATAGCTGTATTTTCTCCAAGCCCAAAGAGATCATGATAGAATTAGATCGAGCAAGATGGCCCAACAACTGGGGAAAGACTGGAACATTAGGTGTCATCAGAAAAGATCACCAGAGCCATGAAAACTGAAAACCATTGCTCTACCCCAGAATGGGGAGATATAGAGGACTGGTACAGAATTAGGACAGAATCAGGTCAGGAAAATCATCCTACTGCTCCTATTTCTGCCAGAAAGATAGAGAAGAAAATCTTGCTACTTGTGAAAGAAACTGCTGCAAAAGGCAGTTGTTCAAGACACCTGGCCTAAACAGCCTAGAAGAACTAATTTGCTTTTCAAATCTAGCCAAGATATACCAATGTCCAGCCACATTCCTGAGAAGTGTAATGGTTAGTGATTTTACACATAGCAAAGAGATTTTTCCATAAGAAATAATGCAATAGAAGAGGGATGGATGCAGAGACTTAAAAAATTCACACCATTTAAATGCACAGGGTCAGTATGGTGAAACAATTATCCTAGCAACATTGCTCCTAACAGCAAGATCTAAATTGCGAGAATGCAGAAGAGGCATGCTACTGTCTAGTCACACAGGTGATACTCCATGCATTTCTATCAGCATTGATGTGATACATAAATATTACTTAAATATTAAAAATATTGAAGATTGTCTCTCTCGTTTTAACATAGAAAAGTTCTCAACAGGCACCACTTCAGTGCAAGTGGGTGACACAGGGCAGTCTCTGTCAAAAGGGCAAAGGAGGGAAGAATAATGATAATGGGATGATGGATGATCAACCCCTAACATGATGGTTAGAGAAGTCACGGACACCAACACATTACTGTATAGACACAACAGCTCACAAAGCCAGAAGCCTTTGCTAACCATAGAAATCTGTTGCTCTAGCTAACTACCTACAGGTGAAGTTAGTCCCAGTTTTCTCTTTAGAGGTGTTGTTGCTCCATTCTCTGAGATTTTTAAGGGCCACCCCTCTGAAAGCAATCCTGGGAAACAAGCATAGATAAGAGGGTTTTTTCCCTTGCTAGAAAGAACATAAGGACCATATGGTTAGAAAGGGACAGGCTTCAGTTTCTTTGTCAGCATGAGGACTGTGCGCACTACAGTACAGAGTAAAGCTTCTGAAAACTGTGGGAGAAAATGGTTAGCGTAAGCTATTAACTCTGTAATTTTCTACATATGCTGGGCAAGTATCCTGTGAAATAGCAGGACTGACTCTGCGGTTACAGGGACTATAAAGCAACCCTCAACAACTGTTTAGATAGGAGCCTGTTTTAAATCCTGAAAGCCTGGAATCACTTTATTTAGTCAGCAGTAGAGCAAAAGATGATTTAGAAATAGCTTCCTTGTGTGTCTGGAAATACATCTGTATTTCATCATATAATGGAAGAAACATGGCATAGTTCAAATGCAGGAATCGGTTATATAGATGATGTGTTCATTATAGGTACAAATTAGGAAGCTCCTTTGGGAAGATCAGCCTGTTCTGAAGGTCACTGTCAGGTCAGATTTATTCCAAAGCAGCTTCTTTTTACAGAACCTGGAACTAACACACTTCTCTCATATGCTCGGCTTTTGCTCAGCTGCGTTTTCATTTGTGTTTTGCTTTTTAATTTCAGAGAAGTCCCAAACTTAGGCATACTCATTGCTGTCTTTACAACATTTAAAACCTCGATGCTGTAGTGTCATACCTGGTGAGAACTGACACTTGCCACTGCTGTAACTCCGTTTCTGCTGCTGATGTGAGGCTCCTAAGCCTGAGCTGCATGCACTGAGCCCCGTTTCCCCTGCAGCTCTACTTCAGTGCCAGGAGGCTACACTTTGCATTTCTGAGCAGAGGAGAAGCAGCATAGCTGTCCCTTATCCTTCTCACCCCAGTTGGATCTCACATCGCAATAAAGCGGCATTACAGCTGTAGAGAAGAGCTAACGCTCAGCATCAGAAGGATCTGAAAAGTTTTTCTGTGAAGAAGTGAAAGAGAAAGGAGTGTGGAGTGGTCTAGAAAGGAAGAAACGAGGAGTAAGGTGGGGCTTTTCCAAGAAGAGGGGAGTGCAATGAGAAGGGAAAAGCAAGGGGAAAAGCAACAGAAGAACAGGGTGAAAATGCTACCAGAAAGACAGACAAGGAAGGAAAGGTCTTGCAGCTATACATTTATGTATATACATACACATTTATTTCAGTCTTTGATACTGATTTCCTATGGGACCTTAGAAGAGGCGTGACTTTTTCATGTGCATATGTAAATTGAAGATAGAGACGGTTCCACCCCACAAGAAAGTAGCAGCAGTTTCAGCTACTTGGAAGGAAATACTGCTGGTTATATAGGCTATGTCTATACTAGAACAACTACTAATGTTTTTGTGTTAAAAGCGGGTAGTGAAAGTAATCAATGCAAAAGCTTAAATAGTTTATTGTGACAAGCCAGGCTGAGGAAAAACACACAAAATCCTATCTTTTCTTCTCCAAGCAGTTAGCCAAAAACTTGAGAGTTTGAGAGTTTATTCTAGTTAGAAGGCAGAACTGGCAACAGAGCCGTGTATCCCCTCCAAGCAATTCTGTTCATCTGTAAAGAGCATACGATGCTCCATTTCTCTGAAGACAGCAGGACTCAACATGCAGCACTTTTTTGCTCAAATTCCAAGACCCCTCCCCACTCAGCGCCTAGCCTGTAGCCCTCCTCCCTGGGATTTTTCTGACTCAAACACTTGGCCTTGTTTTTCTTCTCTCTCCTATACTCAGGAATGCAGATGCACGCATTCAGTTAATTCCACTGGTTAATGTGGTAGATGTATCAGTCCCTGGAAATACATCTTAGTGCTACTCGTCCTCACTTCCGTTTGCTTTTGACAGACTGAGATACGGTGTGCCAGATTTGGATCAAAACTAGAAAAAATTTTGCCCCTTCTGAAGCCTAGATGGTAGGACAGTTCCTAGACTCACCACCTGTAGCTGTTTGTTCACTGCATTAGCCTCTCTCAAAAATGAGCATATTATGTAATATTAAAGTTGTATCTGATTCTTATCTTTTATTGCATCAAGGATCTTTTTTATTCTTTCACTGTTGTCCTCTGATATTTGAAGTATCTCATAAAGCCCTAGTTTTCTTGGGGTATTGAGTCAATAAAAATTTCAGCTCTTATTCTAAGATTGTAAACCTTGCCATTAAAAAGCAAAGTTGGAAAACATGAGATCTTAGAAACCCAGTAGATAAATAAAAAACCTGACAAACATTTACTTAAATTACTTCAAGTCAACGCTAAAACTTTGCAGAGGTGTATAGATAATTTTTGAACACTTGAAACTGACAATTCTGGAGATATAAAAACTGAATTTTCAAGTTAAATAGAATTTACATGACAGATGAGAGACTTAGAGCTACTTCCCAACAAAAGCAAATCCATGTATGTAGGAGCTGTGTCCATGACTGTCAGAAAGCATGAATAATTTTTAACTCTACCTAGTTGAAATGGAAATTTCACCACTTTACCATAAGTCCATAATACAGGTAATAAGTGTTATGGCATAGTCCTTATCAAAGATTTTCTTTAGACTAGAAAATATAATAAGATACTTGAATATAGCCAGAAGCTGCAGATACCTTCAACCTACACTTCTGTCAGAATTAGGATTAGAATTTGAAAATTCTAATTTTCAAACCTGCAGTTTCAGTGAAATCAGTCAAATCAATGGATCACCCTGCAGATGCACGACTGCAGGTTCGGGGTTTACAACACCATGTAGAGATGGACAGCAGAAAACTAGCCTGCAATCACCTGCTAAAGCCAGCTGAAAAATACGGAAATTTGGATGCAAACTTTGGCTGCCATTAAACACAATAGATCTACTATCACCACAGCAGTTTCCAAGAATGAAGATTCTCCAATCTTGGAGAGCCTCAAAGAAAAACTGAATGAGATCGAAAATATACCTATCCCAGTGAAGATAATCCTGTTGAAAAAATTGTGTCTGAGACTCAGATGATATCCCTTCTGAATTCATCTGAAGAGCCAAACACTATAAGGAGAAGAGATACAGACCATATTTTGTGATGTTTATGTATAATGACAAAGGTCTGGTTGACAGAATTGGTTACACAACGTAAAAAGATTCAAAGAACCTGAGGTAAGTAATTTATTTAGTAGATATAATAAGACTTTTCAGATCTTTGAAAACATTGCAAGCAGAAATTGTACAGAAAACAGTTACCTTCCCTTTATTCAATAAACTAAGTTTTCTTACCACTAGACCAAACAGGACTTTTATGTTATACAAACCTCGACTAAATTCAAATTATTCCAGATATTCTTTTCTACATGTTACAATTCACTCAGTGGATTTGTTCAGAATTATAGAAAAATGTCAAATAATTAATAATAATATTCCTTAAATGACCAATTTTAACAAGGGGTAAAAACCAGGAGAAAACAAATACTTGAAAGAATTTTCACTTGATTAAAAAAAATCATTTAAATTAAACTGTATCTAACTGAAAAGCTGGTTTTGTAGTGGGTTGGGATATTACATATCTGTCACACAAGGCACACCTTTGTCAATTAAAATATAATATACAAATATATATTAAACACATTCTTTGCATTCTGGAAATCACCTGGTATGTCACTATCTTCCTGGGCTACCGACAGTACTGTAGTCTACTTCAAAAACACTAACCAAATGCACTTTAACACAGGCTCGCTAGTTTGCCGCTTTCCTTGGAAGTCAATGGTTTAATAAAAAAACCCTCACAACAAACTAAACAACAAAACCCCCACACAGATACAGGTGTTTTGTGAAAAAAATTCACATTCTTGTGAATGCTTGTTATACACCTTGGACAGGCATCAGCACACTTGCAAAACAGATGCAAGTTTCATGAAAATCTAAATACTGATAAAGGTGAGTTTGTTTGGTTCCCTTTGGTACCTCACACTTCTGCCAAATATCCATTAATTATGTCATCAGACTAATTGTCTGTTGTACCTCACCAAAGCAGACACCTGAGATCTGTTTGGATTCCATTTAAACCCTGCGAGCAACTTCAATACTGTGATCACACCAGTAAAAGCACGTGCTTGTACTCTACTTTCAACTGCTTCCCCTTTCAAAGCCGTAAAAGTTCTTTAACAGGGTTTTTTTTTCCCCTTTTATGATAGTCCATAGTCTCAAGCTTGGTGCAGACAAAAGACTTGCACTTGTAAGTTAGTAGCTCGATGCATAAACTACAAAGCTTTTGCTTTCTTTACAAAACTGCAAAATCCTCAAATGACCTCACATGTGAGCATCATATGTCACCTGGGACAGTCCATCACATACTAGCTGGTAGCACATTATAAGATACAAGGTTTTTTCCCAAAAAAACTTGAAAGCATGTTGCATGCCTTAACAGTAACTAGTAAAACACAAGAGTAACAGACTGAACTCTTGGACTTTTCAACACTTTGTCTACATTTCTGTTTCATCTGCTTGTGTTTCATGACTCATTCAAATGTCAGCATGAAAATCACACTTATAAACACAGCCCCCTAAGCATTTATGGTTTTTACTGTGCATTTTGAACAAGCTTTTTGATATTTTCATTTTACAACCAATTAATGAAAAACCACTCTGAGCTATAAAGAGGAAATAATGTCAGGTTCTGACAGATGTTTTGCATGCGTGCTGCATTTATTACAATGTTTTCACTGTAAAGCTGGAATGAGAAGCTGCAAATAATATTTTGTTTATCCACTGCACCTTAAAAATACATCTTGGGGAACCCTCAGGAAAAATCAATGAAAAAATCATTCCAGACATTGAAAACAAAGTTCCTTGAAGTTACAGAAGTCTCCAGCATTCTTGCCCAAAAGAATAAAAAGCTAGGTTCTTTCCTTATTCTCTTTTACTTCTCTTTTTACAATCTCTTTAAACCTGGAATGTAAAGTATCTATTACCCTTTTTCCACTTACTACACTTCGATGTCCTTTGCCTTCTGTTCTCTGGATTTCACTGCGTGAATCAGAAGCTGAATGACTATCACTAGAACCATTCTGAGCCTATGTCTTTATCAGAGTGATTATTGTTCACAATAGTCTCATAAAACTGTTTTGTCCCCAACTACAGAGTTCAATAGAGATTCGGTTTTCATGCTATCTCTGTTTAGAAATGACCTCTAATTCACAAACCTCCTTCTTCCTCCCTTAAATGTTTGGTTTTTTTTTAAAAAGCTATATTATGCCAGCAATTTTTCTTTTTCCATCAGGAAAAAATCTCTCCTTGCTATAACAACAAAAATTTCAAAATCAAGTTACCCTTGAACTTTACCAAATGGCCTTGTACAAAATATGTCAGACTAGCTAATGAAAAGAACAAATCTTTTATCACTTAGACACTTGCTTAAGTTCTGCCTTTTCTAACTGAAAATTATAATGACTTTTTCATCAGCCTGCCTCACTCGGTTGCATTACAGCTACATTCAGCATCAGCAACACGGTGTCATCTAGGGCAGCGTGGCTCTGAGAAGGATAGAGCTCAACTGAAGCAGCAAATTCCTCCGAGGGCTGCAGTGTAGTCCCTTGTGAAGCTCATCAGGAATCACAAGCACAGCTGCATTAAGGCTCTCTGCACTCAGCAGTAGGTTGCTCATGACAGCAACTGCTCACTAAAGGAGACAAGTGAAAACAAGGGAGCAGGAGGGTTTCCACAGGGCAAGGTAACTTTTCTGCCACGGACTGACATAAAGTTTTTGCTCAGTGCTACTAAGACCCTCTAGAGAGGCCATTCTCAAAACAGATCAAAGGTGATCTGGGCAGTTACCAAGCATACACTCTTATTTAATCAGGAAGCCTGCATAAGAGCACTGATGAAATTAAAGCCTTGTGTTAGACAAATACAAAAGCATCACAGTATCAAGGAGTCAAGAAATAGAGTAGTGCCCAGAAAGTGCATTTGGAATTGTCTCACTCTTCCTTTCACCAAAAAATAAGCTTGTAACAGTACAGAAGAACTGGGGACAAGCAATATCTCCCAAGAACTAGAAATGAACCTCACTCCTTTGTGCGTTTAGCTGTTAAAAAAAAAGAGATTTAAAAATCACAGTTAAACTCCACTATAGAGTCAAGGAACGAAGCACATGAGAGCTAGAGAATGACAAGATCACTGACAGCTTGAGGGAAACTTTGAGAACTTGGGAACAGAAAGAAAGTATTGTGAAAATTAAGCAATTCTAATTCATCTAATTGTAGGGAACAAGTACCTTCTGCAGGGCAGTAAAACAGTCTGAACTGATTTCTATTTGGATTACAAAATTACATTAAATTACTGAGCACAATTGCTATGAAACCAGAAACACCACATATATCCAATTAACAATATGGCCCAGCTAAAATGTTTAGGTCACTGAATGATGGCATCTATTTTCAAGTTAAGAGCAGGAGCAACTATACAGAAATGGGGAAGAGTTTCCTTTTAATCAAGCAGGAGTGGCAACCAGGGATACAAATATCCAGCAGGTACACCTTTGCCTGACAGTGCATACAGTTGAAAGGTCTAGAAATTTCAGAGAAGCGAAGGCTGTGACAGCCACTGGGATCATCTGTTCAAGTAATCACAAGATATAAAACTTCACCCTGTGATTTCCACACCCAACCTAGTTCATGGGGCCAAATCTGTGGCCTGTCAGTATTTGGTAGAATGGAAGAGCTGACAGAGATTTACTCTGAAAGAAAGATTATTTTTACAGCCCGTAGGCAAGAAATTAATCTCACAAAACATCTGCGAACCCGTCCTGGTTTTGGCTGGGATAGAGTTAATTTTCCTCCTAGTAGCTGGTATAGTGCTGTGTTTTGGGTTTAGTATGAGAACGCTGTTGATAACACACTGATGTTTTAGTTGTTGCTAAGTGGTGCTTATACTAAATCAAGGACTTCTCAGCGTCCCATGCTCTGCCAGCGAGGAGGTGCACAAGCAGCTGGGGGGGGGGCACAGCCAGAACAGCTGACCCAGCCTGGCCAAAGGGATATTCCATACCATAGGATGTCATGCTCAGTATATAAACTGGGGGGAGTTGGCCAAGGAGGGATCGCTGCTTGGTGACAGGCTGGGCCTCTGTCAGCGTGTGGTGAGCAATCGCATTGTGCATCACTTGTTTTGTATATTCTCTTAGCATTATTATTATTCTTATTCTCTCTTCCTTTGCCATCCTATCAAACTGTCTTTATCTCAACCCACAAGTGGTGGGTTTTTTTTCTGATTCTCTCCACCATCCCACTGGAGGGCAGGGGGTGAGCGAGCAGCTGTGTGGTGCTTGGTTTCTGACTGAGGTTAAACCACAACAAAACCTTTCCTCTCTTCCATACTTCATATTTCACAGAGTCAGTACTCAAGGCAAACCAAAATGGTTTCTAGACATTTTAAAGTAACCTCAGTTTTGGAAAGCTGAGGTATGGATTTGCTTCCTCTCTCCCAATCCTGTGATTTGACCATTAACTTCATCTCATAACTGTTGGCTGGGAGCTTTTGGCTTTCGGTCATCAAGCCTCTTTAAAATAATCTATATTTTCCATGGAGAAAAATAATGTATTTGTCAATATGCACTGTGCGTAGCCATATGTCTGAGAACATCTATACTTGGTGACTGGCCATCTTTCCCTTCTGGAAGAGGAAGGAGGGCCTGTGGCCAGGTACACATTATATGGCTGATACAACGGGAAGCCATTCCCTGCATAGTATCCTTTAAAATT
This sequence comes from Phoenicopterus ruber ruber, assembly GCA_009819775.1. Classification (NCBI taxonomy): domain Eukaryota; kingdom Metazoa; phylum Chordata; class Aves; order Phoenicopteriformes; family Phoenicopteridae; genus Phoenicopterus; species Phoenicopterus ruber. The sequence continues at coordinate 3,016,464 of CM020217.1, forward strand.
TGTGGCTCCAGAGTTTGTGAAGGAGGCTTAGCAGCACTGCAGAGGTTTTGAGGCCCAAATCAGTGTTGGATTAAAGCTGACAGCAAGGATTCCCTGGAGGCCATCACCTTTTGGTTGTAGTGCTCCTTATACATATGTTCTTACTGTACTGCGCAGTATATATAGCCCTTCTATAATGTTAGTACACAGTAGGCTCATCTTCTGTATGGGTAACATTTACCTTGGCTGCATTATTGCTTTTTTACATGCCTTGTGAACAAATTTGCAAAGAGCTTCTTTATAGATTTTCTGCCACCTATTAGAATAGGGAATGTAACTCCATTTTCTTTATGCATATTGTCTCTCTCATTTGGATTCAGGTGCCTTTCACTCCTTAAGAGTAGGGTCAGCTCTTTAACAGAGAAAAAGTGCAAGACTATTTCTCAATCTGAACGGGATGCTATCTATATGGTGATACTGCTGCTGGTTTACACACGGCTCTTGTAGTGTTTATAACGGTTTCATAAGAATGCAAATACAATTCAATATAACTTTATAAAGCTATGTTGCATACAAGTGCTGTATAGCTAAAGCTACTACTTTCTCCTTACAATGTTTCATGCCCATCTCTTCTAGAAATTTAGCCACATGCCTACCAAAACCTCTCACCAAAATTCCTAGGATGTCAGCTAGTTTCTAGCACTCTTTCCCCAAGCATTAACTCCATCAGGTGCTGAACTGAGCCACAATGACAGAAAGGATACATCGGAGAAGACTTACTGACTTACTGTGTGCATACACAGGCAGTGGCGTAATAGGGGAGAATGGAAGGTGTGCTTTTTTCCCCTGCTCCAGTTCCATAGAAACAGGAAGAGAGCCATGTGTACATGGGTCTCTTTTCCCAGGTAACAAGTGATAGGACAAGAGGAAACGGCCTCAAGTTGCACCAGGGGAGGTTTAGATTGGATATTAGGAAACATTTCTTCACTGAAAGGATTATCAGGCACTGGAACAGGCTGCCCAGGGAAGTGGTTGAGTCACCATCCCTGGAGGGATTGAAAAGACACGTAGACATGGTTCTTAGGGCCATGGCTTAGTGGTGGGCTTGGCCATGCTGGGTTTACAGTTGGACTCGATGATCTTAAGGGTCATTTCCAACCTAAATAATTCTATTCTACGTGAACAAGGCGATGCACTGGAATAGATCATTACAGCTTAGTGACCCCTTGATTAATTTGTTTTGACATTCAGTCAGAGGAGGCAGCAGAACAAAGAAGAGAGCCATAAGCAAAGGGAAGAATGTCTCTGGAGATTGTCTAGGGTTTGGTGTGTGTGTAAACAAAGTTAGTACATGCCTTCAATGGTTATGCTAAACAGCCCTTTCATTATTTATGTAAAAAGTAGTAGCATATGAAGACTAGGATTCTTGGAAGGAAATCTGTTTTCTTTTCCTAAAGCCATGCCTCTGGATTCCTGCAAGTGATATTTACATCCTTAAGGGATTTCATCAGATGCCTTCCCATGACGATCTACTTTCCATAAAGCCTCAATCTGATAAACCACTCAACTACGATAGGTCACTATAGTGATATAATGACAATGTCAGGGACAGACACTTATACAAGGCAGTAAGGCAGTTTTATCTTATACAAGCAGAAAAATTGTAGTCATCTCAGCTGAATTTCTAATTATTTCAGTTACAGTGCTTTATTTTGGAGCTGCTTTTATCCTCTTGGTTCAATTTTCCAAGTGCGGCTTGACACAGTTTGCAAACAGTATGCTCAGCACCACAAAGTGTGCACCATTGGTAGCGCTGCTGGAAAGTTCCTTGCATAACTAAAGAATTCAAGGACAGCCTACAGAACAACTGCTTCCCAAATCTGCCTGCCCCAAATTTCAGTAGCAATCTCCTTCCTACCTAAGCCACTACACAACATTGTGTTGTTCACCTTGCAGCCAAAGCCTTGAACATCTGCTCTCTATCTCATGCCCCCACCAAAGGAAGATTCTTGTAAATCTATATACTAGTGATGATGCCATTTGAGTCTTGTGATGCTGTAAAAACTACAATGAGCTTTCCTTTGCTCCCTTTCTGCCAACTTCTTCTCCATTCTCATCTAATCTTCGGGAATGTTTCTGCCACTTGCACTCTAACTGAGCAGAATCCTCTCTGAATACTCAATTGCTCAAGTCCCCTTGGACCTCTGTAGCCTCATGCATACAACAACTCTGCTCTGTTTCAGCACTGCAGGAGGTATGAGACACCTTAAAGAATTGTCCAGAGCTTCCAGAATTGTGGCCAGAGAGCACGAGAATGGCCACTGCACAACTCCTTACTGCAAAATGAAACTGACCCTGCAAACATGTGGCAGTGTCTAAGGAAACATTCAGCTCAGCTTTCTACTACTCAGCAATTCCATGACAAGGTGGTTTCAGAGTTAATAACTACTTTGCCTTTCTATGTGAGCAAAATTTATAAGCACAGAAAAAAAACCAACCCCAGCTGTCAGATGAAGAGACCCTCACACTTGCTGCCTCTGGCATAAAATTCTGTAATCCATTCATTAGCTACCTCCAGGTCATAGTTTCTCCAACAAATTTATAACTTTTAATATCTTGAGCCCACCTTCCCCAATGATGTTGAAACACAGACATTACAGAAGTGGGTTAAATGGTATTTTTAGAGGCTATAGATATCTCTGTATAAAGAGCTATAGACCACTACTGAAATGCAAAGGATATTCACAGTAATTAAATCATAAAATACTTCAAACTGATGTATACAAGATGTATAATAATTTATGCACTGCTACATTACCATGTATAGGCTTGAATGAGTGCTTGTGCATATTTTTCTTAAAGGTAGCCAGTAAAAGCCTGTTGGTTTTGGTCAGATGAAATGCTGAATGTGTTCCACTGTGATAGATTTGTCTGGGAACAGGAAAATTTACCCCATGTATTCTTACTGTTCACACAGCACACGGATGAGCCCGAGTCACGAATCCAGACATTGTCTATGAGGTGCTGTACAAACAAAGCAACAGAAAGATGGCTTCCACTACCACAAAACATTTTTACCTTGTGATCGTAAGCTACAATTCAGAGAGTAGCCGCTTCTACCTCTCTATTTCTACCATGTTTGCTATGGGAAAGTTCCAGTCCTAATAAAGGCCTGTGGATGCCACTGTAATATACGTCTGTTATTACTGCAGATGAAAGCAATCAGAAAAAATGTAAATTGTAATAAAACCACCAGACATTCAATAACAAACTATTACAGCTTTCAAATGGCAGGGAAGCTCTGGCCCTGAGCAATTTGATTTCACTTCAAAGATTGATATAACTTCAGAATTGGTCCTGCTTTGTGTACTGGCATTGGACCAGATGACCTCAAGAGGTCCTTTTTGGCCTAAATTCTATGATTTTGTGAAATTATAGTTACCAAAGTGAAATATAAACAGTCTTGAACTTTTATGCAATATTCATTTACACCTTCAAACTGTAACTTGTACGTATGGTACAATTAATTCCATGAGAAACCTAAAAGCCTTCATTAGATGTGATGCATCACAAGAACTTATGTATCATCTAAGGAATCAAATCCCCGATAAAGAAATTAATGCAGTGCATTACACCTTAATGCACAAAGAGAAATCAGACATTTTGTATGAAAGCTTTCTATAACCAAAGTCCTTTTGTCATCATGCACGACTTGCAGACTGTCCTGTCTAAAGATAGTGGTTTAATAGTAATGCTTGAGATCTGGATCTGTTCTTGCTTCACCTTTTCTTCTAAACTATGGATGCATCTCCATCAGCTCAGATCAGGGTTATACTTTCGAAGCAAAGCTCCTAATTGTCTGCCCTTGTCATGCCTTGGTTTGTGTTACCAGTTGTCGAGTATGAGAACTGACTCCTTTTGAAGTGAACGAAGCTATGTGAATGTGAATTTTGGAGTGAATGTATCTAGAAAGTTATTTCCTAGTGAGATCTAGGATACTGATGCTGTTAAGCTCAGTTGCCTTTTTCAACTCTGCACATCAAGCGTTACTGAAAACTAACCCTGCAATATACCTAAAGGGTAAGCAAATATGATCCATATATTACCGATGGTGGGAAGAGAAGCTGAATGTAATGGCCTACCCAGTTAACACCACAGCCTTGGCAGAGCAACTGATAGAAAGCTGTCAGCGTCCTGACTTCCTGCTCCCCTCCCTTCTTAGCCGTCAAGATGGAATTGAAACGCCAGTAAATGAGAACTATTGCAAGCTACTGCTCAGCAGGCCAAAAGTCCTTTTAATGCCCCAGCGTGGAAGGAACAGTTTATGGCTTTCATACAACCTTTGATGCCCTATTTGCAACTTTGAGAGATGACTGCTGTAATTTGTCCTAATGCCCATCCCCTGGCTTGCTCACGAATTCACAGTTTCACTGCTGTGTCTATATAATACCTTAAATATTGGCAATATAGTCTCCATTCAGCAGTTAAAGCAAGTATGGAGTGTACTGTAGTAAAACAAACAGCTGTACCCTACACAGAATAGTTCAAACCTCCAAATGAAATACTGAAATTAATCTCTACAGTGCATCTAACTTTACTGCACAGAGAGATGAGTCCATGAAGACTATATACACAGAAGCATTATTTTTTGATGGAAGTATAGTACTTAGCTTTTAGAAAAGCAGTGCTGACTAGTTTTCCTGTGCTCCACTTGTAAGTACCATGTACCCAGCTGTCCCTTTTACACAGCTTTATGTATCATTCTATGTATTATTTATACTTGGAAAAGGCAGAGCCACACAGGAGTCAGAACTCATTTACATATCAGTTATGTAGTAAGCTAGTGATGCTATTGTGTCAAAGGTATTTTTGTTTATTCAGCAGTCTTATGATCCACAGACAATGAAAACAAATTAAAAAATAAAAAATTAAGTTTCAATTAAGAGATAGTTGTGGTATTTCCCCCCAAATATATTATAGTTCTATATTGATTTAATGGCCTGTTACTTTTAAAGTGACTGCTTTTAAAACAGTTGCACATAGTTGCCTTTATTATTACAAAAGCACTGTCAAGTGTAGAAGTACAGAATTAGTGTACTTACATTAAAGAAAATTAAGGCAGAATGCCCATCTTCTTAACTTTATGTTCCTTTAATAGACACTCATTCTTCATCTTTTTCCTTTCAAATGTAAGAAAGCTTGAAAGACTTAAACCAGGTTTAGTTTAATACGAGAAAATAAGAGGCCTGCCACACAGAAAATGACTAAATTATGCTCAGTTTAGGGGTTCCACTTTTCTCTTTTGCCTCAGGCTTTTGGGACATTAAGGCCATGTTATAAATCCTGGTCAGTGCTTTTTTCTAAAGAGCAGAAATGAGAGTTTATTAGCATCACAGTGGTTGCCTCAATAATGACAAAACAGTTGCTCATTACTGCTCATTAGATTCATATTAGATTCATTTGCAATAGCAATACATCTTCTATTCATACTCAATTGCAAAACAACAGATATGATTTGACACCTGCTGTACTACAGAATTCATTAGAAAGTAATAATACAAATAGGAATTCAATGGATGGACTTAGTCTTCTGTCTCTGATGGGTCTAAAATTTGTCATTTAATGTAGAATTTATATAGGATAAATACCACAGCAGGCAATCAGCTTCTTCAAATCATGTGTGCTCCAATAAAATAACACACACAGAAACAGATATGCAAAGAGCAGACAGACAAACAAGAAAATTAGCAGTACCATATGCAGTATATCATGTACGCAGTAATATACGTGAACTGTTTCTGTTGATACCTCTCATATATAAATGTGGTTACTAATGTTTAAAATCACAGAAAAATGCAAAAAGTTACATTTTCATCAAAATATTAAGTCAACAAGTAAACAGGTCTGATTTTCCCTTGAAAACTTTCGGGACAAACTGAGACCAGGATGTTATGGAAATACTACTTAAACGCCTTTGTCTTAATTTACTCAAATAGTGCATAACCATTATTGTATCGCTATACTTTGGAAGTGCCAAACTAATCATGGTGCTCAAATGGGCTGAAATCTCTCCTTTTTCTAGAAAATCCCATGGGAAAAAACAAAATTACCTCAAAACTCAGCAGTTCTTGCCTTTTTTCCTGTGCAAGAGATTAAAGTATACCCAAGTAATAGGTCTTCACATGATGTAGTAGAGAATTAGAAGGATAGGTTGATTCCAAAAATCTAACCCTGCATATCCTAAAATAATTCACATTATATTACCCTTGGCCTCACTGTTACTTTCATGGTATTTCTGATGTTATTTCTCAAAGTACAAAACAAATGTCCCCTTTCTGTCCTCTGCCCAGCTCCTAATTCAGCTATCAAGTTAATTAGTTCCCTACCACTTACTGTTTATGCAAAGGAGTTTGTGTGTTCCTACCCCTCAACACACCTAACATCTGAAAAACTATATAGTTTTGCTTACTCTACCCTCTGGAAAGAAATTTCTTTACCACTTCTTTTCAGATCTGTTTCTTACAAGAACCAGTTTCCAGCAGAAAAGGTCCTCTTCCAAATCAATTCACAGTCATGATGTAATTCTGCTTTCCACAGCAGAACTGAATATGATCATTGCCCTCTCCATGTATCATTTTAGAGATAACGTTCATGGATTAACACTTAAAGAATATACAGGACAGTAAAGACGAATTCTCAAAGACTACCAAATACGTATTCTGAATTTCATAATAAAACTACTTGATCTTGTACAACCTAGAATCAGGCCTGACTTTTCTTCAGACTTCTTAAACCACATTACCAGCCTATGGTTATTCTGTGATTCTCCTCTTTTTCCTCCAAAGCAGCAGTCTCAAAAAGCATAGTCTCAAATGTTGTATTATGAAGTTCTGTTGTGTTTCTCTTACACCATTACTCTAGTACCTCACAACTTTACATTCATCAGCAAATTGTATAATATTTTAATATAGTATTTTGTTGTTGTTGCTCATGAAATTAGTGATATTGAATTGAACAGGTCCTGAGGTAGATTCCTTAGGAAACTAGTAACCTCTGTCATTCGCAATTTCCTCTTTCAGTTTAGTACTCCTTGCCCATTTCTCCACTGTTTCACACTTTTTGCTCTTACTTACACATTCTTCAGCTTAATTAATAATTTCCCATGTGATTCTGCATTAAATGCCTTCAAGTCCAAATGAATTGGTCCTATCACACTTCTCTTGTCTAGCAAATCGGTTATCTTAGCGAAGATAGATACGAAGTTAGTTTGGCACGATGCAAAGCAATACTGCATTTTATTCCATTTTCCATTTACCATCATGCACTGTTAATGTTCTCTCTTTCAAAATTCGTTCTAAAGCTGCAGACTGTTGAAGTCAGCCTACCAGTTTTTTAATTGCTCACATCACATTCCTTTCTTAATTGTAAGTATTTTCTGCATGGTAATATGTCATACCAGACACATTTCTTTTCCTTGCCGTCTGTAAACTATGGAATGGAAGTTGTCATCTTCCCTCTTGACTTATGTCACCTGACACAAAACACTCAAAACATGTATTAAACAGAAAGACCGCTCATAAAACAGCATTTATAAAGGCATACAATTATTCCTCCTCTATCTAAGTGGGCACTGTTTTCTCAGGACCTCTAGAAACTATATAGTATTATTTAAAGGTTATTTCAATGCATGATCTCTTATCCCCGCTCTTTATAGAGCAGACTTTATAGATAAATCATATACAATTACTTTAAAAACAACAGATTTGCCTTGGTTCAGCCAAGCATTAGAACAGCAGTTCTAAGCCTGGATTTGCAAGAGCCACTATAAATGCAAAAAAGAAGGGTGGGGGGAAGTCACACAAGCAGGGCAAAGCCTCACTTGAATAAGATAACTGCTTTTAAAAATCAGCTGTTAAGAAAATTACTTATTGGAGAAATCAGAGCCCCAGATACTGAATCCAAAACCGTCAAATTACCCCACCAGTCTCCTTTCATAACTGTAGTTCTGCTCATGGAATTGACTGCACAGCAATGGGTAGTGGAGCACTATCAGGTAAGGACAGTTCCTTGATTTCCTGGGCATGCTGGAAAATTGACACATTGCTATCTTATTAGATGTATTGTACAACCTATTTGCCACTTCACCACTGTTTTTAATAAAAAAAAAAACAACCCCCAAAACCAAAAAAACCAAAGCACAACAAATCGAAAGCAGTCTAAACAGTCATTAAATTCAACAGCTTCCTGATTTCTCATGAGAAAGAAGGCATCAGCACCCTGCCTCTTTCCTTCTGGATGGGATGTGAGAAATAACAATGCAAATATATTAATATTGCATGGTCAGGGCTACTTTCTATTAATATGCCATTAATATAATGACCTTTGCACTACTTTTAAAGATCATGAAGATCAATATTTCTTCTGAGGTCAGGGGGAAAAAAAAAATCAATCTTGCAGTAAAATGAGTCATATTTAATATATCCCATCATCATTATTAAGTTTATATATAAAAAGTAGCATTGATATGCAAATAATGAATGCTATGACAGGTGAGTTTCCCTTCTCAAACAACTTTATGTGGATAATCTCAGAAATGGAAAGACTTAAATAAGCATATGCACCTTCTCCCTGAGTACTTTGCCAAATTCCTCTGTTTCTCTGAACCTTTTCACATACCCTGCTGTAGAGAAAAAATAGAGAAGTCACTGCTTCCTGTAGACCAAGAACACTGGTGTGTTACTGCTAACACTCCTGTAATTTCTTCATTTCCATTCCTAGATACCCTTTGAAAAGACCTAGTGTCTAAGTAATAACCACTACGGAAGCTTAGCAGCATTCCTCCTGCTTTTTGGACCAACATATCTTTACTTTTATGCCTAGGATAAAATGTATGAGAATACCAGTGGAGGCAAACTACTTCTTTTCTTTGCAAGGCTGTAATAACTTTAACTTCATGCAAATGTTGTGTGTTCCATATGTGTTTGGTTTTGGAGGGGAGAAGCCTGAATAAAAAAAAAGCTTGAAACAAAGACAGAAAGAAGAACATACATGCAAGCTGCCTATATGGGAAACCAGTTCTAATGCATGACATGTCCCATGATAAGGAAGGGCTAATGTTCACCATCAGATAATAGCCATAGCAATAATACACACACAGTAACTCTCACCTGAGAATCTCAGTGCCTTAAAACAAGCCACCCGGACTGCTTCAGGTGGATAAAATGAAACAGATATGAAATTATTTGTATAAGGTCAGTCAGTAGCAGAGCCGGGATTAGGATTCCCGAAATTACTCCCATAAAGGAAAATCATTCCTGATCCCCTTCTCTGCTCTAACCACTAGACATTCTGCTGTCCCTGCAAATACGATCCATTCCCACAACAACAATAAACTTACATTATCTCTTTGTACATTTCTGAAAGTAAATAAACATGGCTAAGAAAATACTTTTTCTTCAGTACTCATAAATAATTGCTTTCTAAAGATACGAGCAGTAAAACCTCTGACATACAAGAAGAGATAAGGAACACACCCAGGATCTGTCTGTCTTTTCAGTTATAGCGATAGGAACTAGGAGCAACATCTCATCCCAACAGCCATTAAAATGATGTGCGAGCAGGAACAGACTTGGGGAGAGGAATCCTGACCCTGACTGCACAGATTCTGCAGCTCATTCAAAAACCAGACATCACTTCTTCCCCGTTTCAGGGCTTTTGGTGCTTTTGTTGCCAGCAGGTTTGACCTCGTTGTATTAATCCCCTATTCTGGTTAGTTCAGGATGTAGAACTGATTGAACATTTCTCTTGTATCGGTAGCAAGGCAAGCGTTAAAGGGAGACTGGGTAGGCAAGTCACAGAGGCTAAAGCAGCCCCTCCAGAAGGAATTCATTTTCTAGTAAAAGGACAGTGTGGGAGTCATTCATTCAGGCTACTTGGCATTAAAGCAAATGTCACCTATTGCCATTGTCATCTCCTGTATTTTAATAGAGCTTTTCAAATAAGTTGTTTGCAGTATTATATTTAAGATGAAAGTTCTAAGATCTCCAATTTTTTGTATTTTCTTTACAGAGAGGACTAATTTCTTGCTTGCCTTTTAAAAGTCTCATCTGTTTTCTTCTGCTCTGCTTAACAAGTAAAAGCCTTTAATACTTTGAACTTACTGTGAGATGCAAAATACAAGAACTGTCTACGTGGAAAACCTTAATCAGTCAGGAAGTTGGTAAATTATGTCTTCATGCCATCCATATTGAGTGTCCATTACTCCTGGACATAGCACATTAACTGACTCATTAGCTATTTCAAACCATATGGACTTAGGTTTGGGTGGGTTGCTCTGATAATATCCTGAGGTGAGCTTCCTAATTATTGTAATTATGTGATCTGAATCATGGGGCCAGTCACACAAAATAGAGTCAAGAGTCTTTAAAATGGGTGTCAACGCACCTAGACAATGACTGAGTTGAGCAACATGCCCCCTGGATGTTGGAGATCCCCTGGTACTGCAAAAAGTAATTACTTTAAAAGTTCTAAGAAACTAGCAGCAAGCACAGCGACAACTGAATAAGCACGGCAAGCGCATGGGACTCTGCACAGATGCACAAACAGGAATAGATCTCTCAACAGAAACTGGGAAGCGGTCTGAAACTTGATGCCTTGTTGTCAATGGTCTTAATACAGAGATGTTACATCTCTAGCGTAAATTTAGCCAGGATATTTTAAGCAACAAGATCTGGAGTGAAGGGAGGGAATTAAATGTGGAAGTACTAAAATGTTAGCACTAAATACCACAAAATGAATGAAATCACAATGAAACAGCGGGAGAAGTTACAAGTTGCTCACCTACTGTAGCAAATTTAAGGGGCTTTGTGTATGTGATACTGCAAGATTTCATACAATTGACTGAAATCTTTTATACTCAAGCTTATGTTTGAGCAAGGAGAGGGAAAAAAAAGGATTGAAATGAATGGAAAGTGGACCTAATGTTCAATGTACAGTGCTTTAAAACAAAGACAAACAAACACAGCCTCAGAACAGAGATAAAAATAGTTTGCTGTATTATTAAATGCTTAAACAAAGTGTTTCCTCCCTGAGAATTTCACCACACTTTTTAAACGCAACCCATGATAACATAGCATGGCTTTTGGTCACCCACTAGAACTTATTCTGGAAAGAAGATTAGGAGTAGGGTGCTCCTTCTGAGCCACAGGTCAGGATAAAACTTTCAAAGTTTGTACCTTGCAGGCTTACTTCTAACTTTCAAAGTGCCTCTTGGGCATCTACAAACCCAGAAGGCCAGATATTAAATAGCACCAGACATCCAAATACCTAGAGAGCAGAACCATACATTCAAAAGTTACTTTGGTATGTAACTTTAATCTACTATGTAAAGTGACCTACACTCATATCTTCACCTCAAAACTAGATCACTGTATTTACCTTGCAGAAGGGCCAGCTCAGGGTGTTAGCAACAATCCCAGAATAACCTAAACAGTATAATACCACCATTTTCTTTTTCAGTAATACACCAGTGACCATACCTGTACCAATACTGCAGCGAAGGTCAGAAAATTCCCTTATGTATTGCGTACCCATAAGTGTATACAAAGCAAAAGAAATGAATAAAACCCTGAAGATATCAGGAGCACTACACCAAACATCCAAACAGAGTCTTTCCCACCACTTCTAATATATAATTCTGAGTAACGAGAAAATGCCCACCTGAGCTGCTTGAGGGATAGATTCTTCATGAGAAGGGCCTGTGGCCCTCAGCTGTTTGCAGCAATGTGCCATTAGTAAGTAAAATAAAAGCAGTTGGGTAGCATTTACAGTTGTATGGTGGCAGGATTTGTGTATTTTTACTCTTATTAGCGCACACACCTTTCTCCTATAAGGATTCTTGAATTTAGCAGTAATGCTGGCTATATCACCTTGAAGGGAAATTGCTTCCATCATAATTAGGCTTTCCTGGGAAAAAAAAAAAAAACAAACACCAAACAAAAACCCCACCCTCGCATCTATAATTATTTTGGCCATTCATCCCCCTTACATCACATTCCCAAACTGCTAATTTGATGCAACTGTGAAGAGGCAATAGAGGCTTTAACCTGACTAAATGAAGCTCATATTTCTTGGGAGGGTTGCTAATTGGCTGATGATAAGCAGAAAAAAAAAAGCCCTGTCTCCAGTTCAGCCCAACAGAAAAAGAGGTTTTCTCAGTCCCACCCACAAAACACAGCGATGTGCTATTTATTGGGCAAAAGGCCCTACTATCAAGTTCTGATCTGATGAGAGCTTTTCTCAGGTAAAGTCTTTGATCTTTGTTGATTTTTTTTTTTAAATATGTATATTAATTTTTTTGTTCTGCTTTGTCCAGAATAGAATTGTATGAAAAATTTGTCAGTGACATTTGCATACATTTTTTATGGGTCTACTAGTTATGGTTGTTTATTAATAACTTCTGGATTTAAGTAACAAACAAACTTATTATTCAGGAGTAGCCTAATATGTGTAGGAAGCTTTTCTTCTTAGTAAATTTTTTTTTTTCTGAGTGATATTACTAGTCTCTATTACTTTTCTGTGCATTTGAGGGTTTTTTAACTCTTGTAATGAATGATAACATCTTCAAAATTTTTAGCCTTATGTCTAGTCTCTATCTAAAAAAAACCCCAACCTACAACTTTCTCCTGTAGAACCTATTTTCTGTAACTTGTAGGGTATATATCTTAAACCTTTTTATACTATGTGATAATGTTAAACTGTGCAAGTTGTGAAAGAGCTGTATGATATTAAAGGTGGCTAAGACTTCAGTTACTCTTGTATTTGGATGGAGTTGAAGCTGTAAACTTGCAATTTCTTTTCTTTTAGTAGTACAAGAAAACTTTCATTTAAAAACAGAAGACCTTAAACCTCAGCTACCTATGTAGGTATCTGTGGTGTATGAGTCAAACGGATGTTACGTAGCCTGATTTAAGTTTTCAAAACCAGTAACAGATTGCTTATGCTACTGTATTCATTAACAATGAAATAGATGTAATCTATGTCTACTTCTAGCTTTGCTATTAGCTTATAATGACTATTTTTAAAATAGCTTTTTTGGATGACTTCATTATTCCTCAGAACTGCCTGAACTTGTTTTCTTATTGTGATCTGATCCTTGCTTGTGAATAAAAAGCACTACATAAGCTCAAAACATCTTATATTTCTGAACTGTGAAGTGTTGCATTGAACCCCAACCTTTCATTAAATCAATGTATTCCACTAACTTCCTGATGTTAGAGTATTCTCAATGGTTTCATAGGAACAAAAGGGAAGTCAACTCCAGTTCTTGTGTACTTAAAAATAAAATAAAAATAAGAATATCTAATCAGTTTTGTTCTTTAGGATCATGTATCTTTCAATTCATTCATTCTTAATCTGTTTTTTCTCCACACAACCAAAACCAAACCAAACAAACCAACAAACAAAACAACCCCAACACCACCCTTCTACAGTCTGTTTTGACAGCTGTTGCAAAGGGGAGAAACCCTATGAAATGCTTTATGGCAATCTTGAATTTGTTTGCTTTATGGCTGAGCTTTCTACTGGTAATTTTTTAGCTGGTTCTTTCAGTAATGGTAAAACTACAAAGCCTGCAAGACTGATGAAATAGAAAGGGTTGTTATGCTAAGGCCTACTCTACTGATGGCAATATATACTTTGCAGTCATAATCTGTGTTACTGCTTTTAAGTTCACTTACAAATTATGTGGTTGCTGCAGATGTTCTGGATTTTGATTATTCTTGAACCTTTTTTGGTAAAAGGACTTATAGTCATTGCTTGGAAGATGTGGCAGTCCCCAGTGAGCTCTACCTTGGTGCAGTGGGCTGGCTGGCTGGGTAGACCCTATCAATAAAGCAGACCTCACACAAGATGGTGGGCTGTGATCACAGGTATGCCCTGTGAGCTTGGGGAGTCAAAAAAAGCCCCTCATTATGTCCTTTATTACCAATTCACAAGATGGTGGTGATGGGGCTGATCCATCTCCGGGTCAGCTGCATCTGTCCTCTGTACCTGCCTCGAGCAATGGCCGACTGGCCTGTGAGGTGGCTGTTGCCTCTTCTTACTGCGCTGTGGGGCTGCTGATGGCTCCCACGGCTCTAGGCAGTGCAAGTCTCTAGGTCGTCTCAACTGGAGCGAACACAGGAGGTGTTACATGCTGGCTTTGGGTAAGTATCTGCTTCGCTGTGTAGAAATGATCCTGGAATACAACAGGGAGGCAGTGGTGGACCTCTGATGGAAAGATCCTGAGGTAAAAATGAAGTGGCCTGACTGAGGGTGGCACCATGGCAGTTCTGTGACTTCACTACAGCTCCTGAAGTCCTTGCTGCAGCTGGAAACCCCTCTTTACCTCAGGCTGGGAACAGTTTGATCAACTACTTCTATATCAACCAAAGCCCTTTAAGGGAAAAAAAAAAAAATCCTCACTTGTGAGGTGCAGCTTGAAAAGAGGAGAGCCGAAGCGACAGGGGGTCACGCGCGCCGTCTAACTTCTCCGTGTGCCCTGAAGCGAGGTGCCGGCGCCTCAAGGGAGGAGGGCGGCGCGAGCGGCTGAGGGGAAGCGGGAAACCGCGCGCGCCGGAGGGAGGCGCGCGACACCTCTTCCCCTTTCCCTCCCCCGCGCCGGGCACCGCCTCGCTGAGGGGAGTCGCGCGGCTGAGGGAGGCCCGCCCCGCCGGCGGCGAGCCCGGGCGGGCAGAGCCCGCGTCCCGGCCGGGGCTGGCCCGGCCCCTCCGTGGTTCCCGCCCCGGGGTTTCCCGCGGGAAGACGGCAGCCCGCCGTCTCCTCCTGCTGCGGGCGGGCGCTCGCTGTCTGGGCCCGGCCTGCGGGAAGTTCCCGGCGGGGAAGTTTGCGACCGGCGCCGGGGGGAGGCCGCGGGGGCCCTGCGGAGGTGGGTGTGAGGGGAGCGGGCGGCAGGGCCGAGCGCCGGCCGCTTACTATCGCCGTGCTGTCGGCTGTTGGAGGGGAGGCCGCTGCGAGTGAGCCGCCCCGGCCTGCCGCTCCCCCGAAAAGCCGTTTGGCCCTGAGCGGGGAGAGCCTCCCGGCGTCCGGCCGCCGCCCTCAGGGGGATCGCCCGGGGAGGCCGCGGAGAGCTGGCCCGTTGCTCGGTGTCTGTTGGGCCAAGGACACCGAGGAATATTGTTTCTTCTGACAAAAGTCAACTTTTTCTTTCATTTTCCCCCGCTCAAGGTGTGATGCCGCCTAAGGATCGTGGCAGAAGCAAGCTGCCAGTTCCTCTCCCGAGAGACATGATCCTGAAAGATACCGAAGGAAAGGTCTGGAGGCTGGGCAGTCAGATCGGCCAGGGAGGATTTGGCTTGATCTATTTAGGTAAAATACTGGTGGTGATAAGAAGGATGACTTGCAGATTTCTTTGTAAGTTTCTGATGTGAATAAGGCAGAATGGGTTCTAAAAGTTACTATTGGTTACATGCTGGTGGTCATTTGTGTTGAAGTGTGGTTTTCTGACATTTGCAGTGCCTTGTTGGGCGTCCTCGTTGTTCAAAGTGTTGCTGATGGTGCAGTGTGTTCTCCGTGGGCTGTTCAGCCCAGTTTGCTGGCTTCTAGTGCACTTTTCTATGGAGCTTGCGTGGGGTAGGCAAGGTGCTGCTGCTGTCGAAGACTACCAAAGAGCACTGCCAGGTGATGCTCTTCAAAGTAATGGCAATGCTTTTGTGAGCTGCCACTTTGGGCTTATGCCAATCTTGTGATCTGGAGTGCTCTGGCTTTCCTGTTATTGGAAATGTTATCTTCTGGCCAAGGCTAAATCAGTTTTCATCCAAGAAACATAACAGTACAATTGTTAGCCCGGTGTTGCCTCTGAATTAAAGCCTTTCACTAGAGGTGGAAATGCTGTTCTTTATTTGCTCTAGCCTAGATATGTTTCTGTATTTTCTTCAGAAGAAGCTGCTGCATTTCACTCGGTCTGTGTTTTATAAGGAATGAATGGTTCTGAAAGGCAGTTTGTAAAGCATTCTGGGTCACTGGAGAGGATATAATGTATGTTACTATTGCTGGTCTCTATGAAAGAGCAAATCTTGTTTTCAAGGTGATATTATGAGGTGTGGGTGTGTTGGGGTTTTTTCCACGGCAAACATATACAGGCAAACTAGTCCACAGTGGCTGTTGGGGACTAAATTGAGCTTGTATTAAGACAGCAGTAAAGAACTATCTAGAAGCAGTTTAGCACATCGTCCCTGGAGCAAAACATGGTATTTTTAAGTTAAAGGTATGTTAACTCTCTATTTGGAGTATTAATGTTTAAAACTTGATAAGCAAGTCACTCCTATATATAAGTTGACTTCCATTTATGTGTAAATGAGCTATACCTTCTTTTTTTAAGCTTCTCCTTTTTGTGTGTTTCTGCCATGGAAAATAGTTTTGATTGTTTCTCACTTTTTTTTTTTTTTTTTTTTTGGTTGATCTCTTAATGATGTTTCCTTCATATTGAGTGATTTGTTGGAAAATAATCTGTTAATACACTTATGCAGCATGAGCTTTCCACTTGGTGTGATGTCCAGATTTTTATAACGGGATAAGTTTTCATTAGAATAGGCATCATATGTCATGTGCCTTCTCAATTCTTTTGTCTTTAGGAGTTGCAAGATACTTTGCACGCAAGGACTCCTTTCAAATATGCAGAGTTGTGCTAGAGTTGGTGTGGTTTCATGGAGGTGAAGGAATTGTCCATCAGTGTCAAACTGTAGCATCAGGCACCTACTGAAGAGAGAAAAGGTGTGGGTTTTCTATAGAAGGGTTAGCATGTTCGCTTTTTTCGTGTTTGTAGTCATAAATGTAGCACTTGTGTGCCACTGGTCTCTTGGTGACAGATTTACTGTGATCTTTGTTACATCTGTCTGGCTGTCTCGTGGTGCTTGTCTGCTTTCAGCTGTTCAGGAACATTTTATATTGCACTGAAGCGTTCTTCTCCCTCTTTTTTTCCTCCTCATGTTCATTGTGGTTAATCACAAAGAACTGGATGGCAACTGAAGACTTGTATTTTATTTCATGGTGTGATAGTCCCAAACATAGTCAGATGTTGCTTCTCTAAAGTGGTTGCCCAGTTGTACCATTCTTCCAGCTATTAATGTGTGGCTGTAAACTGCAGGAGGGTGGACAATTTTACTTGTGCGTCTGGACTTAAGTTGCATCTAGACTTCAGGTTTGAGTGGAGAAACTTTCTAAGGGGGGGGGAAAAGGTGTAAACTGGCTTTTAAAAAGAAGAGGAAAGTGCACTTTGTTCCACTTAAGGCCTGTGAAAAAGGTGTCAGTAACAACCTAAATGCCCCTGCTTCTGCTTTTCCTCAAAGTAAACAGTCACTGAAAAACCTGGAGAAAAACTAAGGCTGTGTCTATGTTTGCAAGTAGTTTGGTTTGAGAGAAGTGAATGAGTAAATGGCAACAGTTGGTGGCTATGGCCCTACGTCTACCCTGTATTTAAGTTGAGAGTTTGTTTTTCTTTGGACTAGATTTGGTGTGGTCTGCTGCACTGACTTTCCTCACCCAGTGCATGGTTTGAGGCTGTCTGAAGGAACTGTGTTGAATCCTTATGTTGCTGTTAGTAGTTGGAGTGCATCTGGTGGGTTCCTGTAGTGGAGTTTCTGGTTTGGTTTCCTCTGGAATTCATATAGTTCACACATACTTAACTGCTCTGCAGATGGAACCAGAGGGGGTGATAGGGGTTTCGACTAACTGAAGTTACAGAGGAGTCAAAAGCTAGTGCACTTAGAATATTTACATTCTTTTTCCTTTTGATACATCTGACAGCTTTTTATGACCTTCTTTGAAACATCAGTTGGTTATGTTTGAGAGGTGCTGTGCATAGAGCATCTATGAGATGTTACCGTAAAAAAAGTAGACCTTCGCATGAGCTAGGAAGTGAAGTTAAGGTGTCTCTGGATATTGCCATTCAAGGATAAGGGAAAGGAAGACAGAAGCTTGCAGAAGGCTCCCATGGAGAGGAGGGACTGAGGGAACTGGGGATGCAGTATAGAAAGGAAGGTTGTAGTGGGTGCAGCTCTCCACATGTAAAACAAAAAATGTGTTCCTGAATCACCTGGATTATAGCTCTGTCTTTTTTCTGTTGCAGTCAAATCACACCGGACCTTGTGGGTGGTTTCTGAATCCCACGTAGGATTTGGCCAGTTTCATGCAGATTTGATTCGTTTTCTGCCTGATCACACAGACCGCTGAAGTGATTTCATATATCGCGGTGTTTGTTGCAGTTTGGCTCCCACTGAACTGAGGTGGAAAGCAGTCAGTGGATTAGTTGGGAATGAGAATACAATCTGGGACCCTTGGCGTTACTATTCTGTGGTTTTTTGTAAGTGACAGCATAGCTGAAGAAATACAGCTGCCACTTTTATAATGGTATTTGTGTTCGTTTAATCTCTTCTTTCAGAGGGGGTGGTGAATGTTACACGTAGCACTGAACTGAAGGCTTAGTTCCCCGTCTAGCTCATCCTACAAGTGAAAGAGGAAGTGGGCACGATTTATCCCCAACTATTGATGCTGACGGAAGCTTTCTTGTTTAGTCCACTTCTTTATCTCTGATAGGTGTTTATATTATGTCAAATATACCATTCAGTAGCTTTTTTTGGGCTTGATCCTACAAAAGTGTTTAGTTGTCTTTGAGCATCAAGGGGAGTGAAGTAGATGACAAACCTTTGAGAGTGAGATACAGATGCGTGGTGCTGAGAGGCACCCCCCTTCTCTGTGCTGTTCAGGCTAGTTTTTAGTGCATATACAGCAAGATATGAGAGGACTACTAAACTTTCAGTGAGAAGCTGACCCAGAAAGAGCTGTAGAGAGGTGGGCAAGACAGGAGAGTAGAGACAGATTCGACTGCCTGCCAGATACGAACAGCACAGCCCTTTTATAAAAGTAAAGGTTAACTTTGCCGGCTATATCTTTTAATAAGTATTTTTACAGTAGCAGTGTAAAGATTTTGATGTGCGTTGTTATAGCTTAATTTCCCATTAAGAGTAATCCATACTCCATTAATCTATAACAACGTTCTTGAGAAATTTTACGGTATCTCTGCAAAATATATTTACGAGGGATGCATTCCGTGGAAGGTTCTGTTCACTAAATCAAAGCTGCTGAAAGCCATTTACTGACCCTGAGCCCTAGGATGCAAATAGCCTCTTCAGGTGCAGAGCTTCTAAACTTCTAATTATGTACCTGAAAGTTATCACTATCTACAAGTTCTGTCCTGCTTCACAAGTGTTTTCCCTGGTTTTCTAATTATTCTTTCTCTTTCCTGTCTGTGCTGTCTTGTCTGTTTCTCCGTTGACTTGTTCCTTCCCTTGGATTCCCTTTGCATTTTTATCTCAACCAGAGCAAATCCAGCGGCAGATTGCTTACAAATACTGATTCCTCCCAATGCTTCTGGAGAGCTTCCTCTGCTGCCAGAAGTAATAGAAGCCATGTAGAGATGTTCTCTCAAGCATTGCTTTTTGTTGTAGCAAGAGCGATATGGATCATAAGCTGGAATTAACTATGCTGTTATATGTTAGAAGTTTTATTTTGTTACTGGTGCTGATTTACTGTCAGGCACCTCAGACAGGACTGTTATCCCTTTGGTAAGGGGGAGCAGAATGCAGAGCAACCGGGGAAGAATGTGGCATATTGGTGGTCTCACAGCTGGTTTGTAGCCCTGTGGAGAACAGTGGCAGTACATTGGAAAATTAAGCAAGAGTTGAGGAGGGTGCTACTGAGCGCCTTACATTCCCTCATTTATCTTCCTGATCACAGTCAGTAATTAACACCAGTCTTTGTATAAATCATTCTCTAGTCCTGCTGCAAGCACTCTATTAATGCACAATTTGGACTGAAAATTTAAATGCAGAAAGGTCACACGATGTTTTGTTAAGATTCCACTGTCACAGTGAAATCTGCTGTACACAGCACTATCTACTCACAGGCTTCTTTCTCATGGAAACTGATGGTTCTGTAAAATACTTATTTTTATATATATATATTTATATACACGTTTGTTAGTGTCTTTTACAATAGAACTTATTACATTGTAAATGTGTTTTAATTGTATTATACATGTATATTGTCATGGAACTTTGTAGCGATAGGTGAAAACCAAGAGTTTTGAAACCATTTTTTGTAGCTGGCTTTGCAGCAGGTGTTTATGTGTTGCTGTTTGACGGCTGTTTTTGTGTGTGTTGTTACAATATGGGAAGCTCAGGAAAGTACGTATTGATAAAGCTATCACCAGTGATAATTCTGCCCTGCTTGGAGATCTGTCACCAGTATAGCCAGCACACTATCCATTTCTTCCCCCCCCTCCCGCCCCCATTTTCTAAGAAGCAGCAAAGAATATCTGCTTGAGCAGTAAACAGTGATTAAATGTGTGAATATTGTCTTTTAATACCAGCAGCACAGGGAGCTCTGCTGCTGATGGAGGTAGGGAAGAGGTGTGGTTGTGGCCTTTTCTGCTTTTCAGCTTGGACCATAGTACACTCCGCCGTTGATATTCTGAGGCCTGGTATTCTGGGCATGAGGCTGAGGTGCGAAAGAAAGGTGGTTTCTTTTTCGGAAAGAGTAATTTCCACGGATAATTTGTATAGCTGTGAGCAGGGGTGTACCTGTGTCAGGGAGGAGAAGTGTTGATGGAAGCACATTCTGTCATTGTCATACTGTTCATTCCTTGGTTTGCGTTAGGAAGCTGGCTTTGGCAACTGGTTCTAGAGAAATGAAGTACTTCAACAGTTGCTTAAATTAACTTCACTGAAAATATTTACTATAGTGCGGCAAACAAATTAAAAATGCAGTAAAAATGATACCAAAAGATAGACGTTCAGCATGATTTTTACAAACTCAATGGAAAGAAGAATATTAATAGCAAACCCCTGTAATTAATAGCACTAGCAAGTAACTGTCTGGTTAGGGATGGATTTTTCTTAACCTTCAGATATTAAAACGCATTTCAGCAAAGGTCTCATTGTACCTGCAGGTGTGAACCTTAGTGTGAAAATAAATTTATTGGCAGACAAACAGTGCTTCGGGAAAGAGTCTGTTTATCTAGTCACTAATATTAAACTATATAAATATAGATATAGCAGGTAGATTACCTAATTTTTCACCCTGTCTATGGGCACAGTAAATCATAAATTTAGCCTGATTTTTACTACTTGGTGGTTCCTTAGGGCTGACCACATGGTACAGGATCAGCCTGCTCCATCTGTTAAAGAGGAAATACTCCTTGCCTCAACTAGTTCTTGCCGATGACTGCTTCCTCTTGAATCTTCCCTCTTTCTTCTTTTTTGGTCCTCTGTAGATTTAACTTTGAAAGCATAACTCATTTTTACGCAGTAGTCTAAAGCCCATTACAAAGTCTGAAGAGATCATTGCTATTACACTTTAGTGTTCTGCCACCTACTATGTTGGGTTTTGGTTTTTTTCCAGATGTATGGACCTGTGATTTGGGAGCCATTGAGCTCTTCGTTAGTCTACCTTGCGAGAGTTTGGGTCAGGGACCGAGACTCTGACGTGCTAAGTAAAACTAGAAAGTCAAGAGAGCAGGTTTGATTTACCTTTTTATTTTTTTTTTCCCCTTTCAGTAGGGGATGTATTTCTGAGCAGTGTTACGTGTTAACAGGAGGAGCTTTGGACGAAAGATAGGGTACCTGTTGCCTTATGGAGGGCACTCCCTTCGGCCGTCTTTGGCACCTGTACCCCACTGAAACTGGCATAGCATCGTCTGAGTGGGCACCGTGTCAGCCTAGCAGATGGGCTGGAGCAGAATCTTGCCAGAAAACAGTTTGTGCACCAAGTTTTAAATATTAGAGGCCTGGACTCCCATCTGAGAGTGCTGTAAGAGCAGACCATGCGTAGCTTTTCTGCCTGGGGTTAAAGGATGTGTCATACCTATTCCAGCTTACAGTAATTAACTTTGAAAGTCAAACAGTGGCTTCCATTGCTGTGGAATACACAACTTTGGCTCTAGTGAATCAAGATTAAGGTTTCATAGAAACTGGAGTAAAAAATGTAGTGAAATTTCCCACCAGTACCGAATGTTCTTAACTTGGAGGCATTTGCAGTTATCTGCAAAACAGTTTAGCAGTTGAGCACAATTTTCTACTAAAAACAGTTTAGTTAGGTCTTGTGGAAGGTGGTTTCACAAGCACGGTACAGAGGGTTATGTATATGTAATTTGTATAATAAAACTCTACATTCATAAAGCTACCTAGAAGAAGAATCTAGAAAAAAAACTGTTCATAAACACTGCTCAGAAAAGAATTTGTCCAGGAAATGATGATGCATCTTTAAAGTAACAATATGAGCAGAGAAGCAGGTCTTCCTTAGGCTGAATTAAAAATGGACTGTAAGCACCCTCAAGCACCGAATGTTTCAGTTCTTGGGAAATATTGGATACTGCAGAGGGCAGGAGGGGAAAGCAATGTGCTTTGTTCACCTTTAAATATTTGCCTTAGTACCCTCCATATGTAGGAAATATTTGAAATTGTGTGTTAAATAGCCGCTGCTACTTTTTATTTATTTGTGTACACTTTGTTTTAGTAACTATATTCCTGCAACTTGGATTGTTTTTTATTGTTAGACGCTCTGAGCAACACTTCCCTCCTGTTTGTTAGCCATTGAATTTAACAGCTCTTGGCTTGACTTAAAAGGGGTCAGAATTTTTCCAGCTTTTTTTATAGGTAGCCTGTAACTTCCAAGTGTGGTATTTTTGAGGTTAGTTTTTATTTCTGCAAAAAACTAAGCTGACAATATCACTCTTCAGCATTAGTTAACCGGTGAAACAAAGCAAAAATAAAATACTAGCAACCCAAGAACTTCTGAAAATAATTTTATTCATGTTTCCCAAACAAATATATCCTCAAAATATCCAGCAGTGGCAAAGACACCAGCTGTGGACAGGAGCAGGGATGTTTTTTCAAACTGCCAAATCAATGCTGTTTTCTTTTCCACTGTGTAAACTTTGTCAACAAAACTGGTTCTGTGAGAGCCATTGAAAATATTTCACCATATTCCAAATGTGACTGCCACAAATTAACTGCTAAAACTACAACAAGCACGTTTGAACTGGCAAACAGAATTGGCACATTTCTTTGTCAGACTGCATGCAATTGTGCTGTGTGGTTGTAGGAAATCGCAGTTCATCCAGAAACACTCTTTTGTTACCATGTCATATGAACATTTAGAAAGCTACATTAATTAAGGTTGTGGCACTCAGCAACAAAACGGATGAAATTCACGATTAGAGTGGATGATAAGACCATAAATGCTGTGCCTGGGTGAAACTAGGGAATTCTGGACATGGGTTAATTTGAGGTAAGTTATTTGCTGTCTTATGTAGGCACAACAGTTGGAAATTATGGCAAAGAATGTGAATCTTACTGTACTGCTTTCTTTCAGACCATATTTTAAATTCATATGCTGCTTCTCACTGGCATGGTAGCTGCAATTGTGGGATGAAGGGGAGGAAGGGAAAATAGAGCTGTGCCCTTTGCCCTTTGCCAATGTTTTGTCAAACTCGTCTTGGCATGAGATGGAAACAGCCGCAGCCCCCTACACAGCTTCATCTTGCGCCAGTGTTCCCAGTTAACAATTATGCAGACAATGGTTTTGATTGTGTGCATACATCAACACCCCTCCCCCCAAATGTAAGGAGATTGTGCGTCTCTAGTTGATAAAAGCAACAAAAACTGTAAACTGGGAACTCTCACACTTGTTATGCTATTTTAAGATATTCTTTGCAAACATAATCTCGCCATATAGTGCTCCTGGTATTCTATGTGTGTACTTATATGCCATCAGAGACCTCCTGCGTATCAGCATTGCTCTCCTGCAGGGTCTCTGCTTACTGTCCTGCAGTCTAGCATTTAACTGATTGTAATATTATAAATAGCCATGTGCTACCACACAGAACGAGGCTAGCACATGGCTAATTATGAGTATACAGTAATTAACTATGAGCTAAACTCGCAGGAGAGTATGTGGTGGTGGTCTATGAGGTATGTAATCAGACTGTTTGTTAAACCTTGGGAGCCTTTCCAGTCTGTTAAGTAACTATACATAGTAATGAGACAATTTTTTAAAAACCATTTATGTATATTTATGGACAAAAAATAGTCTGTCTTATTTCTGAGCTGCGGTTAAAGTATTGCTGCCTGATATATGAATGGTTAATTAAAATGATGTAACAAAAGGTAACGCATGCAACTTCTGCTTATCTGTACATATGAGATTAATTTTCTAAGCATTATCTGTGTAAGAAGTTGAGTGTTATTCATTGTGAATGTTATGCCTTGTTTCATGTATGTGCAGTAAAAACAATAATACCATTTCTCCTTGTGTAGATTTGAATGTCATGTTACTCATTTTGCAGAGCATCTGTTCCTGTATCTTCTTGAGCTTTGTCTGACTTTTCTCCCTTTTCACATTGTAACGATTGCCAGTTAGTTTTGGTTTTATTTTTCTTCAGGATGTTCTTTCAGTGTGACTCCAAAAAGCATCCACACCAACATAGTGTAAGAACCATGGGGTTTAGGCCCTTTTGCTGGGCTGTCTCCCGTTAATTGCTGCTCTTCATTACCCTGGCAGCTGTTACTGGCTGTTCCAGATTACCATGAATGAGGCCTCTCTCCGTAAAGTGTCAAGATGTCTACAGGGAAGTTAGATCAGACTCTTTCAAATATGTTTAAATTTGATACTTCTCTATACTTATCAAACCTCTGTTAAGTAAGTTGGTATTAAAATACATTTTCTTATACACAGGTTCTTTTCTGATCTGTGTCAGTAAGGGTGCATGTCTAATTCTGTTTGGGTAATGTGATGTTGTTGAATACAATGAAAACACGTGGGATGCGTTCCTTTAAACTAATGTCTTCAGCTATTAACACATAGTCTACATGTAGCAGAGAAAGATAAAGACTTAAGCACCTGTGCCTTAATTCCCAGTTCAGTACAAGAATACGGTAAGAACAAAGTCTACCAAAATTTCCTTCCTGGTTGTATGATAGTTATAAATTGTATTCTGAATGTGACTGCTACTCGTCTGAGTCTATGGGTAGCTCACACCTTCTAGAGCTACTGTTTTAGGATATGTTCATTTTATCTTAATGTGTTATTAGCACAAAAGCATTCAGATGGGGAAGTGTCAAGCAGAAGGCAGTGGGGACTCTGCAAGTGTTTGGGGTGTATGTGCTGCCAGATTCAACCCAGATGCTGAATAGAATTGAAGGAAGATAGAAGCTGAAGGAGTCTGTTCATTGTAAAAATATTTCTATGCCCTGACCATCAAAAAATGTAAGCTTGGATGGTTTGATTAGATCCAAGTTTACTTGATTTTTATTATGCGGATAAAAGTAGTCTATTTTTGTGTGTGCTGATAGTTGAAGTGTTTCACACCTGGACTGTTGTTGGTATTTGATCATTATAAGAAGTTTGAAAGGGACATTTATTTCCTAGGAACTGTATTCTTTTTAGTTTTTTTCAGTGATGATTCTAAAAGATGATTTAGTCTCATTAAATTTTAATCCCAGTGTAGCTCCATGTAGCTTCAGTAGTATCAGAGAGAACTGATAGTTCTCTCAGGGTCAGAAGAAAATAGAATTGCATTGTCTGTGCAGAGAGGTTCTGTCTCCTGGGCTGTAATTGGAACATGTGGTCAATTATTGTTTTGAAATTTCTACTTGCACTAAGAAGCACAATCCCTCATCTCCCCTTTAGGCAGGTGGTGGCTGTGCTATCCCTACCTTAGGCCAGTGTCTAAATAATGTCAGAATAGAAATCAAGGTTCTAGGGCCAAATTAATTTGTAATAGAGGAAAGCAGACGATCCTGTCTAGAGGCATAATGTAGGTCATAACTTTTAAGTGGTGTCTTTGTCACGACAGTGGATTCACAGCAACCAAATACAGAGGTTATCCAATTGACTGGAATGACTTAAACATAATCTGTTACAATGGAATACCTCATTGTGGTGCAAACGTGCAGTAGGGACATCCTGCTTACTCCTTAATTAGCATTGAGGGAGAGAGTTCTGAAAATGTGGCTTAAAATTGCTTCTATACTTGTTGATTAAAATTTGTGTGTGTGGTGTTTTTGTTTTGTTTTTCTTTGAACTCGGCAAAATTCTGACCTTTAAAAGCAGGAATTCAGACAAAACATTGGGTGTCTTTGTTGTGTATTTTTTGGTCACCTTATGCAATGTTAGCTTGGTCTTTGTTTGCAATTATATTTTGTTGCATACAGCTTGATCCTCATCTCTTTCTCATTTTGCAGCTTCCCCTCAAACTCATGTTCCTGTAGAAGATGATGCAGTGCATGTAATTAAAGTGGTAATGTGTAGATCTCATTTCTAAATTGTTAGCTTGTATGCAGTTCTTTCTCTTAATTATCTGTCCTTATTTTCAGCATTGGGTCTGTACTGCATGCTTGCAGCTTTTCATTTTTTTCCCCTATTTTTTTAATATCGTGATATACTTTCCCTGCTTGGGGATACATTCGGCATTTCCATGACACATAGTGTTTCCTTGACTTGATTCTTTTCTTTCCTTGATTACTGCCCTCAACAGTTTAGTAAGGAAAGTCAGACTATGAACTTAAACACATCTGATCTATAATATTTCTGAAAATAGTGTCTTAAATAATTCCTGAAAGAATCTGTGTTGTTTATGAAAATGTGTTGCCAAACAACTTTTCTTTTTAGCTGCTTATTAAAATTACATTCAGATGGCATGGTATATGGGAGGTGGGGAAAAAAGGGAGTTTCACTCTCTTTGAATTTCTCATACACTTTTCTGTAGAAACTGTTGTCTTTCTAATGCATTTTATGATACTAAGTTTATTTATTTCTCAATAGGAATATCTTGAAAATGGCCCCTTATTTTCTGAACTGAAATTTTACCAGAGGGCTGCAAAACAAGAGTATAGTAAGTAATATATCGGTTCTGATTTGGGTAGATTTAAGGGCAAATTTGGGTTTTACTACTTCGGATAAGAACTGTTGCTTTAGAGCTTGATAGCCAACTCATTTCATATACACTGAGCCAATCCTAGTTGGTGCTATAATAATTTTAGATTGCTATAGATTTCTTTACTTGGATGTCATCCTTGTCCTTTCTGATCAGAAGGGAGAACAGAAGCATGCCAAATTTATTACGTGCACACTTGAGCGTGCACAGCAATGAATGGAGTCCAGAGAGAGGCCAGCCTTAGAACAGAGGTACTACATGGACTAATTGGTGACCATATTTCTGCTAGTAACTGTTTGCATGTACAGAGCTAAGTGTGTGTGTAATCATCACAGGATTAATAGTAATCGAGGCACTTGATTCTGCATACACTTAAGCATGGATGTGATTTATTCATGGGAACTGTCCTAAAGACTTCAGATGACTTAGATTGCTGGTAGACATAAGCACTTTTGATGGCTTGAAGCATTCTGTATTGAATAAAATAGAGCTTCTAAAGGAATTATTTCTTCAGCTATTGATAATTGCTTATCTGCCTTCTAAGGGAACAAAGTACCACATTGCTAGAACAAAAAACCGCTGCTTGTTTTGGAGAACTTCACAGTAAAGTTATGGTCTGAATTGTTTGCTGCACAAACTGCCAAATAAGTCCTGTTAGTTTCATTCAAAGTCTTGGCTTGATAGCTAAAACAAAAACAACAAAACAACTCCACGTCAAACCTGAAATTCTCTAGCTACCTTTAACCCAATGTTATCTCTTTATTATTATTACAGTAAGAAAATGGATGAATCTCAAAAAAATAAGATGTTTAGGAATTCCGGTGTTTTGGGGATCAGGCTTGGCTGAGTACAAGGGAAAAAGGTAATAAGATGAATTGTAATTAAGCCTCACATTGACTAAAGATCCATTTTCAACCAAATGGAGATAAGTCCTTTCACTCTGACACAAACTTGCAGTCTTGTCTTAAGGGGTTTCTCCCTTTTATATTATATCCTGGTAGCTATAGATTCATGGTCATGGAGAGACTGGGGGAAGACCTTCAAAGAATCTTTGAAAATTGTGGAAGCAGATTTAAGAAGGAGACTGTTCTGCAACTTGGGGCACGAATGGTATGTACAGAGAGAGAGGAGATTGCTATGTCTCAAACTTGCTGAATTCAACTAGAAAATTATCTTTTTAATATAGTTACTTTAGGTAGCAGCTGAGTGTAGAATTAAACATGTGTAAATCCTATGTATTTTCTTATTTTTCATTTTTTTTTTAGTAAAATGAGCATTAAGTTGAAAATCAAGAACCCCTGCAGAGTGGAAGTTGGTGGGCTCAAACCAAAATTTTTTCTAATAGGTTAAAACATAGACCATACACTTCAAAATGCACATCTAGACTGAGGTGTGTAAGCCTATTCTCATATGTTTTAACATGTATTGATTCCGCCCCCACCCCCCGCAGTGTCTGAAGGGTATTGTATTAGACATCCATATTTGTCAAAGTTCACAATTGCATGCCTGAATGCAAAATCTTCAGTGTGTTTGCTGAACACACTGATTGTACAGGCCAGGATTAGGCCAGTCTGCAAATAGCAGTTTTGTTTTCAAATGCGTGTAGACTGAGACGTACTAAGGGAAGATTGTATACGTGCTCCTTTGCAGTATCATTTGTGTTGTGAAAGACTGCTATTACTGAACGGAGGTGAAGAGCAAATGGAGTAGAGCAATGGTCTTAAGTTGCAAGAAGAGGAACTCCGAGTATAAAGGAAAAGTTTTCACAGAAAGAGTGTCTTAGCACTGGAACGTTCTTGCTGGAGGCTGTGAAGCATCCATCCTTGGGGACTTTTAAAACTTGACTATTCAATCTCTTGTACAACCTGATCTAACTTACATTAGTCCTGCTTTAATAATAATTTAAAAAAAAAAAGCGAAGGGCTTTTGTAGTTAAATAATTGACAAACGCTCTTTGTTCTCTCTGAGAGCCAGGATTAGATTGTCCTTTGTATGAGTTGCCAAGTGCAGACGTGTTTTTTAATAACAAATAGAGCTATCGTACCTCAGTAAGGCGCTGAAGAAGGATGATGATGGGGGGTGGTGGTGGTGACATGAAATGCAGGTCATGTAATAATTGGCAGGATCAAATATATTATAAACCTTCCGGGCTGATTGAATATGGTCTTTTTAAGAGCTTGGTGTTCTCAACAGTTCCTCCAGTGTTTATAAAGTACTAGTTTCATTCTTGCTTTGTGACCTTAGAAGCTGGTACTCACAGGTAGTTACACAGGGATACCCATGGCAAAGTAAGGCTTGTTTGTGATTTGCCGTCAGCTGTGTGCCTGGTGGGAACAGACCCTGTGGACAGAGTGAGCCGTCCTTGTGCTCTAACTCGAAACAAATTTGTCAGCTCGGTCTGTGTAGCCCTTGATTTCACTGTGTAAGTGAGAAATATTGGTGGTAGGGTTAGGGGCAGAGTGAAGAAGATGATGATGTTTTCTTTTCTGTTCTAAATCCTTTCCTAGTTGGATACTTTGGAATATATACATGAAAATGAGTATGTTCATGGTGACATTAAAGCAGCAAATCTACTTTTGGGCTACACCAATCCACACGAGGTAAGCATGTTTACTTATCTGCACTGTTACTTTAATGTGTTTACAACTGTTTAATAGTTTTGAGTTATGTATATTCTGTGTTAACAATTCACGTATTAAAAGAAGTTTATGCATGAACATTCACATCCTCTCACAACAAATCTGAGAGTGGCTCTGTGGAGCTTAAAATTTGAGAAAGGAGCAGGACAAAACTCTGCTTTGTTCCCTTTGTGCTCTGCTGACTGGGATAGTGGTGTGGACAGGTTAAATAATCAAGAGAGTAAGTTAGAGGACCCGATTGCTGTTCTAGGTTATGCCAGTTTAAGTATATTAGTAGAGTTTAAGGACGTGGCCCATTGTATTTTCATTCTTGGGAAGTTCTAGCTTTCTAATGTGGTCATGAATTGTGTTTCCATGCGGCTAACTCATGTCCCGCTCATTGTAGCAGACATAGCAGGTGAGTAGGATTAAGGTTGCTGCTCCCTAGCACTCTAGAGCCTAAAGCTAGCCTTGAAATCGAAGTGCTTTGGTGAAATGTTTTGAAACAAATCTTTTGATCCTGTCGTACTCTACGTGCTCTTACGATGTCTTTTTTTCTTCAGTTAATAAAATCTAAGTATGCTTTTTTCCCTTGGAAAAAATATCATTTAGGAAAAAAGGACATCTCTAACTTCACTTAAATATAATTAGCTGTAAGCAATACTTTTCCTTTTCTTTCAATTTTTTGTTTTTCTGCTGCGGTGATGAAGAAACAGATCTTGTAAATTGGCTCACTGCTATTGGAGGTTGAACCATTGAACTATTTCTGCTTTTTTACAAATTTCAAGTTAAATGGTTAGGTCAAATTTAACTTTCCAGCTTTCTAAAACACATAGTTTGAAAACTCTCATGACTGTTTAAAACAGCCATGTTTTTAGACAGTGGTAGCAGCCAGTACATAACCTCAGTTTATGGTGTTTACCAGCCTGCTGAATCCAAAGGAGGAGGCTATTTAGAGGCAAAACGATCTGCTACCCAATCCCATTAACATAACTCAAATGACTTTTTTTGTCTTGGCTATTGTGTATTTTTATGACAGCAAGATATGCTGCTGTTTTTCACATTGAAATCATTTTGGAAGTGTCCATTTACAGTAATCATAAAATTTTAAGACGTAGCTGACTTTGATCAGCTGCTTTTGAATTAGCCACGTTGTAGGGTGATATTCTGACTTGTTTCTTGTGTTGTCTGCATGAAGATTGTGCTACCTAGTATTTTGTTTTCATGAGCAGTAAATTCATTGACAGATTAAAAATAAGGTACTTGTGAGTTATTGGACAGAGGTTTTAGGTGGAATATAACTTGTTATACTTATTTAATAAATCAATAGATATTCCAATTTAAGTAGCTCCTAGCTCAACACGTACAAAATGTATGTTACTGCTGAGGTTTTGTGTAGAATTTAGTTTCAGCAAAATTTCTTTTCCACTAAAATAATTCTATAAAACATTTTAAAAAGTTCACATTCTAATTCAGAAGAGCTAACAGGAGAGAATTTCCAATATTTGCTTGCATTTATAAGGTATGAATTAAACTTTCATTTTTGTACTCTTAAGAAAACTTAGAGCTGTTCAGATAAACTTCCCAGTCACGAGCCCCAGACATTCTGCAAGTGGCCACAGGTCTGCTGGTTTCACCGAAGCCATGATAATGATACCATACTGGTCTAGAGCCACGTAGACAGTGATGATTATTTCTAAATGTATGTTAAGGTAATGTGTACTATATTTAGCTTACACAGCAGGGCAGTTGGCTTAATGGGACTGTTTCTGGTCAAATAAAAAATTATTTTCCAAACACAACTTGCACTAGATCTTGAAACACGTATGCTCTGTGGCTTGCGGGGCATGAAAAGAAGGAATAATCTCGCCAGCACCGCAGCTAAAACTTTCAGATTGGCAGATCTACATATGCCATGTAATTGAATATCCTTCCCCTGGAACTGTTGACTCTGAGGTGCTGTCTGCCCCCGTACTTCAATAACTGTTCTTTACCTGAGTTAGGAGCAGTACTAGGCAATATCCTCACACAGATTCAGGTATTCAGAACTACGCATGTGTGCTTGCACAGGTGATTTTGCATTTCTCATGTCCTGGCTATTTGCATGTGCCATTAATTTGCATGTAATTTTGCCATGAAAGTTGCTTCTTCCTATTCCAAACGTGTCCAGTTCCTACGTAAGACTTCATGATGTTGTGACAGCCTTTTCTACAAATCAAGCTGTCTTTATAACATACTGGTGAGCTGAATGTATTACGTATTTACCACAACAGTATTTTGGGAAGCTCCGTGGAGCATTACCACCAACTAAATACGACAACAATATGGACTATCCTGTCCTGTGTCCTCTAAACTGTTGTTGGAGATGCTGTATTTTAATTTGGCAATCTTGTACTAACCTTAGACACTTCAGGTAAAACCTCAGACTCTGTTACTGCTACCAGATGCATGTGAAGTGTTTTGTCCAACCTTCTCTCTCTGTTAAAATGGGGGATAGCTAGGTTGCCTTAGTCTTGTTTTTTTAAAACAATGGAACTGGGAGGTAAAGTGATCAAGCTAATATCATAAATAGGGAGTGAGAGCATCTAGCCAGTGGCAAACTCAAACTCAGGAATACAAGCTGAGAGACCTGTAGCTCTGTGGGAGTTGACATAATAAAGCTGTCTGACCTAACAATTTCTGTGGTGAATTTTTGTTAAAAATTTTATGCTTGTGGGTTCTTGCTCTTTAGGGTCAAGGATTTTAAGAGAAAATAAATGGGAAGTGTTCTTTAATTTTAGAAATTTGTTTTTAAAAGAAACCCACATCTAATCTCCTAAAATATATCTATTCAAAATGTATTTCCATGTTCAATTTTGGTGAAGACAGAGAAATCTCTGTTCAAAAAAGCATGTGTACCTTTATACTCGACTTGGCGTTTGTCATTTAGGGGCTGTTCATGTGTACTATTACGTGTGAATTTGCCACTGACTTCCTGCAGTTCCAAAAAAGATCATTTTTCTATGTTAGACTCTCTGCTGCTACGCTCTCTTCTGTAAATTAACCTGGTAGATTTACACCACAGCCAATAAATATCATAGTCCCCTTTTTGAAAGAACATGTGAAATCCATACTGCTATCCCCTACCTTCTGTGGCAAGGCAGAGAAACAAATAAAGTAAAGGTCCTGTCACTCTGTGACCTCCAAATGATGTTTAGAAATGGTTAGAAGATCAGAATCAACTGACCTCAAAGAGCAGCTTGCTGCAGATCTATTCAATAGAAGGGAGCGAGGCCATTCAGTGAGTTACAGGTCAAAAGATCAATTCTCTAGTCAATATGTTTCTGAACATGGACCCAGCACAATGACTGACAGAATAGGAGTGATGTACTGAGGGAAGTACACAGCCCATGAATCTCGGAGAGGCCTGAAAGAAAACTTGAAGTGATCAGACCTATAAATTACAGAACAAGTGAAGCACTGTCTCGGTATTGTGGCGAGTTAAAGATAATTCGGTGCGTAGTAGTAACTGTTTGTATGATAAAGCAGAATAAGCATTATTGGTATAGACTCTAAAAGAGAAATTCAAATCCATTAAACTCATTTAAATTGTGACACTATTAAAAGGGACAAGCGGTCACCAGATAAGAGCTTAAAATCAGAGTTTTTAGTAAATAAGGTTTGGAAGAATGCCTCTTCAAAACAATTACCTTGTTGTATTTCTTTTTTTTTTTGCCCCCATGGGAATATATGGGCAGACATGCTGCGGTGTTGCAGATTCAAGGCTGTACCAGAAGTTGCCTATTTGGATTTTTAAGCTGTAAATTTTAATTGCGTTTGCACCTCAGTTCTGATTTTGATTTTAAGCGTTCCTTAGACAAGATAGTTACAGAGTAAAACTCTGACTTGCTTATCATAGGTAGCCCTAACTGAAAAGGAACAAAGAAGAATACAAAAATGTTTCAAAATCTTAACTTTTAAGACCAGCTTTCAGTGGACCAGCATAGAAGATACAGAGCTCACACATTGATCGTATGGGAAAAACACACAGAAACGATTCCAACTTTTAGCCATTGTGAGATGAATCATTGTGATTCCTGCTCTTTAGTCCAGTATGACAGGTTTGCCAAAGAGCAGATGATTTGAGAAAAATGAAAATCTTTTCTGTTCCCCTTCACATGTTTTTAGGAAGGATACAGTGTGCACAGAAACAGCTGAGTTTTAACTCATGGATGCTGGCTACACCCCTGATCTGAGATGTAGCGTCACGATCAGATGACCTTAATTTTCTTTCATCAGTGCTACTGCTACATGTGGATAGAACTGTTGACACTGCTTTGCTCTCTTTTTGTGGTAGTGGCCCAAATACCTTGGCGTTCAATTGATTCCAGCATCGGGACTTGCCACTGACAAGTCACAGAAGGTTTCTCCCCCTCTCTCCTTTGTTTAACCTGCTTTCCTCCGTCCTTCCTTGGTTTCTGTTTTGTGAAAGATGCTGTTTCTGTCCCAAACACTGTACTTCAGACTTCCTGTCCCAAGATGGACTTCAGTCCATGTTTAGCCTCTTTGTAGTGTAGTGTCCAACTGAACTTGACAGCATTCTGGCCATTAGCAACCAATCTGCCTCTTATTAGTACGTACCTACTTAATTATTTACAGCGCATTACATAAGCCTAGTAATGGAACCATTGGAAATAAAATGTACAAAGAAAATCACTGTATTGTTGTCCTTTCAGTATTATATCTCCTGCTACATGTACTTCGAGATAAAGAGAATACCATGAGAATCCAAAGTGCCAGGCTTATGACTTCCCAGATCAGTGCAGTTATATATCATAATGTATACAAGTTGTAAGAATTTTATATGTTTAGCAGATATTTAGCACTTCAGATATAAAGCAGCGTGAGGGAGTCGTGCAGAGAAAGGACAAGAGGACTGCCGAACCTACGGCTGGTTGCTTGTGCACGTAAATAATTATTTGTGCCTGTTTGCTTGAATAAGGTGGGCACAATCATGTTTGCATGAAATTAAGCGCGAAGACTTTAGAAATCTGGCTCCTAATCTATAACAAAATCTATTAATAACAGACCGTGCTAAGCACTGCTGAGTCTAGTGCAGACAGGGACGGGTAAAAAAGAGACACTTGAACAAAAACAAGAGTTAAAATAAGTAAGTGTGGGGGAAGGAGTGTACGATGTAACACAACTAAACCCAGCTGTTCTAGGCTTATGGTCACTGTTGCACCTTCATCATCCATGTTACCATTTCTTGTTTCAAATGTCTTGTTTATCTCACTCTGCTTATGTTTTGTTCTTTTTGTTCTTACTTGTTTTGTTGTTCCTAAAAAAAGCATGCAGATGAAAAATATTTATGGTATTGAAACACATACTAACACTGACTTAATTTTTCTCAATATTCTTTAATACTCACCTTCTTTTCCCCCTCCCTATGCCCTTAAAAAGCCCCAACAACCTACAAATTCGTTAACTACCCCTACCCACTGTGTTCTGAGCAAATTTGGAAGGGCACGCTGTGTCACATTATCAAAAAGTGACAACTAGCTATAAAGAACTATATATCTTTTTAATGATGAAAGGGTTATAATGAGAATTGATGAAATGAAATTAATGGTAATTTAAAATAATGTAGTCATTCTGATAATGGTTGTGGCAAGGTTGTAACAGTGCATTGCTGGTTTTGTACAAGCTGAAGGGGATTGATTTTTTTTTGTTGGTGGCCAAGAGGCTTTGCCTTGAGAGGCTACCATCGCTTGCACGTTTGTGGGAAAGATCTGGTGTGAAAGTTGTGGGAGTGGCAAATGGCTTGGCTAGAAGTTAGCCGAACAATGACACTCATGACCAACTTCTGGAGCAAACTGTGGTGCAATCACAGATGTTATTGCAATTGCACGTGAGTGGCTTTAAGAAGTGATTGCTTCTTGTTTTCCAGGTCTTGCCACTGTCAGTCAAGGCAGGATAACCTAAAGCTACTTCTCACTTTTAGAGGGGTTTTTCAGTATAAATTTAAAACTGCTTTGCTGATACTACTACTGAAGGTATTTTCAGCAAATCTGTTGCTTAAAAATGGATTAAGCGTACACAGTTACTGTGATTTATCTGTAGGATGACCGGTAACTTTTTTACATAGTTCAAGTTTGACTAGCAAATTTTTACGGCCGCTTTCTAGATGCCCTGTTGTTAAGATAGTTTGAAAGATCACCGAGGCTGGGCTGCCATATGGCAGTGCCTGTCACAAGAGCCCAGACAGAACCAGAGAGCTGGCAGAGATGCTTTTCTTGTATTGTTTTTTCTAACAGTTAAAATCTCATTTTAACATAAGGTATAGCCTGACTTTTTGAAGGTTGAAATCCGCTCTGTATTTCATCTTATTGTGTCTGGTCAACTGTACATGTCAGAAATCTACAGTCAAGCAAAATCCAAAATGTAGCACGTAGCCTGGGAAGAATACACCTTCTAGCCTACTCTCTCCTTCCCAGCCCACAAAGGATGCAGAAGACTCGCAAAACGTGATATTAGGGTAGTTTTAAATTAGTTCTCTCACACTGACTGTGGGCGCAATTAGGACAGGTACCAGAGCATCAGGAATACGCTGGAGAGCGGATGCAGGAGAAAATCAAGTCGGTCAGCCCAACAAAGTTGATGCCTTGTCCCAGATTTTCTAAATGTGCCTACGGTCTTCAATCTTGTATCACAGTTTGTATAGTCTGTCAGGTGAAAAACATCATTGGTAATCTTAAAAGCCATCACCCTGCAGGAAGTGAGTGCTGCATCCCAGCTTACACGCTCCAAATAAGCGCAGATCCTGCAGCAGAAACAGTAAAACCAAGAGACCAGCCATCCCAGGATTTGAAGCTGCCTGGAGCACAAACAGGAACCAGTAGTTCAACAGAATGTGCTACAAAATAATGTGTTAAGTTTTCTTGAGGGTTTTTTGTTTGTTTGTTTTTCCTCTACCAGGAGTGACATAATTAAATTACAAGTGAGTGC
Source organism: Phoenicopterus ruber ruber (assembly GCA_009819775.1). NCBI lineage: Eukaryota > Metazoa > Chordata > Aves > Phoenicopteriformes > Phoenicopteridae > Phoenicopterus > Phoenicopterus ruber. The sequence continues at coordinate 3,053,037 of CM020217.1, forward strand.
CAGAAGAGTTTATTTTAGACTTTTATAGGATAAACTATTTTTTAGCTAAAGACGAAACAAAACTAAGGTTCAAATAAGAAAAAGTTTTTCTTTATAATTAATATGATTTAGTAGAAATGATCTCTCTGTGCCTTCAGATGGTTTAGCTTCTGTCCCAGAGATCAGTTCCGTTGGCAATATAATAGCAGTCTGTAGCTTTTTTTTTTTTTAAGTGAAAGTACCATACTTGGATATTTATAAAAAAAGCAATTACCTAATGTGAGAACTGGTCAATGTAAGGGGCAAAGGCCAGGTGGGAGTGTGAAAATGACAGAGTGAGAAAATAACCTATGGGATATTTTGGGGTGGAGAGATTGTGATTAAATTCCAGCTGCTTTCAACAAGTTACTGCTCGTCAGCTGCGCTGCAGTAATTGACCATGTGCATGTATTAAGTCCACCCCTGTTGGAGGGTAGAACACGTTAATCTGAACTTCATAGAGTGGACTTGTGCCCTTAATCTAAATTATGTGAGTGGCAGAATTGACACGGATGCAGTACTGCGTGCATGATGCCTATAGAGAAATAGAGGCGTAGGAGCCAGATGGTATGTTCGGGTTTGTCTTGACAGGCAGCAGAAGAAGAGAAAGTAAAACTCGGCTCTCCTGAGCTGTTCTGTTTTTAGCTTCAAATTCCATAAAAGTGAGCAAGACTAAGTGGAAAGTCAGTTAGTACTTTCACAGTTAAGTCCCAAGAATATGCAAGTGCATCTCCCAGATACATCATTCGGAACTGTGGGGCTTTCTCCCTCTGGTTATTCAGGTAGCTATAGTGAAGCATCTTGGGGGAAAAAGAAGTCACCTGTGCCAGGATGGAAAGGTAAATATGGCAGAATGCATGAGCTTGCTGCAATATACGCAGTGGGGGCCCAAATTTTTTTCTCTTACACTGATTTAGCTCCATGCATTTGCTTCAGAGTAACTTAGAGTGAAGTCTGGCTCTGTGCCTTTTTAAAATTGATTACAAATTCAGGAGTGATTTACTAAGATTGCTTTCTGGGGGGGGGGGGGGGGGGGGGGGGGCGTGCTAGTTTGTTTTGCTTTGTTTTATCTGATACTTTATGTTTAAATAGCTGTCGCCAGTACGAAGTTATTGACAGTGACATTCAAAAAGATGAGACCACAGTTAGGCTAACGCCCAGCAGCCCTGTGGTCACGGTCCCTGTTAGGGCTGGATCCCTGTGTCCGGTGCAGCTGGGGGAAGCTCCTGCCTCTCACTTCCTCTGCAGCTTTTAAGTTGCGCTGCTGTTATGAAATAGTACGGTCTCAGCTGATGGAAAATTTGAACGGGGGTGTGTGTGTGCCTGTTTAAGTAAGGAGAGGAAGGGGTCCCATAAGCAACGTGAGAATTCATAAAAGGCATATTGCGGTTTATGATGTCTAGATGCCCACCTGGAGAGGAGAGAGCTTAGGAACAAAAAGAGACTGAAATTCCGCTCGACTCTGAAATAAGATAAGAGTATAGTAGCGGAAGGATTTAAATGGGGAGGGCAGCTGTTATAGCCCCCAGTTGTACATATTTTATCCTGAGGCACCATTTGGTTTAATAAAATTTAGATCTAAGGCTGTCCTTAACCTATCAGTTTCTTAAGACTTAATTATAAAGGTTATACTTTCAAAGGACAAAAGCATTATTCATTTGTCTGTTCATGTCTTCCAGGTTTATCTTGCAGATTATGGACTTTCCTACAGATATTGTCCCAATGGGAACCACAAACAGTATCAGGAAAATCCTAGGAAGGGCCATAATGGGACAATAGAGTTTACCAGCGTAGATGCCCACAAGGGAGTAGGTAGGTTTCTTTTTTTTATTTCAGAGGAGTGATTACAGAATGAGTAATCAGGCTGTGTGAGCTGATGTATACAGTGGAAGTAGTCTTGGGGATTGCTCAGGGTTGATCAGACCCTTGCGTGGTGACCTCTTCTTGTACCTGGGAACGCTTCTGCGGGGCTGGGGGGGAAAGGGGGGCACACGATTACAACTGAGAGGCTGCCGCACGTAGGGTACTGGAAGGTGGACCAAGACGCCCTAAGAAGAGCTTGCCATTAAACTTAATTGGTTCATGTTGGGAGCACTGGTTTGTGTTTGCTATACTCTGTAGACAGGCAGAGGCAATATTTGTTAATGTTGCATTGCCAAGGAAAAACGTTGCGAGTCTGCACTGTCCTTTAGGGAGAGCTGTGTCTGAGTGTCACCATCTGTGTTATGGGAGGATATTTCAAGATGACATTCCTTCTGCAAGGAGAAAAACCTTTTTTGAAGCCATAAAGTGTTAACTTTTTGAAATCTTTTTCCAGTAGCCTTTCATATATCTTACTTATTTAAACTCACTTTGATGGTATTGGAAACACATTTGCAGGTAAATTACATACATAGTCCTTTTATTGGATATTGATTGTACTGCCTTGCATTCCAAGGCAGACTTAATTCAACAATTCCCTAATTAGTTAAAGTCATAACCTATGTCTTGTATTCATTTACCATTAATTAAACCTTAGCTGTTTATTACACTGCAGTCCAAATCCAATAGCAGACCCATAGAGCCATGGAAGAGGGAATGGGAGGTCAATATTGAAAATATATGGTGCAGAGTCCCACTGATGGCTGCATTGTTCACAATCAATATGGTCAATGCAACACAACTTTCTTAGTTGCTATGTCAGCAAGACAAAAAGTCAATTCTAATGTTATGCTAGTGAAAAAAATGGTGATTATTGAAAAACTTTGACTCTTGCTACGAAAGAGTGTTTTTGTTAACTTTTCTTTCCCCTATTTCCCCCCCCTCACCCCCAAGATCTTCTAAAACAAAAGGAATGGTTTTCTGCTGCCAGCTTTACTAGGATCATAGTGTCACAAGCGATAACTGTAGAAATTTGTGCTTGTTAATAGCTGCTGAACTGTTACCTTAAACTAATACTTTCTAACGAGTTTTAGTTGGCACAAACAACTGTATATTATTGCTTTTTCTATTAAAAGGACCATTGACCATGTAATGTAGAGGGTCTTGATAATTTGCCGGCGCTGTTAAAACCTGCAATCGTTTAACTCTGGTCATTAGGAAAAATGAAATAAGACTGTCAAGTACTTGCTGCTAAGACAATTGCACAATTTCACCTGCTAAAAAATATTTTGTGGTGAAGAGGGCATCTGTTCCAGACTCCTGTAGTCCTCCCAAGCCTACAGTGCATTTTTTGGAGATCTGACTCTGGCTGTTTTTCCTGGTGGTGTGAGAGGCGTGGCTATGTACTAGTATTTGATGCGGATGCTGTTTGAAGAATAGGTGGAAGCTGGAGTACTTGGGATTTGGCAGTTGGATAGTTAGAGCAGCTAGTTTGTCTAGCGGACAGGTGTCCGTTGATGGGTCTGCCATTACAGGACAGATAATTCCTTTTATTTGAAAGAGTAGGGAAATTTTTCAGACCTGGGTAGCAAAAGGTGTGCACATGCAAGTGTGAGGTAAGTAGTTGTCTTTTGCAATCTGTGGGTTAGCTTACCCCCTCAAGTAGCTAAAGCCGTGATGGAATTGGTGAAAAGTGGAGAACTCCAGAAAACAAAATATTCAGAAGGATAGCTTGAGGGAGCGTACCCCATCTTACACTTGAAAATCTTTTGCTTGTTAATAGCTGCAAACAGAAAATCCACAGATTTTTCTGCTGCTCCTGCCAGAAAAGCCTGCAGAGCATGATGTGGTATCTGGTATGTTGCAGAGAATCCAAACTATTCACATTGAATGCCTCAGCTCTGACCTTGTAACAGCCTGAATCCATTAAGGTCAAATTACCGGAGTTTCCCATTTGCAGCAGGTCTCTCAACATCCCGGGGAAAATATGCATCTGCAGCGACTTCTGTCGGAGATTGCACAGGTCCAGATGGCGGAACACAGCGACTGGTTTCCCTCATCTCATCTCTTGTTGTGAGGTTTAGAGTTGCGGAGATGTTTCAGGATACTAAAAGACTTCCAGCAGCTGGGGCAAAGGGCTGCTCTGCTCAACAGTCTCCTGCACCCCGACTCGTGGTTGAGTCTCGGCGCAGTCTCGTGTACCGAGTGAGCTGAGGTGCTCTTCGGAAAAGTGTTCAAGCACTGTTTCACTGTTGGCAAATTAAAGCTGCACAGACAGCCTTCGTTCTGGTATTACCCCGTTTTTCAGGGTGCAAGATTTATTTCAATGCTCTTGGAATATAGTTCCAGTTTTTAAATGTTATTTTTACATAAATGAGGCCCTTTCCAGAGGGCATTTCCTGAGTGTACGTAGCGACGTAAATGTATCTCAAAGCTCAAAACCCCTGAATAGTACTAGTTGCTGTATTGAACTAGACAAATGAGGACATTGACTTGCTCCGCTTTTATTCATAAAGTGCCTACCTGAAGATTTACAGCAAGTTGAGGTGCATGCTGAAGCTTAAAACAAAATTATGAATTTGTTGCTTTCAAAAGTGCCTCTTGGCAGTGCTTAAAGCTGATAACCTCCTTGCATAAAGCCAATCAAATGCAACCGCTTCCCACTAATTCAGATCAACACTGGTGTTTCCCTAGTTGAATCGAGAGATTAACCCAGCTGTGTGCCTGTTTCTTCCCTGAGCTCTGTGTGGAGTTCATCGCGTGCAGAGGTTATGCAGTCCACTGAGATCCAGAAAGTTTCCTACCCGGAGCCACTGCATGGGTAACACTTTTGGGTGGTAGAATTAGCCTGTATTCTTCTGACAGCCTCTGGTAAGGGCTGAGTTGGACGTGCTGTTCTTGTGGCAGCCGATGGCAAATCACTGCCTTCAAACTAGTTACTTTAGTGCCTGCCGGTGGCTTTGACTTTGTGCTGGAACTGCAGAGGAATTCCCTCTGAGCTGGGAAAGGCTGGAAGCAGCTGCCCTGCCTCGTGTCTCGGCTCTTCGTGCTGGTTTTGTCTTTAGTTTTGCACAGCTCACCTGTGCTCCATCCAGTGTGTGTGGGTCCCGCAGGCTGGCTCTTCTGTGCTGCAGTGCTGCTTGGGGGCTTCCAGACTTGTTGGGTGTTTGCAAGTATTCGTTGCAGCCTCAGTGATATCCCCAATCCGTGTCTAGAGTTCACTTTGAAGCAAGTCAGGGCCCAAGCTGGGCTTTGCCACGGGATCTGACCCACACCATCAGCCCTCCTGTATTGGTGGCTGGATCTCTTTGCAACCGGCGTGTGGGGCTTTTAACTTTAAAAGCTTTTTATTTTGATGCAAATTTCATATGGCACAACTGCACTGTTAGTTTTAGCGTAGCATTTGAGTGCATTCAGTGGATTCATTTTTAAAGACCGTACTGTATAAACAGTATTACATTTTTGTTTGTTGATTGATAATTAAAGAGAATTATATCTGCACCCAGTGTACATTTAAAAAATTGTTACATAGTTAGTGTTAAAAAGTAATATTCGGATCAATGCCTCCTATGGATTTTTGTAGATTTTCTACTCACTGAGGCATGCAGTCAATACCTAATTTCTCTGGAGATATACTGCGCTTAACATATTGAGTTTTTTTTAAATACTCCAGTCCTGTGCATTGAGTGCGTAAGACTAGTTTTAATTTGCTATCATTGATGAACATAAGAGTATGAACTATGTTGAATTCCCTCCAGCATATATTTGCGTTTGCCATAGATTTCAAGATGACTCTCCTCTTCCTTTTAACGACGTTTCACAGGAACTATTAGCAGTTTTGCCGTCTCTCGTATTGGGCAGAGGGCCTACTGAAATCCTTGCAGATCTTATGTCTACATCTAGAATAGTAAAAGCTGCTTAAGACAATAGCGGTGACTTTTGACAAGCTTAAGGATAATTAGAGTGTCTGATGGCGTTTGCCTCAGGCCCACTGATTGTCACTTTTTTTGTAGCTGGTGAGTAAGTTTTCTCTGAGCTGGTTTCATCGAGCAAAAATGTTTTTGTTTATTTTCGTGTCCTGTGTTAGGGAAGGCGGTTGGAGCTGTGTGTGATGCCCTGCTTCAGCCAGTTCTTTGTGCCCCTCGCGTCGGGTTATTGCAGCGTGCGTTCCTGAGGCCGTCCGAGTGCCTGTACGCTGTGTTTGTCCAAGGCAATGCAGGCATCGGGCTGATTGTAGGGAAAGCTCTGCGGTCCTTGTTCTTATTTTCCCCACTGGCCTGACAGAACTGTTGCTGTTTGATATTAAAAACATAGCTCAATGCTTGTCCATTTTTCCTTTTCTTTTACATGCAGGGGTTGACTAGAATATATGCAGGGCTCATTTTGTGAGGAAGGATGTGCAAGAATATAAACACCTATGCCTGGAAACATATTCTTTCTGAGCCTGCATGGCTTCCAGAGAACTTCAGCTCTAAATGGCTTGGGATCAAGAGGTTTATCTGGCGTCTGTCCATGTGTAGTTAAGAGTCAGAGGGAGCCTGCTGCATTTTTTTGTCGGTCAAATGAATTATTGATTTGCTGCAGTTTGGTATGTGTTTCCCAAAGACTGTGTGCAGGACAAACTGTAAATTCTAAAAATAAAAGGAAAATATAACCAATCTGGTGAAAAATGGGTGAAACTTTGCAGTGTGAAATAAATAAAAAGATGATCTTAAAAGTCTTTTCCAACCTAAACGATTCTATGATTCTATGTTTTAGTTGGAGTGTTGGATTAGAAATGTGTGCCCAGCAGAAGAGGGAGCAGGAGGTCATTGTAAGCAAAAGAAGAGTCGGGCTTTAGCAAGGAGAGGATTGAACAGGTTCCTATAACCGCCTCTGTAAGCTTAGTCTGTCCTGCCAAGAATGTCCAGAAGCAGCAAAAATAAGATGATGAGCATCACAACTTTCTAGCACAACTGATGAGTGTGGCTGGGAATTGGCTGTTTAATTTTGGCTCTCGTTCTCTACACCAGGTATTCAAAAAGTTAGTGAATCTCGCAGCTGCTTGGCAGCCCTTACTTGTCAGCCTCTTTCCTTTGTGATTTTTCTTTTCTGCCACACAGATGTGAAAGAAGAGTAAAACTTCCTGTCCTCACTCTCCTGCCACACGTTCTCCTTACTGCAAGCTTGGAACTTTTTACTTCTGACCAGGTACCCGCACCTCTTGCCGCCACCATTTTGTCTCCCACCCAGATCTCGCGGTGAAGTTCCCTTGCATCTTCCAACCTTCCCACTACATAAACTTCTCCCCACCAAATCAGGCCCCCAGCCCTCTTCCTGTTGGCACATCCCATTCCACCAGTCCTGATGATAATTCACTCTCTGTCCATGTTTAGAGGAGAATCCTGCTGCTGACTGTGCTCTTCTGTTACGGATGCAGCAGAGCGAGTGCAAAAACGAGGAGGCTCTGCAGTGAGATCCTGCTGGTGGTCGGTGGATGTGTGTAACGGCTTGTTTGGAGGTTGCTGTGCACATGTCTGCACATTAGGCTGTTGTGATTGTCCAGGACAGCTCTGCTCTTTTGAAGAGGTCTGAGGATCACAGTTTGGGAACTTCTGGCCTGCAGGACCTGCTGGCTCACAGTGTGCTCATGAGCTTGGCCGCGGCAGGACAGCGGCAGTAGTGCTGCTGCTTTTGTAGGTCTTGAAGCGAGTTATCCAACTGCTGTGGTGGGACTGCATCCCGTGACTGACAGGACAGTGCTGATGCGCGGGCTATCGTCAGCATGGCGCCTCTGTGACTGCCCCAGGTGAGGTCAGCGCTGGGGATTCCCATCGTATCCTCCCTGCGAACAGCTGCGGGAACTCCTGCCAGCTCTGCAGTAGGCTTCGTGCCAATCGGCCATATGAGCAGTTGAGTGTATAGCTGTAGGATCCCGGTTTAGGAGAGAGACCATCACTGGCACAGAAGTTGCTCATTGCCGTGTCCTGAGTTCTCTGGAAGACCTGTAGTCCCGTTGTGGTGACACCATGTTTGCACTGGATTTTTCTTTCCGGCATTCCATGGAGGTGGCTGTTGTCAGTGAGTACCTCAGCAACGTGCCAAGCTAATGGTGCGGAACTGTGCAGGAGGGGAGGAGAGATTGTTCCCAGCACCTGCTGGCAGTTGCCCTGCCTGAGACTAGGTAACCCTACAGAATGGCCTCCAAGAGTTAACATTTATCTTAATTTTAACTATATTTATCTAAGCTTTTCTCTTTAGCCACCCGCTCTATTCAGTTAGTCACTATCCTGCTGCAGTGAACTCCTCAGACCGACCAGTACCTTGGGGAAGCAATACTTCATTATTAGCTTTTTTTGGTCTTTTCCTTTCTCCTGCCCCGAATATAGGCACTGATTGTTGACAAGTCTTGTATTTGTCTGGTTTTTTAATCATCTCAACCTTGAGTTAAAAAGTTATATTACTTTTAGTTAATTTATTAAAACATTGTGATGATACATTTTTAACATAATTATATTTCTCCATGGTCATGTTAACACTCCTTTCCTTTATGGGCTTTTGGATTAATGGCTATGGTATGAGTTATATTTGTTTGTGAATTAACATGAATTTGTATGCTGTAATGCCAGTGAGAATTGGAGGTTCCACTGCATGTAGATGCAATATGAGCAACTAAAATGATCCTTTTTATGAAAAGCTTCCAATCTAAAGAAACACTAATGGTGAAATTATAATGTAACAGTGCTAATTAAAAATAATAGAAGAACATTTCATCTGTCACTCGTTAGCCTCCTAGATCTTTACAAAAGGCTTGAGAAAGTTAGCTTAATAAGCGCCAGAGGAAAACTCCTATTTTTACGTGGGTTTCAGATGAGTTCTTGGGAGCTGTGTAGTTCTGAGAGCATTTTGTGGCTGGTGTGATATCATTTATGATCTATTTTGAAATAGTAATCTGAATATAAATTAGGGCTCAGATAGCTGCCAAATCCAGTATACAGAGATACATAATATATTTTCTTCTCAGGGTGAATTGCTTCAGTTATGTTATTCTGAGTTATCGTTGAACCCTATGCCTGCATGTTGAGTGTATGTTTGTGGCGTATATAAAACTTGTTATGGCCTGACTCTGATTTCATTGACATGGTTGTTAATTCATTAACTTCAGCGGGGTTGTTCCTGATTTATCTTGGCAGGAGTGAGGACAGAATCGGGCCTTAAATCTTCAAATTAAAAAATTAAGCTATAAAAATATTGTGAAATATCGCCAACATGTTCCCATTAAATAATATTTCATATGAGACTAAAATAATAATTAAAAAATTCCTGGTTAATAGAAAAGCAGAAATCAAATACCTATTAAAAAATAAAGAAAAAAAAACCCCAAGTTTTTAGTCTATAGAGAAGTAAGAGAATTTGATTTAAATAAGCAGTATTTTGAATGCATACTCTTGTAACAGTGACAAGGGATCAAGCAGAATCGTTTTATTTTTGCATGGCTATCACATTTAAAATCAATCTAGATTGACTTCTCTCAGTTGATGTTTATCAAGTATTTTTGTAATCTCCAATTGTATTAGCAGATTTGTTTTTTCAAGTAAACATGGTTGAAATTCATGTCAGTGCTTTATTTGGGGTGAAAATCTGATTATTCCATTGTTCATAGATAATATTAATTTATTAAAGGTTAGTTAGTTGAATACTTTTTTTAATAAGGATCTAAAGGATTTAAAAAGTTGAGGAAGTTAGCATCTCTAATACCAAGCTGACAAAGGAGCAGAGAGAAAGAATAAGCTCGAGCAGTCAAATAATCAAACGTTGACATGTTCATGGGGTTCTATGAGAAACACATGTAAATGTTTCTCTGCAGTAACACTTGCAGTGACCTGGGAGATAAAGTGATACGGGAGTCTACCATCTCTGCAAAACATTTCCCCTTTTTTTTGTGATGTATGGCGTAGTTACATGTACCTTTTTTTTTCCCCTAGCTGACGACTATGGCTTTAGGAAGGTATTAGTAAAGCCTTACTTGCACTCATCTCCCTGTTTGCGATGGCTTTGCCCTAGCGTTAGCCAGGAACTGGCTGGAAGATGTGAGTGAGAAGGTAATTAGTCATGGCCAAACTGTTAACTGTGAAGTAAACTTCACTCTCTGGGGACTTTTTTGTCGGAAAACGAGTTATCTTAGGTTAGCTTCTGAAATCTAATTGACACAGTATTATTTACAGATTCATATCAATTAGCCCCTCCGTGGGAAAAACAGGTCCGTTGTAATTTTGACAATTTTTCCTCAAAAGGCCACTTTCTGTAGCCCATCTTACACAAGCAGGTGCCAGAAAAGTGTTGTGTGAAAATTAGAGGATCTGCACTCAAAAGTGCTGGCTGTCGTGGTTATAATCTGGAATTGCCATAATGGAAAAAGGAGTTGTGAACACATGTGTATGAATGGAATTGTTCCACGGTTAACAGGAGATTTATGGCTGAAGAAATCACTACAGAACAGCAAGTGGTAGAGATTGTGTTTTTATTTTAATACGAGAGCCAAGTCTTGCATTAGGACGTTGCTGAATCTAGTGCAGAAAATAAACGACCCCCAAGGGACAGCGTAGCATTCTGTTAGATTGAAGGGCCTTTAATAATCCCGTAGTCTAATAGCAGTTAAAATAGAGACTGTATAAGAACTAATCTTCTGCTTTTACAATAATGTGTGTTCGGTAACAAGAAACAGTTATGATGTGTTGGCACCGTAGCTTTTAGCAGATGACTTTTTAAATTAAAAGATAAGTTTGCTGAGTGACTTTCTGGAATTTATTTAATGAAGGCCCATAAAATATGATATCTGTTTACAGCTGGATTAACAGCACTATGCTCAACTACTAGTCTTTACGCTAGACAAAAAGTACCGAACAAATCTGAAATCTTCTTTCCTTCCTGGAAAGTGCAAATTCATTTTGGAAAAGCATAAATTTAACTTCTACATCTGTCTTTCTTTAATCATGATTAACAGTTTTGGGTTTGCAGATTCCACATGGTCTTGACTTGCAAACTATAGGCTGCAAGTCAAAAGTGTACGAAGAAATACTGCAGCCATCCTGCTTGTTCGGGTTTTTCAAGTTCGGTTTTCTCTGAATAGCAGCAAGCAATAGCATTTCTATTAGTGCTGCACTTTTTTCCCCACTTTCTCTTGAAAAAGTCAATCTATAGATTAACTTCAGTCACCTGTTTTAATGCATAGATCATGTTTGGGGATGGGGTTAATTTGTGATTGAGTTATATCTACTGTACTTGTATTCTGTAGTTAGTGTATCTGTTTGGGGTGTGCAGGGTGCGGGTAAGTTGTTCCTGAAATACCTTCCTTTTTGGAAGCAGGAGTGGTAAGTTTACACAGGACTTACTAAACAGCAAGTGTATTTTAGCCTGTGCTACGACTCTCTAAACAAACAGTTCATGGTTCTTGTAAGCCGACAACTTTGGTGTGTAAATGTACACTAGATGGCAGTTTTGTCCTATCTTCCGAGTTCAAATAGCTCTGTAGGAGAACAGGAAAGGCCATCAGTGTTTAGTCTGCACTCGCAGGGTCCCTGCATGACCAATGTGGACCCCATGGACTTCCTGGAACATGTGTTAGCAATTTAGCAGCAGACATTTATTTCTTTGTTTTACTGCTTGGCTCTTTGAGAAAGTGTTGGTACTCAGTTATGGGCTGTCTGGATCATGTCAGAGGCCATGGGGATCAAGTCCATGTGACAGGCCAGACTAAGGAAGGATGAAGTTGGAGGAGGTGAGGAAACTGACCCTCGCTTCAACAGTAACAAGTCACTGCCTGTCTGTGGACTGTGGCCAAATGCCGGGGCGTTTTAGGTCTAATACAGCTGAATAAACAAAACACTTTGCCCATTTGGCTTTTTCATATTTCATCAACACTAGTTCAATCACAGTCTTTTCTGTTTCCTAAGAAGAGGTTCTTACTCTTAATCTTTTTTTTTTCCTTTTTTTTTTTTTTTTTTTTCTTTTTCCCCCCTCTCCCTCCCCATGTTTTAGCCCCGTCCAGACGAGGTGACCTTGAGATCCTTGGCTACTGCATGCTGCAATGGTTATGTGGGAAGCTGCCCTGGGAACAGAACCTGAAGGACCCCGTAGCTGTCCAGGCTGCAAAAACAAAGTAAAAATACACCACCACACACACATGTACACGTGTGCGCACACGCACCAGCCTAGAACCCTGCAACGTCCTCAGCACTTAACCAAACAGGTCTGAAAAAGGCAGCTTTGCATCCTGTAGAACAGCACCTTACGGGAAAGCTGAAACCACTTTCCTTAATTGAGAGATGTTAGAAGCAGTTAGAAATGTGAACTCTGTGTGCATATATACCCTCTTCCACATGTTTATGTATGTACTGCTGTAGAGATATGATAAATTCAAATGCATAGTACACAGTCGTTTTGTCTGCTGTGTATTTTTTTAGTACTCTCTTTTAAAGAAAACATTTGTGAATCAGTGCAGGCCTTATTGCACATACAGAAGGTTGTTGTGTGTTTCCATTAAACTTCACGGGGTGCTTTGTAGAGACTATAGTACGAACGTCTCTTGGAAGTTTTTCCACATGTGCATTCAATTTATTTAACTTTCTATATGATACTATTTTTCAGATGTTTTTATGTAGGTTTTTCATGTTATATGAGCCTACTGCCGTTACAAACAATTAAATACCAAAATACTAAAGAACTTGATTAAAATCTTTCCTTTTTCCCAGCATGACTCATTTAGAGCTTACTAAAGCAACAGTGTATTAGTGTTTTCTTTCTCTGCTTTCACAGTTGGGACTTGAGAGAGTTAATTGCATGTGGTACAGCGTAGCCTGTAGAAGGCTTATAGAGAGGAGTAGTTACCCATAAATGTAACATCACAATTGGAGAAGGCAGCAAACTTTTAAGTAGGGCAAGTCACAACAGAGGTACACAATAGGGAGAGCTGATCCACAGAAATCAATCTGCAAATTCAGTGTGGCATCGGCTCTCAACAGAGAGAAAGGTTAGCCTGCAGACTGTGGATAATACAGATTGCATCTGTAAATGTTGACATCGTATGTTATGTTTAATATTTCTCCTTTAGAAGTTCTGATCATTACACAACCCCCTGCAAGGTAACACTTATACAATTCAATGTTAAATCAATTTAATCAATCGAGCTGCTGCGCTAATTCTTCCCTTGCGGTTAACCCTTAGATTGCTAGCATTTTCAGGACGCCACGCAAACAGATGCTTCGAGGAAACGCACAGAAAATGATACGGATTCCATTTATCAGAAATACCCTCTTAGTCTAATGAATTACGTTCTTGCTATTAGGTAACTTGCCCGGGTCATCCCCTTTTATTTATCTTAGTTTTTAGTGCCTATACTGTTTTCAAAGGCCAGAAATAGACATCTGGATATATGATATATGTGCGTATCCAGTTGCTTATAAGTTAATAAGTACATTAAGTGGCACAGGCAAATCACTTCTGAGCCTGCCAGTCCTTTGCTGCGGAGTCTGCGTGATGGTGGGGACGAAGGGGCTGGGCCTGGAGGGTGGGGTGCAGCTGAAAGGCAGGAGCCAGGGTGGGACCTCCGACTCTGTTGTTCACCAGTTGTCTCATCCTCTCGCCCCTTCGCTCCAAGTTCTTAGTCTTTCCTCCCAGGAACGCTGGGGCGATGAGGCAACTGTGCAAAGCTTTGGGCATTCGTAAGGGGATATTTAAGGACTGCTGGTGTATTTGAGTTTAGAAATGTTCATGCCATGCCATAATTAGAGGAGAGGCTCCATTTGAACTAGAATTCAAGCTAGATCACAGGAAAATATTTATGTTTAAATGTTTCATTTCCCCAAAGTTGAAACCCCTATTTCTGATACTAAACAACAGATTACCAAATTGAAGGTTATTAGCCTATGTACCCCAACGTTACGCATTTGAGAACACATCCTGTCACGGATTGGGGGACCTTTATGGCTCCTTTAAACAAAGGAACAAACAAAAGGGATCCCTTAACCGTATTAACAGGTAGACTCAACTAACAGATTTCACTTACTCAGGGCAAGGAGGCTTGTGCAGCTGCAGGTTCCGACAGGTGCTAGGACATCATCCCGGTTCGTGCCTGCACAGAGAGGAGAGCTGGTGTTACTTACCCATTTTTAGGGTATGATTGATTCTGAGCTCCAGTGTCCTTTGCTATTTCTGTTGCTGGATGGATAGAAAGTACCTCTGTGGCCCTGCCCTTCAGCTTACGAAGCGCATGGGACTTCAGGTCGTTTCACCTCCCTCTCCCCTTTTGTCCCTGCCATGCCTGCTTGTAATTTTGACAGCCGTCACCCAGCTGCCCGTGAGCTACGTGGCAGAAAGAACCTGATGCTAAATGACTAGTAGGCAGGCCAGAACTGCTTCTTAAATTCCAAAATACAAATACTAATCATTAAGCTGAAATCAGAACGAGCCATTTCAGCTCAAAGGATTTTTCTTTTTCTTTCTAGAAGGCTTAAAACGTCTGCAAAGAAAAACTTAAAGTGCAGTCTTAGCTGTAAGCCTGGTTTTGCTGAAAGCAGCAGTCTCCAAAGAGTTAAAAATATAGCTGGTGAGAGGAGATTTTGGTTTAAAAGCAGTCCTGTGAATCATTAGCTATCCTGGAGGTCCACTCCCCTTGGAATTGAGACTTGCTGTCTTCCTAAATCCCAAATGAAGAATCACCTGCTCCAAAACCACATTAAATTGTTGCACTCTCATGTTGTTTCAGACTTATGGATGAGCTCCCAGATTCAGTGATGGAATGGGATTCTTCTGGAAGCAGCTGTAGTAAGTGTGCTTGCAGTATGTACCGTATAGTTCTTTAGTCTGTTACAAAAAAATACTTAAATGTCTTTGTCTGTTTGGGGGAAGCAGTATAAAAGTAGAAGTAACACAACTTTACCAAAACCTTCCATTTAAAATCTTAAATGTAATTGCTAAGTTCTGCACCTTAAGGTAGATGCCTTCACCAGGCCTGGGTCCGTGCGGTACTACCAGGCTCCGGTCTTAGGGCAAGCTATAGCGGGCAAGCGGAAGTCACCCTTGATTCGAGGCTGTGAGCCACTCTCACGCGTGCCTGTCCAACAGAAGAATTCAGCCTGCAATATCTGTAATCGGCTGCTACGCAGTAGTTATGTAATACTCAGATTGCATGTCACACTCGTTAACTCAGGGTGCAGTTTGATTGAACTAAGATTTCTGACTGCAGTGGCACTGGATCGGGCCTTTCGTGTACAAGCTTATTATATTTTAAGCATTTTTAGCTCAAAGGCTTGTTTTCTGCAAGGGGAGAAGGTAAATTTCTGGATGCTCTCGAATGCTGGTCACTCTGCAATAAATGATTCTTGAAGCTTACTGATACAGGATACTTAATGCTTTTATTGCAGGAACTCTTTTTTCTGCTGCTTTCCTGCGTTATCCCCTAAACGGGTACTAAGTAGATGATATAGACACTGAGGGCTAAATTTTCAACCGTGATCTGTGCTAGTACAAAAATCTTGATCAGTCTCCTCTGTGATGTGTGGCATAGAGTGACATAAGGGATCTTAGCCATATGTAATCCAAGGTGTTAGGAAGCAGTGACTATCTTAGAAACAGAAGTAGCTGTTAGTATGGAAATAGTAAGCAACTGTCTACAAAGGGTTTGTTGCTTAGTATTCAGAGTTTGACAAAGCAAATGAATGGATGGTTTGTGTTGTCATATGTTTCTTCCTTCACTGAAAAACAAAAGTAACCCAGGGAAAACACCAAACTGCTTTCAAGGGTCAGTGTCTATTTTTGATTTATTCACTTATTTTCACAGCATTTCTGTATCGGAGTTATTGGAACGCATCGTGTATTACGTAAAATATATTCATGCTGTGTACACATATTTAGTCAATCTTTACTTCTGGGATTCTACCAGATGCTAATATCTGGTGTAGTACTCCAGTTTTAGGATACACTTGGGTCTTCAACTGAAAGACAAGTTTGCTCCCCCCCATATGTTTTTCCTAATAGCATTATTTCTGCCCATTCAGTGATTTCTCTGTTTCTAGAACCACTCGACAGCAAAATAATGCTGCTGTTAGACTGTTTTAGGATGTAATCTCAAAACCAATATTTGTCCAAGTATTAGAAGTAAAAAAAAAAAACCTGTTGCTTTTTTCCAAAGCATTCGATGTATAATATCTATGCAGATCAAAATAGTGTTGTTGAGAGTAGTTAATATTTAAAGGGGTATCATGATCTATCAAATAGAAAATACTTCTTTTTTACGCTGAACTATCAATATTTGTAGATAAAGTATTTTGATTAATTTTTATACTTAGCTTTGGGTGCTGTAGGAATTAGTGCGTGTGCATAAGAAGACACAGCGCTGAAGGGTTAGCTTGTTTATCCAAGTCTATCTTTTCCTTTTCTCATCTCGAAAAGACAAGATACTGTCAGTTCTGTGTTTTGAGTGTGTCTTCAGCTGAAATTGTGTCATCTTGTTTGGCAATGTAGGATTGGCATCCATTTTGAAATTAAATTCTTTCTGAAGTTCTGGGTCTCCACCAAGTGAAACTTACATTAAAATATGCTCCACAGGTGAAATATCCAAGTTTTTGGCGTGTGTTTACAGCTTATCTTATGATGAGAAGCCAAAGTATCAAGTGTTCAAGAAAATCCTGCTGGATGGACTAGAGTCAAGTGGAACTCGCTACGATGGCCCTCTGGAATTTTCCGCTGCAGCATGCACGCGCAATCACTGTGCTGCTAAAGTGTCGAAAGTAAGTAAGAGAGTTCTGGGATTATTTCTGACATCTCCTGTTTGATTGTTGCCTTTTCTTCTGTAGAAGAGGAAATAGTTTAAGATCTCAAAATGAGACTGACGCAGCAGTTCTTTTGCCTTAAATACACCGCGTTTGTTAATTCCTGTTTCCCCTGGCTTTGCTAAAAAGTGGGATGTCAACCCTGAAGGAGGAAGAACTGTCATGAGTCCTTTTGACCCACAGCCTCTCACTTCAAAGCGGTAGGTCTGTGGAGAATGATTTACTTTCAGGATAATGGGGAAGTCAAGGACTTTGTTCACTAGCATCTTGAAGACAAGCCTGAATGCCAGGTTTTTCCTTCGTTCCAGATTAAAAGCGAAGTTACCTTTATTAGTGAAAGCATTTAATTCATTTTCTCGCTTTCAAACTGTTCTTTGTCATTTGCCTGTATCCTCCTGCCGCCACTAATGTGGAGGAGGTATTATTCTGGGATTTAACTGTGTTATTGGTATGCAGTGCTATGTGATGCACTGACACAGAATTTTAAAACTGACAGCTATCATGTTGTATTTTCTTTTTGTACTTTTAAGTCTGAAACTATACAGTTAATAAAACCGTGTTTTAATAAGTGGAGAGTGAGGTAATTAGCAGTCTTCCTGGACTTGCTGTGAAATGTCAGCCCCGTCATACCTCTGCCTCCAAACTCCCCGTATGCAAAAGCCCCGTTTCTGTCTCCGATGCGTGTGCAATAAGGCAGGGTCAGGGTACCATTCATTTTTAATATTTCTGGTGAACTTTGGACCATCACAAGTGTACGCGAGCCAAGAATGCAGGATGCAAACTAATGTGACTGATAGGCTGCTAGATGAATGGTGATTCAAGTATCAGTGCACAGATGGTTCTGATTTGCTGAGTTTTGTAGCTGCTGCAACTGAAGACATAAAATATCCTTCTAGTCATAAATTAGCTCTTTG
This sequence comes from Phoenicopterus ruber ruber, assembly GCA_009819775.1. Lineage (NCBI taxonomy): Eukaryota > Metazoa > Chordata > Aves > Phoenicopteriformes > Phoenicopteridae > Phoenicopterus > Phoenicopterus ruber. Next base: position 3,070,636 of record CM020217.1, read on the forward strand.
GAAGCAAAACCTTGGCACCAGAGCTTTACAACCTTCAATTAGTAGGGAAAGAAGTATTTGAATGACTGTGGTATTGACATCTGTAGGCCTGCATAGTAATCATTCCTAATAGAAGAGAATATCTGTTTGAGGGGGTTTTGCATGGCTAATTAACCACCAGTGAGAATATGTAATTTTTTCATGATCTCCTGATTGTCACCTTTCTCTCATGATACAATTACATTTTATTGTAGCAAGTGCCTCACAAACCAATTGTCAGCACTATTTACGTATTAAGGAAGGCAGAACAAAAGTTCATGTTTAATAAAAAGGCACTGGGTTTTGATCTTGGTAATTACAGATACTTATTTTAGCAATTTTATTGACTTTTTGGTTTTTATCACTTTTTTCTTCTAACAAAACCAAAAGCTATTTCAGTGACAGTACTACTCTTGCTATGGTGGTGACCACTTTGTCCTCACTAATTTGAGAAACTTTTTTTTTAAGTTTGTACTATTTTCTGAACTGAATCGAAAGATCGGGTAGCTGTTAACTGATCTCCAGCTGATCCTCTTGGATCTCTGGTTCACAAGACTCTTTGATTTCTTAGTGTCAGATACTGAATAGTAAATCTATTTTCTTCTTATTGCCTGGCCTAAGACTTGACAGTACACTGGCATAAAAGATGATCCTGAACTTCCAGGCTGTAAAAGCTGCTGTAGCACTTGCTATTTGCAAGTTCACAACCCCACTGAAAAATCCATGAATGAGGAGTGTCAGTTATCACCACTCGTGTGCTGTAGGACTAAGCAGAATTGGTTCTGATGGCCAAGAACAAGATCAGAGAGCGAGCGTGTCTGCATATTACTAAATCTTGGCACCTATCATCACTTTTTCAGAGAAATTTTTCATGTTGAGTGTCTTGCTTCTTGGAACAGCAAGAATGCTAGCACTGCTCCAATGATCACCTATTTTTTCCTTGAGTATGTTTCTTCAGCCAGTTCTGCTGCTTACATGCGCAAGTTTCCTGTAACACTTGCTGCAAAACAGCTGCAGAAAGGAAATTTCTAGGGTTATTCAAAGGACTTAAGGAGCACTTAAACACAAGTAGAGAGAGCAGATAACTGAACTTTCTCTAAATCTATTGCTGTTTTCAGAAAATCCGATTTTCCAGTCTGTGGGTTAGTGGTTGTGGAGGATATTCAAGGCTTGGTGCGCTTCGGTGCTACAGCCCTGACAAAGTGTTCGATGACAGGCGGGCACTTCCCACCGCATCTCTTCGTGGCACTGTCTGTAGTTATCCTAGGTCTGACTCTTTTCATCTCGGCCCTCTGCATTCCCTTTCCACCTCTCCTTTTATTCACCAAACGCGTCTCCCATTAAAGAGGCAACCTAAGAATAGTGGGAGCCACTACAAACAATCCCCTGTCTCCTCACTTCTTGCTTGTGAGCAGAATCTGACTCCAGATGACCTGTCTGATTCCACCTGTACCAGTTTGGTACACAGGAAAGCCCTGATCTGGGGCCAGTTCCCTTCTGAAGACCAGTAAACACCCGTAAGTACCAATAAGAGGATCCTGTAACACTGGCTCCTTGAAGGTGACGTGAAGAGGAATTGCTACAGAACATGAATTTTAAGATGCAGCTCCCTGTGTAGTACATGAATCTCATCTTGAGATGACATAAAAAGCATAACAGTGGCTACGTCCCGGTTCTTTGTTTCCATTGCACACCAAACATCGGTGGTGAAATATTAATTGCATTAATTCTCAAATTTGTTTACCACAGTTTTTGGCACTGGATAAATATTTTCAGTTTTTTCACCTACGGTGAAAGTGCTGGCATTAGGGCCAAATGAAGCTGGTAAGGCCAGCTGACTACTTGCTAGATTTTGTAGATTTCATGTTAAATAATTACATCAATACCAACCTGTAACTTTTATTAGTATGGAATATGGTAATTTTTAGGCATAAATATTTTCACAAGTGCTGTAAGTCCCATTTTGAAAGTGATGTAGTCATTTGAGGTATGTATATGTTGTGTTGAGGTATGTATACATTGTGCAGATACCAGAGTTAGCTGTCCACCAGATTAGCCGTTCTTGCACGTGTGGTGCTGTGACGCAGAGAAAGCAGCTCGGGCCCCTGCGTTCAGATAACTGTCAGCGTGGCCCTGAGCCTCACCTATGTACCTCCATTTCTAGCTCAAACTAGCTCGAGCTGTTGTTCAGAACAGACACACCTTTGTGTTTCTAAACATTAATAATTTTCACAGAGCAGAACTCTGGATTATATTCTTGAACGGTGTTTTGGATTAGACAATATCTGAAGTGCCCACTGGCATGATCAACAGTATTTAGTTTGTGCAATTTCTATATGTCCTGTATGTATTTAATCTGCAGTCTAAAAAAGCAGCCCATTATTTCTTTTTTAGCTGCTATATTCGGATACAGCTGCTGCATAGAGGACCATATGCAAACGTTGCAGTTACAGAGTTATTAGTGTGCCAGCAGTACCAAAGGCATGTGGCATACAGCCTGTGTTTTGGCTACATTTGTCTTCCAAGTTACAAAAGCCAAAACCAGACATCATTTGATACTTAGTGCTTCGAGCAGCACTGGAAAAAACTTGTGTTAACTCATGCAACTATTCACCGTGTATTCCCCACTTACATTCTAGAAGACTGTAAAAGAATGCAAGACTTAACTCTTAAATTAGATTACCCGAGTCAGAAGACTTAGCGATTCTCTGTCTTACTTTAGAGAGTTTTGCTTTTGACTCAATCCAGTGATACGAAACGCATTCAGCTCTACTTGTTAATGAAACAAGCAGTGACTTACCGGCATCGTTCCCCATAAAGGTGGTTAGTGAACGGTTTGAAATGTACAACTCAAGTTTATTTTACAGCATACTTCCCAAATACAGCATAGGTCTAACTTTGTTCTGTTTGAAGATTATGTTTATTGATAATTAAAATGCTGAAAAGAATTCCTTTGAGAAAGATGAAAGCTTACTCCCATTCTGCATTCTTGGTACTGAAGATAGAACGTTTTTCTCTTTGAAATACTGACCCTTTGTTTTACTATACAAAATTGTTCACTGTACATCAACAGGTTTCCTTACCAAAGCCTATGCCAAAACCAGTTCAGCAGAAGCACAAAAAGATGGAAGGTGAAGAATACACCTGTCGAAACAAAGCCCATACTGGGTTAACAGGGAAACAACGCCAAGATGAAGAAAAGCCAAGTAAATTAAACAGGATGCTTCACCAAACAGAGCCTCAGCAGGTGAGGATTTGGGCACTACAGGAATGCCTGGTATCTCCTGGGAGTTTGTCTGCTCTGTTAGCTCAATGTCCGCCTTTTGGGGTGGGCAAGGAAGAAAAGTGCTTGAAAAAAGCCAGGAGCTATGTCATAAAACCCCGAAGTTGGCATATGCTTACTGCCTTGTATTATTCCAAACGTAAAACTCAGTTTCTTGTAAGCCCAGGGAGTAAGTGCAAACAGGGCACTATCCTCACCTGTACCTGTGATAACTTTGAATGTTACCGAATTCTTTTCAGCCTACAGAATTACTATCTGTACATCAACAGGTTCACTTACCAAAGCCTTCACAGAAACCCGTGCAAGAGAAGCAAAACAAGGTGGAAGAGGAAGAATCTAACTGCCCAAGCAGGCCCCGTGCTCGGGTAACACGCCGGCAATTCCAGGCTGAAGAGAAGCCAAGTAAAATTTACGGCACAATTCAGGAGCTTGACCACCCGCAAAAGGTGAGGGTTTTGGTGTTACCTTAGAACAGTCGTGGCACCCTGTGAAAGAAAGATCAGCTTTTCTAAAAATAAGAGTTTAAAAAAAAAAAAAACAACCCCACACCACCACAAAGCAAGCCTAAACTAAATGTATGCAAACTAGATGTTTGCCACAAACGCTAAAGGTTTGTGTGTAGTTGCTTGGTCATACTATTAGCAAACTACCACTCCAGTGTTTTCTGTAGCTTGGTAGGACAGCAGGGCGCCGAGCACTGCACCAGTGTGCAGCTAAAAGCGTTGGGAAATGACAGTCTCCCTTTGCGGACCGTGCGTTTTCCTGGTAGAAACTTACTTCAGTAGTTTCCTGTTCTACGTAGGGGAAAACCTCATAGCACTCTTAATTAAGTTCTTAAATTCTGACTTTTTAATCTGAGGATTTTAGTAGTTAACTAACTCACCTCAAATATTATTGGTAATTTACTGCATAAAAGGGTTGAATGAATGTATTCAGTGTTACTCTTCAACTGCACATGAAAAAATTGATGAAAAAAATTAATCAAGCTTTTAGTAAAAATAATGTAGAATAAAGTACATCTTAGTAATCGCACCGTGCTGCTTTTCTGTGGAGTTTAAGTATATTTTAACAAAGAGATTCTACCCTGGTTTTCTTTTATATAGAAAAATAACTTGTTAAATGAGGACAATTTTGAATAAGCACAAAAATACAACTTTAAAGATAGCTTTATTATTAATCCAAAACTCTTTGCTTCAGGCAGTCTGCTGATCACTGCCTGGAGACTCCGGTACAAGCTAGGAGAGTGAAGCAGAAAAAGCACAGCTCTACCTGAGAGCATCAGGCAGTAAAGGGGTGAGCAGAACAATTTGGGGAGATGTTTTGGCTGATAGCAAGGTAGACAGGTTCTGAAAAGTCTCTGGAGTCCTGACACAAGAGTGACTCAAAGTAACAAATATGATTTTGTAATATGAATATATACTCCAGTGCTACTTCCTCGTCCTCAAATGTAAAATTTAAAAAGCATTAGCAAAAAAAGGTAGCAAATCTCTCCCCCAATGTCCTCCCTCCTGTACGTTTTGTGTAAAAGCTACTATAGTCCTAAGAAAGAAGTAGATATGGAAAGAGAGCCACACTGAGGTTTCCAACATGGCATAGGGGAAAAAAAAGAGCCGGTGTAACTTTCCCCGTTTACTTGAACAGCAAGAACACAGCGTGGATTGTAGATCTTGACACTGGAGAGGAACTAGGGGATTTGCGTTTCCCTCCTTTTTGTGGGAGGAAGGAAAAGTACATTTTTAGAGAGATGGGACTAATCACTGGTCTAGTATTTAGATATATTTGTGTTTTAATTCAGCCTTTCTAGAGGAAAAGCTGCTGTTCCAATATAACTAATAATGCTGCATCTATGTAGAATAGTTCTGTGGTACTCAGTGAATATTATGCATAACAGGGGAGAGTTAAAATGGATGTCAGATAACATTTAAGATATTCAAATGAGAAACTGGAGAAGGAAAAAAGGCAGGATTGTATTAGTTTCATTTTGCAGACTTCCTCTTAATTCCTTTCACATAATTTAGGAGATCGGTAAAGGAAAGCTATACAGGAAATTTTAGAGTACCAAGGTTATGAAAATTCAGGAGGATTCTTCAGGCACAAAGGGGGAAAAGAAACAATGGTTCATGCAGGAACTAGAGTGGCGAGAGGCTGTCACGCATTCTCCGGAGAGCAGTTCCAAACGCTTCGGTTAGGCGACTGCCTGGAGCCGTTACCTGCAGGCACCTCACTCTAAGTTAGACACCTCGATGGGATGGCCACCCCCGTGCTGTTAATACATGATGCAGCCGAAGGTCTGAATACAGGACCTGGAGGGAAAGTTCTCGTTCCCCCTGGTTTATCTTTTGGGAAGTACAGTCAGGAAAACATCACAGAGCTGGGACAATGAAAGGAGGAGGGGGTCTGCTTCGTAAGATGCTGCTGGAAAGCAGTTACAGTTTAGGTATAAATTAAATGGAGAAACATTTCTATGTGAAAGGGGAATGCCTGACTGAGAGGGGTAGGACAAGAAGGGTAGGACGCTTGTGAGAGACGGGACAGCTGCCAAACTGGGAAAGAGAGAACGAGGAAGTAACATCTAGAAAATAATATGGAAACAACAACAAGCAGAGAAGAAAAAACATACGAGCTGCCTTTATGTTGGATGTAATAGTATCTTTCTATTAGATGGGGCCCATATTTCACTAAAAGAACAGAAACAGACATGTCTGTCACTAATTGGGAAGAGGAATAAAGCAGGAAGACAGGAAATTTCTATTACAGAAATTCAATTTAGGTTATGAACTTTCACCAAGAAAACTATATTGCTGGGCTTGAAACTAAGTGGGATGTATTGCTGAAAAATAACGTCTTGTGAATGGGATCGCAGAAAGGTGGACATTTTTCTAAGGGACAGTGGAAAACATGGTCAAGTCTTTTAGATACGCAAGAAACAGAATCGTAGTGTTGGGGAATTCCTTTCAGAGATGGAGATCAAAAAGGTAAGCTAAGGGTGACATTGCTTCTGGGGACCTACCCCCCCACCATCCAACCAGAACAAACCCCACACTACCAGCATGTTTATGCTATCGATGATAAATCAGGAGAACTTTAGCTTCACGAGGAAATGCAAAAACTTACACAAATTAAAACGGCAAATCAAACTTTAGGGTAATGTCTAGGGTTTCCAGGCTAAAACTTTATTAGCAGGAACACTGTAAGGACTTTATATATAAACATTTTTTTTGAAACAAATTTAAGATAGAGAAAAGTTTCAGCTGTTGACTTCAGTAATAAATATAGAGTATGTCTGTTCAGAAGGTGTTTAATGGTACCTAATGTTATATACTTAATATACAATATACTTATACCTGCGAATTCCAGAGTTCAAGACTTTAAGAAGTGTGTTGCTTTCTCTAGGATAACTTAAATACCTAGATGTCATCTTTGGCATCTTTGCTTTTCTGATTCATGTCTCACTATTTAATATTAAGTTGATTATAACTTTTTTTTTCCCCTGCAGAAAGACACTGCCAGAGCACTACCACCATTCGACCCCCAAGCAATATTCTCAGAATCCAGAAAGAAGTACGATCGACTCTTAACTACAGCTCCTCCGGTATCATTGCCAGAAACTGGTCCTGACGTCACTAGTCCTTCTATATCTGTTATATTTAGGCTTGCATTTACTGACAAAACATACCACTACAGTATAGCTATACTTGTACTTCTGCTGCTAATATTACTTTCCTTGTATTTTCTTTGACGTCACTGTTTCAACATCTTCAGTGCAAGTGCAGTGGTGTTCCCATCACGCAGTTTTTTCTCAAGGTTTCTTCGTTGAAGATTTCAGCGTCAGTGGCTTGTAAAAGATTTTTTTTTAAATAATACTGTCAATACATATCTTTTAAAAGCAAGTTCTCTTAAACTATGCAAATCTGCACTCTATAGTTATGTATACACTAAACAATTTGTACAAGGCTGATTTGTGTTCTGAATGTCAGGATTCTTTTTTTTTTTAAACTGGATTTTTGCTACAGCAACATTAAAAAAGGATCATGAAATACAGTGTGGCGTGGTATGTAATTATTCTAACACTAGTATGTTGATAACCGGTGTGGAGCCATCTTTACACTGTTTCAGAAAACCTTTAGTTAAATACTGATGGGAATTTAAAGTTTTCCTCTCTTTATTAGATAGTAGCCACAAATTCTATTTTAAAAAAGACTTTGTTACAGTTTTTGCCTTTATCTGAGCTACCGCACGCTATTCTGTTCAATCACTCATTGTCATTAGATTTCCTCACCTTATTACAATACGGACATTCACCAAAGATGACGTTAAAACTCTGTCTGCTAGAAGGAAGACCTTGTAGCCACTGCAACACAAGTAAGTGGGTTAAATTTCACATTTGTTTCATACCAAATTCAAGAACGATCTATGACCAGGGTTTTTTTCCAAACAGAGTTCATTTGCTCAACATCTGACATGGCGTGTGGCCAGTCAGAGTCTGTAGAACCACCAAGTGAGGCAGGTGCCTTTCCACAGGGAGCTTATTTATCCATTGTGGGTTAGAAGACAAGAGGAAGCACAGTGACTGACTGGTGTAGCACTCCTTGAAGGATTTTGCTGCATCTGAAATCTAAGTGGGCAATGCCTGTTTTCTAGAATCTGTGAGTTAATGAGCAAATTTGTCCCATTAATCACTTTACCTCATACAGGCAAGCCTGGTGAAAAGGTTGTCCGCATCGGGGATCGTCACACACTTGATCTGGAGTCGTGCCATCGAGTCGATAGGCGTAGCAGATCCCACAGTCCTTAGCAAAATCCTTAAGACACAACACGTTTTAGTTTACAGTACAACTGCAAGGAAGAAACGGGGCTGGTAGCACAGAAAACATGTTCAGCTGTTTGTCTTTGCTTTTGCAGTTTTTGTTACTTAGGACGACTAAATATTTTTGCCTTCAATATATATGTTTACACCATTATGGTATAGAGTGAGCTTAGTTGCCAGATGCACAAGACTCTGCTAGGTTGTATTTTATCCTCTCACTGAATTACGTCTAGTTTGACAAGCATTTCATACTCTCGGGCCCCACTGTTTCTTTTTTATTAAACACAATGATTTGTCATTACATTTGGACATCAGACACAAGACCTCACAGTCAGATATTAATTTAAAAATTTCACAAGTGAAAGCAAAGCTCGTAATCCAGCGTTACAGCATTGTCAAAAATTAATTCCAAGTTTGTTTGAAATGCACCAGTATTTGGATGGCCTCTTGTCCCCTCTAAGCAGCTCTACCTAATTAGAACTTAAGTCATCAACATCCATAACAGAATGTTTGGATTTTCCACATCTCATTAGCTACTCTGGAACTTCCTCTTTCCCTTTTAATAGTGAAGCCTGTTATTAATCGCCTTACTGCTATGAAGGCCACAGGAAAGTGTGCACCTCTAATCAAAGGTTAACAAGCTCTGACAATTGTTGCTTGAAGTTCAGAAGTCCTTATGACAATATATTAATCCAATTACCTCTCTTCTAAGTCTCTTATTTTTGCTGGCAGTTATAAAGTGACCATTTAAATTTTACTTATTGAGAAATAACAACTGATCATTAACAAAAAGCAACTTACGCTTTTTTCTAACACAGCACGAGATGGAAAATCAATTTCTAAGAGGTCTTTCAAGTTTTGTAATAAACTGATTTCTGGATCCCTGCAGGTGGGAGGGAGGGAGAAAAAAGTCAACACTAGGAATGGCAAATACCGTTTCGGTTTCAAACCTGTGTTATTAAAGATGCTTACCATAAGTGCATATTGTTGTTCAGCTTAATTCTCAAAGGGTTAACCACTGCAAACAATGCACATAAATAATTACATCATCTTTAGGATCCCCTTTGCTCCCCCACCCAGTTTGACCTCTCATATTTCAGCACTGAAGGGCAAGGCATGGGTTGGTTTTTATTTAATTTAATCATTTAAGGTACCAGTCTGACTGCTCTGAGTGTTTTGTTTTGGAAATTTGTTAAACTAACATTTAAAATATTATACTGTTGAAGATATGATCATAGTTACCTTAAAAAGTTGGCAAAAAGCTGTGGGGGACAGAGTAAAACACTTAAATATTTCCAAACACTATTAGGACAGATGTAGTAAATTTTTTTTTTTTTTTTTTTTTTAAAGAAAATTATATTAAAATATAGACACAATTGGGTAATATCAGCTGTAGGACACAGCGTTCCCTCTAAACTGTGCTAGGAAAGCACTGGGAAAAAAGTGTCACTCACAGAGCAAAACAGCATGCTATGGATTTAGGCTGGTAAAAACCCCCAGCATCTACTGTGTAAAACTCTCCTCCACACATATTCAGCTTAATTCCTGGCTCTGCTTAAGTAAAGTTTACCCCAGGAGTCTGACACAGCTTATCTGCTCACCAGAGATCGGATTCTAGAAGAGAAACAAACGGTGTACGTCTGCTGCCTTACCGTGATCTGCTCCAAGAAAATAACACTCGGGGAGCATGTTCGGATGCCGAGGATCTACCTCTACGTTCACCGAGACGTTGTTCCCTACAATGAGAAAGCAAATAAGTCATAGGTGAAGCTTTTCTTTGCAGCCAAGTATTTGAAAATGGAAACATTAGCCTTTTTTTAAAGCGGTTTTAAATTGGTTAATTCAGGCTGGTTTTCATTATGACAAATAATAAAGAAGTTGGTAGGTATCCAAATTAATTGTACAAAATATCAGTATATATTAAATATTTAAATTTCAATGGACTGTAATTAAAAATAGCAACTGATTAAAAAAACCCCTGCCGGTCTTGCATTTCTTATAGACTAGTCTTAACCTTAACAATTAGACTTATTTCTGAATAATCAAACTCAAGCTCGATGACATAATCCATTTGAAATCTTAGTGAAATTTTAAAGGTAGTAGGTTATTAATTCCTCATCATCTTCTACAGTCAAAAAGAGAAGCATAGAGACAATATTAAGCGGTAAAATCAACCAAGTCAGTCCCTTCCACAGCATACTCCTGGACTGAGCGAACAATGGCATGTTTTTGAAAGACCAAATATTTTTCTTTGACAAGATAGCCCTTATGAATAGCAGACCTTGCGAGGATCATGGGGCAAGCAGCTCAAAAATGTTCTGGACCCAGGTTAAAAACCTCACAGCCAATTATCTTCTAAATAAAAACAGGTGAAACCCAACTTTTTTTGTAATTAAGAGGCATGTTAGGCTTGCCCTCCTTGAAGAAATTGGAATGAATGAAATCAAAGTTTAGTCGTAACTGAAGATTGTGACCGACAACAAAGGGCTCAAAGCCTGGTGTTGCCCTCCACTGATCTAATGTGAGGCGCTTTTTGAGGCTTTTCTTTCCTTTTCATTGGTCTGTGTCAAAGTACAGCGGAACCAAGATAAAGCCACCCTGGCTGCACACACACACACACAAAGTGGTGTCCGACCCACGTCCTTTTAGCCGGCTGCTGAACTTTTGCTGTCCCTCCTGTCCCTCCCTCCACCCCCAGTGAAGGAGCAGCCTCAGCACCCCACTAGCTCCTTTCCTTCCTCACTCTGCAGGCAATCAGTCTTTCCGCAGGCTTCAGGGACAACTTAGGTCTACTTTGGTCCATTGTATGTTCTCAGATTTCTACAATGTGCTATTGATATTTTGGATTTCAGGTGAAATTCAGAACTCTTCCTTCCAACCCCTACCGTTCTGTCATTCTGTGATTCAAAGATAACATTTCCCCCCGTATTTCTAACCTCTGACAGTGGCAAGTTTCTCCTTTGCAATTACGAGACTCCTTATCCTATATATATTAAAAACTTAAAATGCCAGACATCACCATATGAATTAAGGTACTTTTTCAGATGGTTAACACTGTGAGCCTCTAATTTCCTCTCTTCTCTTATTTCTTTGTCCTTTCCACCTGCCTCTTTTCACCCCCTTTTCTCCCTTTTGACCGCACTCTAATATTCCTTTCACTCTTCCAGGACCGGATCAATCTAAAGTAGTAGTCTGTTAAAAAGTCTGGAAGTTGTGACTGAGATAAGGGCTTCATCTAAGCCGAGTTTTTACAAATACTGATTTTTCTAGAGTTACCATGCAAGTCCTCAGTTTTTGACGGTTACATGTTCATAATTACAAATATACTATCTTTTCCTGCAGCAACTTTCATTTTATATAACCCCATAAAGTTGTAATTAATTTCCTAAACAGGCTCAGTATTCTGTGGAAGGTTATTTTTTTTTAATACACAAAATGAGAGTTATGTCTTGCTGGTTTTAAGTGCAACCTTTCATTTTCCTAACTCAAACAAGCACCATCCAATTAGATAAGCAAAGCAAAACAGTGCCCCGAGTTTTTACTTCTCAAACCCACTGTATTCCTTCAAATCTTTGCGTACCTATTGCAATTCTTCTTGTTGTGGCACTCCGTGTGGGATTTTCTGGCTCAAGCACCCATGTCTTCCCATCAATTTCATCCATGGCATCCCAGAATTCTTTCAGCGATTCTAACGCCGCCAGGAACTGATTATAAATGTCTATTAAGGAGTTCTAAGAAAAGAAGAAATTTACATGAATTTTACCTAGTTTTCACCTACAACCATACAGAATATTTAAAAAACAAACTAACTGTAGGTAATTTAAGAAGCGTTAAAATCTAGTACGTATCCAGTTGTATCACGGTAGCACGAAACATTGAACCTCGCAGGTTTTTTAATTCAAACACCACAAGTAAGGAGTAGCCGTATCCTGAGTACAACCTAGGTTCTCTAATCCTGGTAGTTCTAACATGTTGTCATATACTTGCACCATACCTGAGTTTGATAGTGGTTTATACTCCTTTTCAGAAAACTTTTCTGAAAACTGGTAACAGCTATTAATTTGCATTGTAACTCATAACAAACTACTGTAAAATTAAAGTAAAAATCATCATTATCTACTATTAAACCTCTAACATTCTGATATTTTGTCTCGACTTCAGCTGAGCAACACGGCAGTGGTACCAAATATAAATACACAGAAATACCCACCTAACTAAAGCAGCTTTTTTTACTTTTTAAAGACTCTAAGAAATATAGCCTGACAATATCATAATTATCTCAAAATTAAGCAGTATAAAAGCAGGTACTTAACATTAGATTTCAAACCATGTAAATACGGTAAGAGAAGGAGAAGCCATCTAATAATCAGAGGATTACACTCAAGGGATTTCAATATTTGAGAGTGGATTAGATGGAATCAAAAAAATCTTTCATTATACAGGTCAATATAGAGAGCAGCAACAGAAAAGAAGTCTTTTTAAAATCCTCAGTGAGCGCAAAAGAAGTAACTATTTCTACAGGGAAAGACTTCTTCGAGTAGAGAAAACACTGGGCAGTCAAGTTATCACCTTCCCAAATGCAGACGCCCAGAGGGTACAAAACATGAATTTAGGGAACCGAAAGGAGGTGCAGAACGCACGAGGAGGAGAGAGACGAGTAATGGAGTAATGCCCCATGTGAGTTTTGAGCCTGACGTCAGACGGAATCAGCGGAGGAACTGGGAAACGCCATGAGCAGAGCAGGTGAACAAGGAGCCATCAGAACGTGGCTCCGTGGGGACAGGACAAAAGCGAAGGTGTCAAGAAACCAGACAAAGACACAGCGAAGGGAGATCAAGGGTGGGGGAAGTGTTTTGGAGACAAACTCTTCCCAACTTGTTTTCTCCAATTGTTTGGTAGTGGGAAACTCAAGAGTAGAAAAAGAGGAATCATTTGGGAGTACCAAAGGGTATTTTGAAATCGTTTACACAGAACACAACTGACCAATTAAAAGCAGGAAGGAGAGAACTGGCAAGACTTCTTCAATTAGAGTAAAGGGATGGTAAAGTACGTTTTAAAAAAACAAAAAGGTAACAAAAAGATTTCAGGTATCTTTTGGCTTGGGAACAAGTTCTTGGGGTCAAAAAGAAAAGAGCAAAGCAAATGATCAGTTCTTAAAGAGGTATTTTTCTATAAATAACACAAAATATACATGGAATGGTTTCCTTTCATCTTCAGTAATTATGTTCTTCCTTTCTCACCTGGACAAAAAGCAGCAAATTGTATGAACATTCTCAGATGAAGAAACATGATTTTCATATGTAATAAGTTTTTGTATTTTACACATACATATTTTAGAAAAAACGGTGTAGCTTTGAAATAAAATGCTACATTTTTTCCTGCTGTTATTAAATTATATTAAAGTAGGAAAGCACTTAAGCAGAAAAGTGTGAATACTGCCAATCTCAAAATGTAACGCTTATTATCTTTAAAAGCATTTTGTTACTTTTATAATACCTGAAGTGATATAATAGTGTCAGTCACTTAACCACATCTTAGAGTATAATATCTTCATCTTAAGTACTATTATTTCCAGTATTTTAATAATTTTCACACAGTCCTGAAATGTGATCTTTTGTGCTCTGATGACACTTAAATTAATAGCATAATTTTCTGGTACTTGCAACAGTTGCTTTCCATTTTGATTTTTTACATTTTTCTATATCACATACAGATAAATCCTCTAATAATCATTTTTATCTTTATCTTCCGGGAATTCAAAGGGTTTCACTAGAAAAAAGAAACATCAAGGGATTATAACCCACAGATAAGTTTTAAAATCCAATTAATTTTAATACTAATTGTAATTTTTCAATGATGTTCCTTAAAAAGGTAGTTAAATCTTTTTTTTTATACACCGTTCATTTGATCTTATTTGCATGCTTCATTGATGTTGCCAGCTGTCTTCTGCTATATACATAAATGCATCTATAGCTATTTAAATACATCACATGCTTGTCATGCAAACCATGAAAACTATAACATTCCTTTTTATTTGATTAACCAACTAATTTTTGGTCATTGCCCAACACTCTCTTAGAAAAGACTGCTATCATGCTTTTTTTTCATCTACACTACACCAAGATAGTCATTAATAATGTCAAACAGCACAAACTCTTTGTTTCTTGGTAGCCTTTGTACAAATGCATAAGAATTTGTATGAAAAATATTCTTTGGAAAAGGCGGCATTCGTATTCGGGGTATCACCACTGGCTGCCCACCGGACTCTAAAAACCACTAGAAAAACCAAACTGGTTACTCCATCCTCTGTATCGCTTAGGTTTCCACGCTCATCAGGCAAAACATCCATTATAAAAACAAAGAACATTGTGGCAGTTCAATCTTTCACAACAACTTAAACCAAAATGAAGATATTTTTAATGTACAATATAAACCTTGCATTTTATTTCTAACTGCTGAGGATACTGACATCAGCTGCCCACACAAGGAGTAACGAGTGGCTAGCAGAGGTTAGGAAACAGCGCTAGAATAGTCACAACACCTAAATGCAGTTTTTTGCACAAGTGGATGTCACGGTCTTTTTTAACTTGTTCAAATACTACTTTTTTTCCCCCCCATGGGATTGCTGGCCCCTATCGCCCTGGCTGGGAAGCGACCCCTCTGCAGCTGCGCTCCCTGACCCCTAGCCCGACCGGGCAATGCTCAAGTCGGTGCAGAAGGCACCAGCGAGAGTGTGGTCCAAGCTGAAACACCGTGCCTGCTTCTGACCAGACCTTCACCAAACCAACCAACCATAGCTGGGACAAAGAAGTTGTTTCTAAGATGAGGACTGGAGAGTCTGTCATCAGACAAGGTCAAAAAGTTTGGTTTAGACTAGCAAAACAGCGTAAGAGGAGATGCGATTATTAACTACTATTATCCACGTTGTGGTAGCTGTTCCAGATAGCTAGAGCTAGGGCTGGTTGAAGGACCCATCAAATGTGAATTCATACAAAATCAGCAGCTAGAGCCGGCTTCCTCCATCCCAGCACTGAGGTCCTGAGAAAGCCTGACAGTCCCAGGACACCTCATTACTTTCAAGTGGGAGCTTGGTAAGTTTTTGACAGCAATACACTGCATGATTTAATGATCCTGTTCCCTTCATCCCATCTCTATAATGACCACCGCAGCAACCGAACAGCCCAAAAGCATTACCATGTTCATCATCAAAACGCATTTTCAGATTAGATGGCCTCAGCGAGTTTTCATATGGAAAAATAAGAGACAGAGAAAATGATAGTTTGGAATACTCCGCTTGAGATCCCTTCACCTGGCTTTAAGGGGACTATTTTTAGTAGACCATCACCTCCAGCGACCATAGTCACAGCTTTAAACACTCAACACTTGTCCAGATTTTTCAAATTTCAAGTTGTGAGCGTAAAAAACAGAGAATACAATTAGTGATGACTTGTGAAAAGGCACTGTGACTCTCAGCACACAGAGTTTTCTCTCTCAACAAAGCATATATTCAGCCTCAAAGTCCTAGTTATTCAAGGCGCTCTGAGGCAAAAATCTGATATATACTGATACAAGCTCTACCAACACAGTCCTTTGGACTGAACAGCAATTTAATGTTAATTTGGAGGGCCGTGATTCTGTGATCTTAACTTCTGAAAACAGGTGTTTGTAGGGACTGGGGCAAATTGGTTATTTTACAGGAAAACAGACACGTAAACATATCAACTTTGATGATTCCCCAGCAGTTTTAGAAAACTTTGGCCCAAACGTTACCTTCATGCTATCAGACTGTATGTATCCTCCATTCATTTCAACAACTGGTAGGAGACGAAGCACGCGCTTTGGTCAGTGAAAATCAGATATTCTGGACCTGTCTGCTTCTGAGAGGAATACACCTTCTCTTCTACCAGGAAAGTCTCCTGTAGTTTTGCAGCATTTCTTTTTCCATTTCTATCCTCTGCGCTCTCATCTGCATCTCATCACTGGTAGCTCCTCATGCCAATTCTTTCCTGCTTTTTTTACTGTATAGCAATTCAAACACTTTCCCAAGTTTACCCCCATTGCCCATACAGTTTTCTCCAATTAAAGGAATAAGGAGGAATGGAAAAAAAAGTCATTCTACTCTTGGTTCTTAATTCTAAAGCCATAGAGGCTGGGAAGAATAAAGAGGAAGTCTTGAGTCTGTGCCTGCCGTAAAAATCCACAAAGCCTTTAAGTAAATTTTAAGTGCTATATGTATATATTTCAAACACCCACTCCAAATCCTGGGTGAACTAAACATTAACCAAATGATAGTAAGAATGTTCTAATTAAGGTAAATACAGCACATTTTATTTTTTTTTAAAAAAAGATTAAAATATGATCTTTATTCTGAGATTTTTTTGCTAAAATTCTTCCTGACACAAAATTTGCTTATCCGAAATTAAAACAACTGCACAGCCTCCTAATGGAAAAGGTGAAGTAGCCTAAACTATAGGTGTTGCTACTTGCTTGCCCTTTATGAATTCATAGATAGAACACAATTTAATAAAGTGAACAGCTGTTGGATGGCAAAGGGATCACCTGTATCGCCTAAATAATTTATGATTCTTTAGATTTGCTCGGAAACTGTTTATTTCTATTTTATTTTATACAAACAGAAGTTTAACAATTTCCCCCCTCCTTAGCACAAATCAGAGACCCAACACTCTGAAATCTTTATAAAGTGTCTTCTCAACCATCTCCATTTTTTGTATTTATAGATGCATATGAAGCTGGTGTCTGTGAAGCTCCTTTGCTAAGAAAAAGCACAATTATGATGCATTTTACTGTGTTTTCATCAAAATAATCCAAGAATAATCCCATTCATACCGCTATACCTTCTGAATCTTGTATTACTGTTTCATTGTTGGCTGGCTGCATGACCTCATTAGTCATTAATTTCCACTCTCATGACCTTCATGTAGCCAACCAGGTGGGCAGTGGTCAGTATAGAAACAATACCCTGATGTGAGGGCAGCGGAATATAGATGCACTGAAACCGCAGGACCATGCTTACAGCGTATGCTGAAATGTGGAGACAGCACATTTATCTGGTTATTTAGAAAAAGAATATAACTGAAATAAGTAGATGTTCTTGCACTTGTCATTGAGAAGCACTCTGCATTTATTTGGCACTTATAACAGTAGCAGCAGCAGCAGCATTGCCCTTGGTGCTGATTTCTTACTACTCTAAAATGTCTCCTCTGCGCCAGAATACACTGGCTGTTGCTGATCATGCTGTGAGACACCTGCACTGGCTACTAGGCTTGTCATGACGCACAAAACCCTACCATCTTCAGCTTGACATTGTGCAAGTTATAATTATTCATCCAAATGAATATGTCAGAGCAGCAGCAGCAGACCTCTCATCAGAGCAAAAGAAAAATACATCAAAACATTATCAACCCAGCAGGAAGACAGGGACCATAAGGAAAATTACCCATTTTTAATATGGATGCCATAAAGCCATGTCTATTATTATACGGAGAGCGGGGGGGGGGAAGGGGGAAGAGGAAAAAAAAATCACCCAACAACCCCTCAAGTTTAAAGTCCATGAGCACTGAAAAGAACCTGAAATAGGCAACAGCACACACAGGGGGTGGGGAAAAAAAAATAAATTACCTGAAATCTATTTATATTTTCTTTCATAGGAGTTTATATTCTAATAGTGCAATTGCATAATTTTAGTTAAGCCTTGTCAGTTTTTACATTAAAGATGACCAACAAATATTAAAATTCAAAACTTCATGTTATTTTACTAGGAAAAAGGTATAGTACGTCCTTTTTCCCTGTTAGGAACCAAAATGTTCCACCACTTGAGGACCTGCTAAATTCTGCTACCAGTGGGATTTCAGCATTATCTAAACTTAACCCTTATTTTACCACGGCGCCAAGACTGCTCACTGCAATGATTTCCATGCATTTTGAAAACAAACACAATTTACACAATTACTACACCCGTCTTTTTCCAGAAGTGTTAGGTTCACGTCACCCACACAGATAAAGTCAAGTTTCAAAAAAGCCTGTACAACTAAAGCATTTCTATCAGCATAACGCACAGGTTGTTGGCTTTTGGCTCAGTATCATGGCAGGCTATCTGCAGCTACAATTAGTATCTCATGGTTTCAAAAGAGGGTCTTCGGTTACACGCAAACACGTATTGTTCACATTTTCAAATAGTCCATAGGTAATTCTAACTGTAAAAAGATTTTAAGACCTCAAGCATTAGAATGTCATATTTTTAACATTAGATTTTTTACTGGGTTGTAGTGTCAATATTAATATATTCGCTCCCATCTTTAACTTGTCAAAGAAGGCTGCTTCATATCATGTTTTTCAAGAACATTTTATTAAAACGTAAGTCCAGCTAGTAGCTTTAAAATTACTAACAGTAAACACAGAGAAGCAGTGACTGTAAAGGATATTTGAAATGTTGTTAATTTGAGGCAACATATATTGCAAGGCTGTAAAATTAATAAAATACTATTAAAAGTATGTATAAAGTTCGAGGTAAGGAACTGTACTTGAAATCCTGCCTGTAGCATATGGAATCCAGTAAAATGTAAGGGAAAAACAGTATCTGTTTAAATTGTTCCAAACCATACCAGAGAATCAAAACGTAAAATAACATGCAAAACTAAGTATATTTTTCATTTACAATGTTCCATTCCTGCAGTTATTTCCTCAATCTCACATTGGATGATCTGAGGTGACACACAAAACCTTGAGCTTTGCAGTCAAAATAACATGCAAAACTAAGTATATTTTTCATTTACAATGTTCCATTCCTGCAGTTATTTCCTCAATCTCACATTGGATGATCTGAGGTGACACACAAAACCTTGAGCTTTGCAGTCAAAATGATATGCCAGTCTTAAAATCATTCTGATGCAACTTTTCAGCCATGCTCCCTACGTACATTTAATACCATAAAGACAGGCTTTATTGATGGGTAGAAATCCTCATGAGAGTTAGAATTATGAAATTCCATCATTTATGTAAAATCTATTTTCCCGAATTAAATGAAATTAAACATCAACTATTTTCTGGAGATAATTCAAATTAACTTACATCTAAGTGGTCACATTTAAATCCATTTAATCAAGTACACATGCTCTATTAAGGAAAAAAGATACATGAAATAATGCAAGAGACACTAAAAAAAGACAATGGCTCTTGGTTCTTTATATTAACAGTATCAGTTAAACTATGAAATCAGTCTATTAAGTACTTTCCTGTTGTTCTTTTGATTGTAACTGAAAGAGTTTCATTATGTTATGAAAACTATATAGGATAACAAACTGGGGGACCACCTTTTCTTTTAATGTCTGTCAACTTTAGAGGGTGCTTCTTTTCTGCAAGACAATTGTTTCTCATGCACATATTTTCCCAATATCATTCCTAAAGATATTTCAGATGTATGAACAGCTTAAAAAACAGCCAGTATGAGTGCAAAGCATACAACATGCAAGGTATATCTATATGGCAAGGAAAATATTTAAAACACTATCATGAGGAATACGGAGTTCAATATTATTACATTTACATAAGCATGTATAAAAGTAAAATGCATACAGGGAAAAAAGCTGGAGTTAAAAAATAAAGTCCAACCCCTCACTACCACCTACTTATTGCATATGTATCTCAGTTATTAAAAAATAGATGCATAGTATGGCAGTTTACCTGTGGCATCCAAGAAATAGCAAACTGAACAGGAAAATCCACAAGGCAATCCGGTGGTTCTGTTGGATACTGAGGGAGGGAAAGAAAATACAGTTTTTCTTTTTTTTTTTTTAAGTGATTTGAAGTCAGACTGATACTCAGCTACCAAATTTGATAACGAAATACGAGTACTTCAAGCATCTTGAGAACTTGGCTCTTAGAGCAAACAGTATGTAAATCATTTTCAGAAATAGTTATGAATGTTAATTATCATTTAAAGAAGAAATCTACATGTAAACAGTTTTTATATATCAGTTTTTAGTAAAGGCAGGAGAATCACAGTTTTCTGTGTTCAGTGTTCACAAAGACACATTAAAAAAGAACTTAAGACAAAAAAGATCAAATATTTTAAAAAAAAAAAAATCTCCTCAATTACCTGTACTGGATAGGAAAGTTTAAAAATAAAAAACAAAACCACCCTTTCGTGAGTCAAGAACTAATTTTCATTTAAACTAGAACATTCGCTCTGACTGGCAACATTTTTTGTTTTGAAACTGAAAGTAATCAGAGTCAGTACCTAACTATTTAGAAAGAGATGAATAAACATACATCCAAAATTAAAACAGCTCCCCGTCCCCCTGCCCCAAATTAAAAAGTATCAAGGAGAAAAAGAAAAATTAGCTGTACGAAGAAAACTGAAGCTATACAAATAAAAGGTTTGCTAATTCCAAAAACCCCACTGCCTATTCATTACACTAGTAAATCTATTGCTGTTCAGCAGCCAATATGAAATCTGTGGAAAAAAATAGTATTTTCTGAGAAATAAAGCAGCAAAGGAAAGAAACATCTAATTGCAAATAAACTGAGTCCTTTCTGAGAGCATCTATCCAAAGTTTTATTCACCTGAGAAGTTGCCTCCTTTAGTCCTATCCAACCTTTCAAATTCTACCGGTGATGTACACAGCAGTTTTACAGAAACTGTATTAGTATTGCATAAACTGCCAACACAAGAAAATGTTATAGAGAATCTTATTTGGGGAGACATACGAAAAAAAGTCCCAGCTTCCTCACAGAATTAAAGAGAGTTAAGACAAAGAGGCGAAGTTTAGCTGTGCTGCTTCCCATAACCATTCTCCCTCCAAAGTAAACCTCTAGACATAGACATTGTCCTTATTTACCAGACATCTGGCAATTAATTTATCAGAATTAAATTTAAATGCGTCTTTATTTTATGTAAAATGTAATTCTACAGTAATTAGTTTCAAATTGTTCTCTATGGCAAAGAGCAAAAAAGAGACATAGCTTCCCTGCAGCATCCATTCTTCATTGGTTTGATTTTAATGATAATCTAGTGGATTTAGGGATTTCGCAGAAATTTGTTTAAACGTGCTTTTTAATTTGCCTTCATTTGCAGTTTCTGTTAGGTATCCACTTTCTGAAAACAACTCTTACAACTTGAATATCTTGTGCTTCACCATTTTATCAAATTGGCGGCAGACAAGTTAAATAACAGCGACAGAGCAAGAGACGCGCAACAACTGATTTGGACAGGAGGCGGTTACAACTTAGAAATGTATAGCCACAAAAGCTGTTACAGCTTCTTTTACTGTAGTGTCACTGTGCTTGTATTGTAGGCATTGTAGTGTTAGTGGGTTTGTATTGTAGGTAGTATTTTTCATGAAATACTTCAATGCTTGCATAGAAATAAACTTGCTTTCAATGTATAAAAGCATGCCTAGAACAAACTAAGTCAGAACAATTTTTCCGTAGGATTGGTTTTAGGACTACCCCATTTAAATCCCAGCAGCACCAGCCAATTATGCATTTACTTTCTTGGTAAGTAAATACATTTTATGCAGTCTTTTGTGGGTGCCTTTGAACAAGTGCTTGCAAACAGATTCTACTAACTTTATGTTACTTTAAAAACTCCTAAACCAAAAAAAACCCGACAGCACTTTTTCTCTGCATTTTTAGTCAAATTTTCTTTAAGAGCACCATATAATTGCCAAGAACTATGCAACAATGATTCTGTACACATGTACATAATGCTTTTAGACCCTGCAGAGTGAAATCCTTTATAAAATAAGGTGAATGATTCCCCAGGAGACAGTATTTTAAAATACTATACCAGAGCATATCAATGACATCGTATGTTCTTACAGTTACATTCAAATTTATATGTCAGAAATCATCCTATTACGTGACTACAGTTACATTCAAATGTATATGTCAGAAATCATCCTATTATTCTTTAGAACAACAAGCAATTATTAAACAAAATATTTATACTGTATTTTTGAGCACGTAGCTAAATTTATCTCGAAAAAGTATTTTCATAACCCTTGCCAAATCATTCAGATAATTACCAAAGCATCTTGATTACTACATGGCATGCAAATTCTTGCAGTGGCCTATCTGCATTCTCGGGATCTGAAATGGCAAGCACCCAACCCACTTCTCATGCAATACAAAATGAAATCAGATAAATAAAACCTAATGTATTTGGTTTTATACTTGCAAAGATGGACTCTTTGTTTTCAGAAAATTTCTCTAGTCATTTATTTAAATTGTGAATGGATAAAGATTACTGGACCAGGCATTTTCAACCAAACAAAGCTGAAAACGATTTCACAAAATGTAATCTGAGCATTAAACAATATCTCCTCTTACGAGGTTTAAGCCTAATCATGTACAAAAGTCAAAATTGTGTCACACGTGATTTGGCTAACATACCTAACTATGATATGACCATTCTCAATTCTTCCAGGTTTAAATTGATCGCCCTAAGTTTCCTAGACACTTGACAAATTCAGTTTACAGAGAGCAAGTGTTTTGAAAGGACAGTTCCTAACAGAAAGCACATTAAGACAAGGATAACAGGTGGAAGCATTTGACAATGCATTAAGGAAAAGTCCTCAGAACACATCCAAACCGTTGAGAATGATAGCAAAGGAGTATTTAGGGGATTATCTGAATATACATGATAACCTTATGAAAAAGAATTTACTAAATCACTTATTGAAGAGTTTCTTCCTGAAAACATTGTCAGCAGGCTTATAGACTCATTTCGCTGTATAGCGTCCATGAGGACAAGGCTGAACAAACCAATCTGCCAGAATATAGACAAGAGCCAGCAATATGTGCTGGGGAGGAAAGGTTTAGCTCACATACTAACCTTAATCAAAGAAACAGCATAACAAAAATAAGCATATTTTTATTAAAACAGGTTATCAAAAGAAATCTCTTCAAAAAATACTTCAGCGAAGTCTTTTCAAATGTATTAGATACGTACATCAAGGAAAATCAAATCCCCATGTCACCAAAACCATGTTGCACATATAAATTTTCTCTTGTGGGAAGTTTAAATGCCAGACATGGTTTAAAAAGGACAAGCAATTGATCCTTCGTCATAACAATCACTTGAAAAAAAAAGAAAAGGGGGGGGAAAAAAAAAAGATTGATGATTACTTGTCACAACAGACAAATTGGATAATCTAGTCTCTTTATTACACTGTATCCTTAGTTGTTAGACGGTGCTTTCTTCTGCTATTAGGAGTCTCAACTTTAGATATATTATAACTCTAAAGAAAATATACAAGTTTTTATAAGAACAGAAGACCGTAATCTCGATTCCTCTTACAGTACAGTGATAAGGTAAGACTAAACAGAACCAATGCCTAAGTCTAATGGTGTTTGACCATGGCAGCTGCTTGGTAAAAACTGGTATTGCACTGTATTTTTTTCTGCACTTTTATACTCCCAAATAGTTAAAATACTTTACTTCAGTTGCCATAAAATTAAGAAAAAACTTAGGGGCAATAGGCTGCACTTAGTTTCTAGTGTCATACTAAGTATGGGATTCCAGTTCCTTTATAAACAACAATAATACAGTCTGGTTACTTTCCTCACACGATAAACAGATCATAATTGTACTTCCTGATATATTTTTTCCATCAATGTATTTAATAACAGACCGACTAGCAAATTAATTACGCATTCATTACTCTATGCATGTAGGATAGTTTTATTCT
Organism: Phoenicopterus ruber ruber; assembly: GCA_009819775.1. Classification (NCBI taxonomy): domain Eukaryota; kingdom Metazoa; phylum Chordata; class Aves; order Phoenicopteriformes; family Phoenicopteridae; genus Phoenicopterus; species Phoenicopterus ruber. The sequence continues at coordinate 3,094,454 of CM020217.1, forward strand.
TTTTTAAAAATCCACTTTAGCAACCTCAATTCCCAAACAGTACTTTTTCTGCAGGGTCCTTCTCCCCCTCTAAGATAAAATTAGCTTCTCTTACGTAAAACTCCAAAACTCCTGGTATTTAAAGGAATGTAGGATGTCTGTGAAGGTGAAATTTAATCTTACAATACCGTGCCCGCTCCTCATCCCTTCAAGATTATTACTCCAGATGATGGACCAAGGATAGTCCCAAACAACAACGTTTAGACACTTTTGGATCTGCTTTTTCCCCTAGACTGATTTTCTGAAGACAACAGCTATTACCATACAGTTGTCACCACACAGCCTGGATATTCACAGTTTCTGATAAGAGATTTATACCTTGAAATGAGAGAGTCTATGAAGAAACATTGCATTTTGAGTTCAGTTCTAAGTACCAGGAAGAATTAAAATTTTTCTGCTTCTGCACATGCCATGGAATTGCTTTGCAGACACTGTCAAAATCAGCCAATCATTTAGGCTAAAAAGAAATAATTTTTTTAACATAAGGACCTCACTTCTATAGTCAGTTTTTCATAAATCTTTATATCTATAGCTTAAACAATAAGACTTGCTAACGAAACAACCCAATATCCTCTAATTCTCCTTATATGCATACTCTCTGGATGGAGTGATAGTGAATGAAAGTCTCCCAGATGGTTCTGTGTGTAATCCAGTAAAATAATTGCAATATCATAAAATGTTTTTCACGTGATGCACAATTTCATATGAAAAGATTCTTACAGATAACCATAATGCAATATTAATTTTAAATTAAGTTAAAGTCTGAAAACTTTACTTTATATGAAATAATTTCTCAAAAAACCCCTCACCATTATCTTGCAGAACAGACATACTAACAAACAAACCAACTCTCTGAAACCTTTACAAATTAACAAAAATCCATTTATTTCAAGGAAGCCTTAAAATACAGTCTCCCACATAAATTCACCTTTGCATTTAACTTCAGAGTGATGAGATGTTGTCGACCACAAGAGTCTTCAGCTTGTAGCTTGATTGTGGTAAGACCAGTATCCACATATGCGACTCTGAAAGAGAAAAGAAAACTCTAACAGCATTGCAAGAAGTACAGTTTGAAATGTCTGCAATACTCTTATTAGTCTGTTACAAATATTAATCAGAGGAAGTCCTATATGCCAACCATTTCTGCTGTTCTAGATTTACTGCTGTTAATACACCAGTCTACTGCTTAATGCAGTCATATATCTTTGGGTTATTTACAACGTGTGTCAAGGCTCATGCTGTGGTCAGTGAGCACTATGTTTCAGTTTTCCATCACTGGAACCTTTGACACACACAGCATGTTCCTGTCAGCCTCTACTTATGTACACATTAAACTTCCTGTCAAATCTTTGATCCATTTCTGCAGTTTCTTACTGTATGAGACTTTTATGCTCTTGATTTGCTTTTCTCTTCAATGAAGTTCTCTTTTATTATCAATACTATTATTGTGGATAATTCAGTGGATATTGGTTCATATTCTGAAATTGATTTTCTGCAGAAAACAGTACCCAAACAGGTACAAAATGAGTTATTTATGATGATTTGCCTTCGTTTCATGACAGTTTTACACACTATACGTGGACCCAAGCAAGTAGCAAGTACATACTAAATGTAAATAAGTTTTAAAACTTCTGACATAATCACTGACTCTTTGCTTAAGATGTGACTGATTTGTGCTTCCCACAACAATGAAGATGAATACAATTGTAAAACACATTGTTCTCTAGAAATATGTTCTGCTGAGTAGCTTCAACAACTGCCAAAAAGGCTCCAGCTTCTCCATATATTTACCAGTGAACTGGGTGTGTGGATATTTTGGCATTTTTACTATGTCATTCTTGTGTAAAGATAAAAAGCAGTCCAAGATTATTGTGCAACTTATCACCTAGAGTGATGGAAAGGCCTATCAGAGTTCAAAGTAAGCATCTGCTTGCTGACCTCAGTAACATTTTTTTTTTTAAACCATTACATACTAGCCAGCATGCTGGGAAAAATGGTTCTCTTTCAAGTGAAACAGGTAACAGAGTTGTAGAAGCTTGTACAAGAAAAAGTAGACATACACCAAAGGGTGTGCACATTCCTAGGAAGGAAGTGAAAAGAAGAAAAAATGATGGACGTAAACGACATCGCCTTAATATGAGGGAACTGAAAAATACAGACGGAAAAAGCAGTAGTGGTAGTAAGTAGGGAAAGAGATATATTATTTCATGTTTAATGCTGATTAATTTTAATGCAATATTAAATAGTCCTACACATTCCTGGGAGTATTTTGACACTCCTTTTCTCTACAACAGTTGAAAGAAATACAAGTCTTGATAAAAGTGTAATTCAACTGTAGTCAATTAAACTCGATTTATTTAGAACAAATTAGAGTACTCTTCCTCTAACTGGAAAAAAAATCATTACTCCTGCTTTGTTCCAACTTCACTTCACAATTATATCACAAAGCTTTATCAAGATAAGAAATACCTACATCCTACCCCTACATTTACTGTTGCCTGGGGTGGGGAAATCCTAAACTAGCAGCTAAGGCACAGAATGGCTACTGCAATAAAATATATAGCAGTGCCCAAAACAAAGCACAACTGGTGCCTGCATCAATGCGCTGTGAGGTTAGATAGCAAAAGAGAATGGAAAAATTAAAGGGATGTTGTCAAGGTGTTTAGGATTTAAAATTATCTGTTCTGACAGTCATCTTCTTTGGACCACTTCACTCCTGAGGTGCCAGAAAGGTATGGATTATTTTAGTTTAAAATCAAACATTTTTGCAGTTCCTCACTCTATATTGGGTGAGAGGGAACAAGATTAAAAAACTGTTTTTATTTCTTAAATAAATTTTAAGATATTTATGAAATCCTTAAGGGTTCAGTACTTTTACAATTAGTTTAACAACCTGACAGCCTCCAAAATAAACACATATACACGTGTCTGTTTATATATTTAAAATATAAGTATATACACATCATTACATTAAAAATATAGCAACAATACGATTATGTTCAATCATATTTGTAAAGAACCTTCACGTTCAGTTTTATTGACAGTGTAAATTAGGCAAACTTTTAAAAAAATCTGTAAGCATTTGGAAAAGGTGCTAAAAGCACCAATAATGGCTCCCAGTTTAATTACGTATAGAGGGATACATCATAAAATGAATTCCAGTTCTGTCCGTTATTCAATTTTTAACATATTTTTAGTTTTAGAATTCATATTTAAAGTATCTTTTAAAATCAGTTAAAAATGTGATTTTCACTGAGCTTGGAGATAACAGGAAAAAACTGTAAAAAATGTAGACTGTCACCACTATGAAGCACAACTACAATACAGACCAATCTGGAAATTGTTACAACTTCTATCTAATTTTGACTTTAACAACTAGCCACTAGTAGAAGACAACTATTAAAGCTAAGCAACACAACACCTTTCGAGTGTTATACATTACAAACCATGTATTTAGAGGTTTTCTAGTAAAATCTTCTCTTCCCTTTCAAACATTTTCACAAACAGGAACACCGAGGAATAAAAAACTCCTCAGACAAGGGGCAAACAGGGTTGAAGAACGCCCAGAATGAAAATTCATAGCTAGCCTTCCTTCTTCTCAACAGAATATAAAAACAATAAACTGCCTCCAGGCAATGAAGGAGGATTCAATTTTCCATTTAGGACAGAAAAAAAGGAACTCAGCAGCTTTGCGACTACCTGTTTGGTAACATGACTCTACCAATCTTTGGATAAGAAGAGATGAAAGGGTCTGTTCTGTAGGACTAGAGAAAGTTGGACAACACTGTAAAAGTCGTATTAACTTCTTCATATGATTGCATAATCAAATAAGGAATTGTTTTTTCCGTAGGTGATATTTCAGCTACATAAACCTTTATTCTTCTGTAGGCTTCATCATTTCATCATATAGAAAAAAATGGAGTGACTGTGAAGATGGAAAGCCTCAGTTAAATTCATGAAGTACTGTAATTCAGCAATGATATTTGAATACCATTTTGAAATGATATTTCATTGAGAGCACATGACAAGGCAGGATTCCCATGAAAATGAAGGCAGGAAGAGGAGAAGATACTTTCTGTGAAAAAACTTGGCAAGTATCAAGCAGAAACACATTGAGACTTGAGACAATTGGGATCATGACTCACACCAGCGACTTAAGAGATACTGGCAACCTTTATGAATCCACATGAGGGTGATAAGAGTCCTACAAATGTTTTATAGTTGATAATTTACCTTCTCAAGACATTGTCATTGAATCAACTAGCGAGATTATGAGATAGTATTAGAAGAGCCTTTCCTATAGCTTAATCATACTCCATGTGTACTCTCTCCCACCTCAGCTGATTAGGTTTGTGCTGGTATTTTTCCATGTTCTTAAAATGAAGGAAGTATCCTCCTTTGAACTTCTCAGCTGTTAGGACAGCACTTTGTGCTGGAAATTCAGTACAATTTTATAACCTGTTGAACTGTGACTTTTGTGTACAAGTATTTGAACATGAAAGTATATTCAGTCTCCCCCACACCTAAATTAGGTCAAAGAATCAAGTTTTCTGTATCACAGAGAAAGTGATTATATCTAATCACAGCAGCCTGCCCATTTGCAATCTTCATTACTGTTTGTACTTTCAGTGGTTTAGGAGGAAAGAGGTGTAAGATCATTGCAGATAATGTCTTTAATTTGTTTCTGAGAAACTTCACATGTTCCTTAGATGAAAGCCATTAGAACACACTAAATTTGTGCCACACCTGAGAGCTTCTTAACTCACTTTGGAGGTAAAGGAACCATAGCCTATTGCTTTGATTCTCTTTCAAGCAAAACACCCTTCAGTTTTTCAGTTGAATTTGGATGCAGTCAGCTTCCAGCATGACCCAAAACTCCCTAGGAAAAAGTAAATTTAGTATCCACAAGAAGCCAGTTCTTTTCTAAGAAAAATCCTGATAAATAAAGCTGGAGGCTTCTCAAGGTGTGAGTGGTGATTGATCCTTACTACCAGTACTAAATGCAGGCTTAGTTCTGTGCTGAAAGACCATAGCAGAATGTTTTTAACTAAACACACAAATATGCATCACCTGCAACTCAAAATCAGCCTAGGTTAGGGGGCCTTCTTAGTAGTTCATTATATTGTTAGAAACACACTAAAATTAGAGGTGCAACTTAATAATGTACTTCAAATAGCCTCTCTAGGTTATTCTCCTTCCAACTCATAGTAAACCAGATATGATCCCCTATGCACAGCCTAGTCCTTTGATTAATGATCGACTTCCCCAACGAAAAAACCCCAATCAAATAGAGACTTTATCTGTAACATAAGTCAAGAGGTGTATGTTTCCTGAATTACATGACTACACTGGACAAAAGTACAGCGCAAGTTGTGTGTCTACATGACAACCATCTTTGCCTAGAAACCAGGTCAAATTCTGCCCTAGAAGCATGCTCTCTGATAAAACACTGATGTGCTTTTTAATAATAAACCACTGGATGTTTTGTACGTACAGCAAGTCAGAAGAAATATCAGTTTTGAGATAAGCTAGTAAGTCGTATTTTGAAAATGTATTTCTAGTGTATTTAGCTATATACTATATTTATAAGTAAAATTATAAATATAGTACATTTTACATATTTATATCGCTAAAGTACGTTTATTGTATGTCAGTGTCTGTTTTGCTGGCATGTGCTTTTTGAAGGTGGGGGTTTTTTTTCCATTTTGGGAGAGCAGGCATGATTCAAAATCTATTTCCCATGTGTTTAGGAAATTTTAACTAATATACTCAGACCTGAGTCTGAGAAATTTGAATAGAATATGTCATCAGCTGGCACAACTAGATACTTAATAATGGAAATCACTGAAAAAACTTCAGCTGATTTAACAAGGATGTTTTAAATCTTTAAATAAAAGTGGGCCTTCAAAGCAAATTCCTATTTAATGTTAATCACGTTATTTATTTATATACAAATCAGGTGAGAAAATTCAAAACTGTTCTTAAACCCAAGGCTTCTTTATTTCATTTAGCAAAACAAACACTTGTTAAAGTTAATTTACCATCCAAGACTAAGGTAAAAGTAGATTTGTCTTGTTGAAAACCGCAAATGTAGACTTTTTTTAAACTTTCATTTTACTGAAACTAAGTAGCAGCTTCTCATTCAGAACTCTTCAACATCCTACACAATCTTTCATCTTAACCCCTTGAAAGAAGGCACTGTGAGATTAATTGCATATCATCAAAGACAGCCTTCAAATATATTTCCTTGATGCCTCCCTACACAGAAACAACTACCTTCTTCAACCCTGTAGAGGTCTCCTGGAGGTTCTAGGGGAAAGGATAGAAATCAGTCCATTCCAGGCTCTCTGCTGGAGGAGTAAAAGACTCAGTATCAGAGAACTTGCCAGTGGCGACACATGTGACAGCAGTTAAAGCCTTTCAAGTAAAAGTCTGCAAACAGGAAGCTTTGCAGATTTCTCAAAATTTCCACATGGACCTTGAGTACTTGATCACAACTGTGTGTTCCTTCAGGTTTCTATAGGCGGTATGAGGAGAACGACCTTGGTTTCCTCTGTAGGAGGATGAAAGTAAGTTTGTTCCATGAGCTCACCTGAGAGTATATGGGACTGTGAATAATATAATCTGTTTGAACTCATTCAAGACCCTAATGATAAGGCACCCAGAGGCAGCTACATGTACATTTCATTCCTCAACAAAGTCAAATATCCTTTGCTAATAATGTGACATTCTTTCCCATGGTATTAAACCAACCATTTCAGTTGGGGTGAGAAGATTCACTTCTAGTTCTCCTTCCCCCAGGAGACGACCTGAACTGTCACTTCTTGTTCCACAGATACTCAATTTATAGTACAGCATGTACACGTTCTTGGGTGCACTGAGCCTCCATCCTCAGGTGACACAGTTTATACTCTTCTTGTGCAGTAACCAACATTTTTCCCTACTTGGAAATGCCCTTCTGATCCCCCAAATGTGGTCTGCTTGCACAGTTTTTGGAGACTAAGGAATGCTTTTCAATAGCCCTCATCTCTGTTTGAACCTATCTGGGTAGCAAAAAAATACATGTAAGTTTCTCTCTGTGGGCATCACAAAGAGCTGGCTGTTTAAATTCTCCCCCCCAGTCACTTTTTTTTTTTGTAGAATTACCTGTTTGTGGATTAACTATGTTATTCCTTTGTCTAAGGAGATTCTTGTGCTATGGAAAGCAAGATAGAACTCTTCTTTAAAAATAATTATTCTAGTTCTAAAAAAAGTATGAACTGTTTTTATGAAAGCATAAAAGTACATGATCAACCATAGCATATGGGAATAGTCAAAAAAAGCTATACAAAGTAGGGAAAAGAAGGAAGAAAAAGGAGAACCATAGAAGTTGTATTAAATATGTTTACTATGCCAATAGTCTATAGGTCAAAGAAGAATTGATTTCTTAGTAGTAGCATCTCACCTTTCAGCTCAATTCTTCAAGACTGAAAATACACCTTCAGTTGATACAGGTTTGTTGGGTTTTTTTTTTAAATTAAAAACAAAGTAGCAGAGTTCTTAAAGCAAAAGCAGTTTCTGAAAAGGATAAATTAACAGAACAGGTACATTTGATATGTTCAACTCACAAACATAAAAGAACAACAGATATTCTAAAGATAATGTCTGTTAAGAAATAAAATAAACATACTTATTCCAACCCAATATTTCTAGATCTCTGACAAGACAGGAGTAGTATTCTGGCGGCCGTGGGATATGCAGGTCTTGTGTATTCTTTAAAGCAATTTCCTGTTTAAAAGAAAATTAAAAACATCATTAAGAGAGATTTCAATATTTTTGCATCTATTTAGTCATGTGATTTTTGCAATTCATTCACAAATATTAAGCTTATGTAAAATTAACTGTACACTGCATTTGTTTTGTTATAGCCTCCAGCTAAAGCAGACAAAGAAGCTGTTTGGTAAATTACTTCAGATACTGGTAATGAAAACATCTGCAATTTAAAAAAACCCCACAGATGTTGACAACATAGTCTTCAGATGCAAATATCAAATGTGCCGCTTTTTCAGCTAATAAATTTGAAGTCAAGCATCTTGACTGAAAGAACATTTCAAAAGAAGGTTCTATTAAGCCCACAGCTGTCTCCTGGGCTCCACAGCAACAAAAGACGACACATATATGAAATCTCCCATATTATTTTTAAGTAGCTATATACAACTTTATATAGCAATAAAAAAAAATCAAAAAATCAATTTCTCAGTTTTAATATCATAGGATCCCAGAGAATAAGTTTTGGTACAGACACTCATCAAGTATGTTGCAATGCCTCAAAAAGAAATTTTTATCAAAAAGGTAACACCAGGTTACAGAGAAAAACAAAACCAAACCATATATTCCACGTTCATGTTGTGCTACTTGTTCTTTTTTAAAGTGTACTTAACTTAAAATTATGCTTATGTGACAAATAAACAGAATAATGACATTTATAATAAAATCATTAATAATTTAAAATAAAGTGAATTTAAATAAAAGAGAGCATAAATAGAATTAATAATAAAATCAGTGTAACTATCATCTCTGCCCAGTTCTCCCACAGTGTCTTGTGTTGTTTTTTCTGTCTGCACTGAGGATCACTATTTTACTATTTTGAATGAATTCTGCTTCCATTGCATTCTCATTTTCTGAGCGCTTGCGTATCCAAGCAAAAAGATTGGAATAACTTGTGTGAAATATTCCAAAATAGCCACATGTAGACATTCTTATTCAGTCTTATTCCAAGCGCCTTTGCTTGGTTTAGTGTAATCCACTTTGGCAGGGATTGAATCAATACTGAAGAAAGGCATTCCTGGTGTAGAGCAGCAGTGTAATACCAGGAGGGTATTTTTGTTGTTTTGAAGAATACTTCCTGTGTTTTATTTCTAAGTTAAGTAGGTTGTACACAAGTATTCTGTGCCAAGAATGCTCATAGAATAATGTTTTACTAACAAAACATAAATCCATCTATCAAGCAGTAAACTGTAAAAAAACTAAAGGAAAAACCAAAGCTATAAGAACATCCCTTCTCCCACACATACATTCTGTCACTTACCAAGAGAGTTTTCAGCTCCACCATAAAACTGACAAGATCTGGACAGCTGTGCAACCTCTGGAGGGAATACAATATCAGTTCGTTTTCTTCAGCTCGTAACTTTTAGTGGTAAACAATTCCAGTCTAACTATCTATTTTTCTAGTATTGTCGAACCAGCTAACATAAAACAACACGTTTAAATATTTCAATTACAGAATAAACCTCCCAGAATACAGGGAACTTTACTGAACATTAACCATCACCTTTGTCACATCATGTCACAATACACATTTACATAGTTTGTGAAGACTTTACACTTTGTGTATTTATGAAGGCTTTAGTCTTCACCAATGAGAACAGAAGCTTTAGAATCACTCAAAACTGTTTCTTAGTTGGTTACATTTTCTTTAGGAACTCTCCAGACCTGTCTGCTTTTAGATGCTGTCCATGATTGAGGATCCCTGTCTATCTTCAGATGTGGTACATACTTACACCGCAGTTTCCTCAGCTCTGTATCTTTGGTAACTCCCCAGTCACAGCCCTTGCTCTACAAAGGGGTGCACAGTCCATGAGACACAGTGTCTCAACTAGCACCTGTGGCAAAGATGCCTTCTTAGAAACAAAATATTCCTCATGACTGTAGGGCTGTTGTATCCTTGGCTCCGAAGTTTCTTCTGGATAGGAAGGTTTAACTTAGATTCCTTGACTGTTTAAAACACAGAATGAGCTAGATCGATCAATAATTAATGTGAATTCTCTTCTTTGCATTATGAACAGTTTGTAAAAAATAAATATATAAAAGAGGGGAAAAAAAAATCTGTTTCTAATTGAGAGATTAAAGAAAAATTCCAGTAAAATGTCAGAACAATTCTTAATGAATGGCTGCTATCTCAATCTTCAATAAAATAAAGCCTGAATAAAAATATGTATTTACTAAATTCTATCCATCTCTCCTTAGGTTGACCTGCAAATCCTCAAGCATTTCAAAATAAATCTTGGCTATACAATGAAAGGAGAATTCTTTAACACTTTTAGAATAGGTGAGTGAGTATAAGCTTTTCAGAATTATTATAAGTATACACGTAACCGAAATGATTTTAAAAGTCGTGTACCTGCTTTAAAATATGCCGATATCCATGCAGTATCTTCTTTAGGTGCCAGCTACACTCTATCCTAAACAAACAGTATTTTGTATAAATTTTAAATTCACAGTACATGATTTTTAGAAGAGATCAGAAAGTCTGGTACACCACAACATAAAAGTTTTTCTTCAAAAAAACAAAAAGTAGTAAACAATACTTCCAAATGTCTTGGAGCTTTCATATTCAAAGTTATTTACAACTTTCAAATGTCACTATCCCAAAGCCCATTAAAAATTAAGCATTTACCTACAAAAGCCTCTGTTCTTCGCTGAAAACAACATAATTCTTGCAAGCTAATATGACTACATAAAATATACCAATATTTAAAAACGATACCCTGAAAATGTCAAAGTAACCTATAATGCTGTTTTAAGTATCCGACCTAGAATGTAATAAAGCTATCTAATACCACATCTGTTCACAGTTCAGAGCAGGCTGGCCTAGGCAGAAGTATGGAATACAACACTAAAGAATAATCCGTGTATGCGTGCAGACACCCCCCCCCCCACACACATATTACTATGACAAACACTCACAGTAATAAGAACAGAGCTTTTAAAGAAAAGTTGGGTAACGCAAATTAATACGTATTAACAGGAAAGAGAAAATGATGGTTAGCATGGCTTTTTGAACTTCAAGTATATAATTGCTTAAATTTACAACTTTACACTGAATTTTGTTTCCCAAATGGTGACATATAAATAAGCCGATTTAAATGAACATGTTTTTCCAAGTACATTGATTTATATATAAATACAACCAATTAATTACAACAGGTTTCAAAGTTAATTAACAACAAAATATTTTGATATAGGCAATGTTTATTGTCAGCATTTATTAACACTGATGCTGTACAATTTGGTTGCAAGGTTAAGTTGCAACCAGTAAGAATTAATTACCAACACTGATATTGGAAAAAATAGTAATTCATATCCATATTCAGCATTGCTTTTATCAAAATAAACTTTAGTTACATACATTTACAAATTGCTTTTTAAAAAAAAAAAACCTATCTTACCTTGCATTTTTCAGTTGAAAATCCATGGGTAACAGTATCCTGATATGGAAGTCTCTACCCTTGAAAATAAACATTTAGTTAGTAGGAAGGTCAGCAAAGAAAAATAGACAGACACTCATGGGAAGTATTCCCCATAAGATCAGCTACTAAGAAAGAAAGTTTGTCTTATCTGACTTTCAGGAATATTATTCAGAATTTCTTTATTTAGGAAAAAAAGCAGTATGAGTGACAGGTAGAAATAATGCTGATTTTAATTCTGAAGTTGAAATATTCTTGACCTCTAACTCACGCAAAATAACACCTTTTAGAAGAAAAATAAACATTATCCAAATCTGGACAAAACTAAGAAATACAATTTAATCCAAGTCAATGCTGAAGCACATGAAAGTCTGCCTTCAACTCAAGTAAAAGTCAAAACAGACTCTTATCATAAAAGTACTACACTAAAAAGAAACTTGGGCACTGATCCACAACACATTTCAACAAGGTTTTAGAAACTGTAAACAAAAACAGTCCCAAGTACATGAATGTATTTTTTTTCCTGTTAGTGCAATCCATATGGGGCAGTTCCTAAATGCCACCTACTCGTATTTTCAGTAATCGTCCCTATTTGTGATCCTCCTTCTACTTCCTTATGAGCTGATCAAAATAAAACTGAAATAAAGAAGGTTTGTGAGTAGGTTTAACTCCTCCCTGAAGTGAAGAGTGCAGTTAACTCATCTTAAAACTTTTATTCCAGAATCTGTTCCAGCTCAGTATACTTTGAATTATGTCTACAAATTCTGAGATTTCTTCAGCAGGAAGTTAAGAACAAAAACAGATTTTCTCCTGTCATTATCTTAATTTCAGAAAAGCTTTTAATACTGTTTCCCATAACATCCTCATAGATAAACTGAAGAAGAATGAACTAGATAAGCTGACAGTGAGGTGGACTTAAAACTTGCGGAACAGCTGGGCTCAAAGGGCTGTGATCAGCAGGACCAAGTCCAGCTGGAGGCCCCTGACTAACAGTGCACACCAGGCGTCAGTCCTGGGGCCAACACTATTTGAGCTTCATTAGTGACCTGGATGATGGGACAGGACACACCCTCACTCAGCAAGTTGGCAGAGTGGTTGATAGACCATGTGATTGTGCTACCATTCAGAGGGACCTCAACAGGCTGAGGAAATGGGCTGACAGGAACCTCATGAACTTAAGAAAGGAAAGTGCAAAGTCTTGCACCGGGAGAGGATTTGCCCCAGGCACCACCACATGCTGGTGGCTGACCAGCTAGAGAGCAACTCCGCAGAAAAGGACCTGGTGGTCCTTATGGACATGAAGTTGACCCTGAGCCAGCAATGCACCCTTGCAGCAAAGAAGGCCAACAGCCTCGTGCGCTGGATTAGGCAGAGCATTTCCAACAGGTCGAGGGGGCTGATCCTTCCCCTCTGGTCAGCACCGGTAAGGCACATCTGGAGTGCTGGGTCCCAGTACAAGAAAGGCACAGACATAGTGGAGTTAATCGAGTGAAGAGCTATGAAGGTGATTAAGAGCTTGAAGCATCTCTCGTATGAGGGAAGACTGAGGGAACTGGCACTAGTTAGCCTGGAGAAAAGGCAGCTCAGGTGGGATCTTGCCAGTGTGTATAAATACCTGATGGAGGAGGACTAAAGAAGGTGCAGCCAGACTCTGAGTGACACACACTGACAGGATAAGAGCCAATAAGTACAAGTTGAAATACAGGAAGTTTCACCTAAATGCAATGGAAAAAAACCTCAAAGAGCGAGGGTGGTCAAACACTGGAACAAACTGCCTGAGAGGTTGCACAGTCTCTGCGCTTGGAGATACTCAAAACCCAACTGGACATGGTCCTGAGCCATCCACTCCAGCTGACCCTGTCAGAGGGCCTACAGAGGTCCCTGCCAACCTCAGTGTGTCTGTGATTCTCACAAGCAAAAACAAGATACCCATTTCGGAGCTGAATATAGCTCATTGGCACAGAATTTGCTTCCGAATTCCTCCAAAGCTAATGTTTACTGTATGCTTAAATTAAGCACATAACTTCAGACTTTGCTACGTTATGGCCTTAGCCCTAATCAAAAAATCACATCTAAGAACAGATGCTCACACTTGTGTCTTAACCTTTGCATTAACTCCAGGTGCTTTCTAACACACAGAGCATTTCAAAAGTTGCAGCTATTAGAGTAATGTAAACAAATAAAGCAAATATAAACACACGCTTGCAAATCATTTGTGAAAGTTGAATACGAGTCACCAAAAACCTTTCTGAATTTTGACTGCAAGACTAAGTTTTTGAAAAGGCAAGTGTGACACAGCCCATGTCTTTTAACTTTTACTTTTTTTTTTAATAGGAAGAAAATCCCATGCTATTTCTAAATGAAAATACACCTGTTTAGAGCTGTTTCTGTGGTCTATGTGCACACGCGCGGTATTTTAATAAGCCATAGCTGTAGCGTCACTGTGTAGTGCCTCTGATGGCAAAGTTGGCTTAAGAGCGTTCACTCTCAACCTGTCGTAGCTCTTCACTGGCCTAACTCCAGTGGGTCCGTGCTGTTCTGCTCCCTGCACTGCAATTTCCCTGATCCTCAAAGAGATGACGCAGCTACTTAAGCTGAAATCTCACAAACACAGTAAGTGAAAGGAAAATACCCACAATTAGCCATTTGCTTCAACCTTTATCCTAGGCCAAGAGTTCAGGCACATTGCATCTGCCCCCCCAAAAAACACTTGCCAGCACAACAAATCCAGCCCACAAGCCATCAGCGAGACCGCGCTGCCAAAAGACAAGCAATTCGCCTGCACGAACAGTGCAAACCCGCGGGACCGCGACGTGGGCGCCTCTCCACAGCACCCTTACGGCACACGGCAGGGAACCGGGCGCAGGCAGGCACCGCAAGCTGAGGTGCCCCGGTACGCCGCCCAGCATTTCCTGCTTCACAAACCCGGCGGCTCCGCGCTCGGCCAGGAAGCTGCCAGCCCCGGCAAGGGGCGAGGCGGGAAGCGCTCCCCCCTCACACAGACCCGGTCCCGGGGCTGCCCGCGAGCGCAGCCGTTGGCACCGAGATGGGGGGGGGGGGGGGGGGGGGGGGGGGGAGAAGAGGCTGACGCGGAGTAACGGCCCCCGGCCAAGCGGCGCGCGGGCCCAGGTACCTGCGCGGTGACAAAGCCCTCGTAGGCCGTCCCCTCCCGGTTCTGAGGCAGCAGCAGCGGGCACTGACGGAGCAAGGCCCCCGAGCCCGCCATGCCACGTCGCTCCTGCCCGCCCGCCCGGCACGGACGTTCGAATCCGACGCGCCGCCGGGTGAGGCCCCGCCCACGCCAGCAGACAGCGCACGCGCCTAAGGGGAAGGGAGGTGTGCGTAGTGCAGCAAGTTGGAGCGGGCGCGTGCTGACCGTTATCTGAGAGGCGGCGCCAGCTGTGGGAGGGGGCGCGTGCCGACCGTTACCTGAGGGGCGGCGCCTGCTGTGGGAGGGGGCGCGTGCCGACCGTTACCTGAGGGGCGGCGCCGGCTGTGGGAGGGGGCGCGTGCCGACCGTTACCTGAGGCGGGCAGTCCTGAGGCGGGAGACTCCTGCGGTGAGGAGCGGCTTCTAGAACTCTGAAGAGCACGGCTTCCCGGGAGCCGAGCCGGGCCGAGCTGCGGACCAGCCCCGGGGCTTCCTAACGCTTTAGCACGTCCTGAGGGGACAGCCGCCCTGGGCTAAGGAGAACCGTCGAGCAAGGCTCTTAATACGCAGCCAGCTGTGCCAAGCAGATTGCAGTGCCAGCCAAGGCAAGGCAAAGGGTTACTTCTGGCTTGATTCATGCATTGCTTTTCTAGGAATCATACAGTTTAGGGTGATAAACCAACACATTTAGGGTGATAAAGGCTCTTCTGGCCTCTCATGCAGTTGTTGGGATAAAAACCTTCCTTACTTTCTGGGTGGGCTGCCACTAGGACCTGACAGTTACTGTGTTTGGGAAAGCCTGAGGAGAGACTTAAACAAAACTTTGGCATTTATTATGTACGTTTCAGGAACCCTTAAACCTTGGTTATCACTAAGGCTGAGTATCATGCAAAACACAGCAAGAGGCAGGTTCTGCCTAAATAGACACATTTGAGAAAGAAAACACAGTTTTACAAAGGGATAGGTGACTTAAAGTCACCTAAGATAGGTGTTATGGAACTAGTGACTGAATCTTGACAATCCCCTGAGGCATCTTCCCTTGGGAACAAATGCAAATGCAATCTGATTAGCATGCAATATATTACTGAAGTTTGTAGAAGGTCATATATTTATAGGCCAGCTGATAAGGCCTCTACTGTTGGATATGGTATGAATGACCAGAGTGGCTAAATCTTGTCAGCTTTTCCAGTTATTCATCTCTTGTAACAGAGGAGGTTATTTCTCCCAACACACGTTGAGTCGCTCATATCTTTAAACCAGTGGTTCTCACTGTGGAAGTAAGTACAGAAGGCTCAGCAAAATGTAGAAAAGGCAGTATCAGCAGGAGCTCAGTTGTTCCAGCCAGGGAACTGGGAAGTGGCTGCAAGTATTTGCTGCAAGTTTTTATGGCAGTCAGAGAACCACTGTCTCTGCTGGCAGCAGCTCAGTACCTGCGGGACAAGGAGAATGGAAAGAGAAGCAAAGAAAATAATGAAAATGTTCATACCTGCAGCTAGGTCATGTTCCCTTAGCTTGGGAGACCCGTACATGGGGATTGCATGGAAATAGAGGAGTTAAAAGGAGTCAAACCCTTTGCAGTTTTATATTGTTGTAGTGGCTATCAGAAATACAGCTACTATGTGAGGGAATGAATGTGAAGCCTTGTTTGCTCATTTGAGCTAGATGTTGAAGTCTTATGTTCTTTTTGTATGCTGCTAAAGTTCCTCTGTCCTGTATCCAAATTCTGCCAATGATTTGCCCAAGCATCAGGCATACAATGCACTGAGAGTCAGTAGAGAGGTGAAAGAGTCCCAAGATTTGCCATTTAAA
Organism: Phoenicopterus ruber ruber; assembly: GCA_009819775.1. Lineage (NCBI taxonomy): Eukaryota > Metazoa > Chordata > Aves > Phoenicopteriformes > Phoenicopteridae > Phoenicopterus > Phoenicopterus ruber. The sequence continues at coordinate 3,110,677 of CM020217.1, forward strand.
TTCATCATAGTAAGATTTTCAGAAATACATGCCAATAAAAATATATACTCAGTGCTAATTAACTTTTTTTTTACACCTTGCAAATGTCACTGATGATTTCCAGACTTTCAGAAAATTGTTAGTGTACCTGAGAAAGACATGTTCTAGCAGTTCAGTTTTTTTGCAAGAATGTTGCTCTAGTCACCCTTTTTTGCTCCAGAGAACTCTACACAGTGCAAGACTCAGTTACCAATTCAAGAAACATTTTCTGAATATATGCACAAACAGGTTTTAAATACCGTTTTGTTTAACCTGTATGCCCATAGTTTGCTCCCCTAAAGCTGTTCACGTGCATGTCATGAGCCAGTGTGTCACCTTGAGCAGCTAATCCAATGCTTCATAGTAAATTGCATCCTTCATATTATCTATTAATTTCATTTTCATCAAAACATTTCTTCTCGTGAGCTGTTTTCTCTCAATATGCATTACACTAGAAATTACCTTGTTTATTTGTGAAGTATCTCTGTACTTTACTAGGTACAGAGATTATTTCTTAATTGCATCAAATGCAAAACCAAAGACAGGTTTTCTTCTTCTTTTGGCCATGTTTATCTTAGTCTCTGACATTAAAAGAAATGTCAAGTCACTTTAGCCAAGTGCAGTTCTGGAGTAATGTATCTAAATAAAAATACTGTAATATTAGAACCATAAAATATTTCAGTACTGGGGTCCAGAGAACATTAATCATTATCTTACACTGTATATACTGCACACTTAAATTTCGTATAAAAATGCAATTACTTGAAACTTCATGTTACTTTGATCTGGCACACAGACTTAAGCATTTTTAAAACAGGAAAATAACAAAATGAAAGCAAGAAAGAGGTTTGACAGGTATACTTCTTAAGACAAAGGAGTCCTGGTCTGATCTTTCAGCCACAGGCCACCTTTACTAATTTAATTACAATCATTGTTTGCCAGAAGAATCATAATGGAGCTTGTTATTAATTATTTGTCCATTCAAATATCACATTCAGCCAGTTAAGTAATCAAAAAAAAAAATCATGACTTGAGTGACAAAACAAACAGTATGCAGACCAAACACTTGAAAGCAACAATTTCTGAATATCTAACAGGCTAGATTTTGTTAGTAAAATTATCCCACAACAGTCAGACAGCAAGTACATTCACAGAAGACAGAATTCACATGAAACCACTTAGTAACCTAAAAAAACCAATTCATTAAAATAATGTCATTTTCTTAGGAGCTTGATTTTTTTTTTTATTTACTTAAGGATCTTATGAAAGGCAAGAAAATAACAGTGCATTGTTCTCCAACATTAGCATCTCCAACATAAAACAATCAATTTTAAAACATGCAAAATTGCTAATACTGTTATTGCTGTCCTTCATCATAACTCAGTGTCATTTTATTCATCTCGCCCCTAAGAAATGACCTTTTCTGTGTGTATCCCCACCTTTTTCCACAAATCCCCTGAGTGACAGAATCTCATCCTAATCCCATTTCCATTTAGATGTTATAGAAAAGCACTGTAGACCTTAGAGGGTATAAGTAATCATAATGGAAAGATAATAATATGTTTATGAAATTTGGATTTTATAATAGCAAATTGAAAAATTACAATAGTATTTCAAGCCACCGAAGGTCAATGTTACTAAGTGCAAAGCCATCGATCAAGTATTTTTAAACTTTCATAGTTTAGATTATTTTTTAACACAGAACATCTCTATTTCAGAGAGCACCTCTCTTCTGACGTGATTCCTCATCTGCCTAGTGATCACAAAGTTTAGTGTAAAAGCAGTAATTGTTTGTAAGGAAAAGCCACGCTAGAAAAATTTAGTTTATTTTAGCTGGCTTTTAAGCAGACCTAAAAACACAGAACAACTTCACAGGCCTCTACAAAATACACCATAGACCACAGTATAAGAATTCCAGCCCTAACAAATTCTTAAATGTAAAGGCATATGAAAGGACTCATAATTAAATACAGCAAAAGAATACTTTGAATAGTATGCAGTTGTACCTTTTTTTTTTTTACTGAAGGTAGATTTGCTTGCTTATGCCTAAAAGCTACGCCAAAGGTGTACATACTGAAACCCAATGAAACTTAACTGAGGTCCTAGACAAAAAATAATGCTTAAACCTTGTACTTAGCTAATTAAGGAGTTTCCTTCTCTTGAGCTTCAGTTTTCCACTGTTTGAAAACACAGCTCAGACACACTAACAGCCATTGGGACTAGATGGAGTTTTCTGTGACTAAACCAGCAGACCATGATTGTCATCTAAAAGAGGTTTTATTGTACTACTGCTCCCCCTGAGTGGCTCACTGGTGTTGTGAAGGACAGTTGTGCTCTTCCCTTCACCCTGTTCCTGGCCCTACAGCCCCTTCTCCCTTACGCCAACTCTGGTTCCCCATTGATCCCCTTCTACGCAGTTTGTTCACTGACCAAAATGTAATTGTTTGGTGTTTTTTTTATGATTTAGTTTTAGACTGGCCTGGCTTGCTGAAGCTGTGACACGAGCACTAGAGCTGACATGAAGAAAGCATCAGGAGGGCACATCCACAAGCCAAACCGCCCTCTTTGGAAACAGTGAGATGTTAGAGTCCGCACTGGAAGAGCACACAGGTGAGAACCACCAGGCTTACCCTTCTAGCACAATCCTCCCAGTCCACAGCCTGTTACTGGCACAGTTTTCACGTATCCCCCTTCCTTTGTTTTACCCAAGAAATTTTTGCTACAAAATACTTCTAGTGATTTGTGTAGAGTTGTCTTACACTGTACTTTTGTTTCTGGCTATTTTAAAACCATTTTGCATCATTAGCAGTTCACAAACTCAGACGGACACTCTGGACATCTCTATTATGATACCTCAGTACAAAGCAGTGCAGCTGTTAACAAAAGTGTCTGAAGCAGCAAATGTATCTGTTCTGATGATTTTGAATGCAATTGTTCTTCTGTATTTAAGAACTTTAATATTAGAAAACATATGCTGGTACCAAACCCAAGAACACTGATCTATTAACAGTATAAAATGATTAAATAAGCATTGGATATTTTAAAATGTCTTAGGTCTAGAGGGCTCTCAAAGCTCATGTTCATCTTTGTACATATAGGCAAAATCTTGGCACTCTTTTTGGCAGATGACCCAGTGAAATGACTGATGTATGAACATTAATGCATTCACATAAATTAACTTCTGCACATAAAAAACACAGAGGCTTTAAGCCCAATTACATCTTCCTGAATTGTACAAATACTCCCTTTGCAGTCAGTGGCAACTCAAGAAGACGAGGCCAATCCATATGTTATATTGATTCTAAAGGCACAAGAGTATGCAGTTAATCCCTTTCAAACCGTGCAGAGCACAAACTCTTGGAGATCTTCCAAGCAGCCAGATGAAAGTTGCCTTTTAGAACCAGGGAGTGTATGCTGTTAGAGATTCCAAAAGATGCTGGGCCAAAATCTGGCCTTGCTTTTACGAGTGTAAAATGAGATATTGCAGTAGAGATGAGTATATGTATGCCAATATAAATATAAAACTGATCATTATCTTGCAAGATAGTGTAATGCTAACATTCTCTTTCCTGTTAATTCCTAAGAAAACCAAACTGAAGATAAACAAATAAAAAAATACTGTTTGTTCCAGCTAGAAGTTTTATAACCCCCAAAACATTTGTCAGACACTTCATGATAGCTCTGGGGGTCTTTTGTGCTGCTAATAGGTTTTACCTGGAAATTATTCAGATACCAGAGTGATGATTGACAGTATAAATATTCCCAGGTAGGTTGAAAACTTAAAAGTTGCAAATGCACCCATGGTCTGTGTTTGCATGTGAATGGGATCTCCTGCACACACATGATGCGTAGCATCTGTGACAGTTGTTACAGATGTGAAGCTTGAGAGTTGTCTTTCTGTAAAGGCTTAGCACCTTTAGGTGTGTTCACAATGAATCAGCCAGCCACTGAGTCTGAGTGTTTTGAATCTATGGTATTTCACTTGGGTGTTGGCGCTGCCTTTTTGTGGGATTTTTCTAAATACTGTAGGAATGGAAAACCATCTCTCAAGCATAGCCCAGAATCTGCAGTCTGACTCCCAGGATCCAGTACAGAATCCTCAGATTTCACAGTGTAGTTGGATCATGCAAGTAACACTGAGGTTGAAATGAACTATGTTAGTAAACAAACGTCGTATTTGTTTGGTGTTAAAGTATATTGTTATGACTGGCTAAGTTCCAACCTTAGTGCCCATTGTAAATCAATATTGTCTAGCAAAATAAAATAAAATGCTTGTATTACCCAAAATGAGGGAAGTCATTAAGACAAAGCCATATTACTGAGCATAATTTTCCCCACATTTTCAAGGTTTCCTCACCCTCAGTTTAGAAAACTTACATAACAAAAACAAAGTTTGAAGCAAAACTAAATATGTTATTTTATAACTTATATAACAACATAAACATGTAAAACAAAGGCTCTAAGTTTGTATGCATTTCTAAAGGAGAAAATTATTCCTTATTCCCAGACTGTTGGGAAGTGTGAAGTACACTGACAGCAAACACTGATTTTTAGAACACTAAGGTTAGAAAGGCAAGTTATCGCTGCCCATTACATTAAGAATGTCTTTCATTACTTTTAACTCTTGAACCATTTAAAAGACTGTCCTGGTTTAGGCCAGGATGGAGCTAGTTTTGTTTTCAGCAGCTCCTGTGTTTTGGCTTTAGTGTGAGAAGAACAGTGATAGCACACTGATGTTGCTGGTTGCTGCTGAACCACCAAGGACATTTTATTGTTTTCCAGGTTCTGCTAACGTGCAGATGCAAAACTTGGGAGGGGTAGAGACAGGATAGTTGATCCAAACTGGCCAAAGAGAGTATTCCATACCATAGACGTCATGCTTGATATAAGCGAGGGTCAGTCGGTGGGCCACTAGTTTTTTTTTCTAGATCTCTTTTGGTTTTTTGGGCTTTTGAGGCTTTTGAGACCTTTAACTTGCCCCAATCCTTAAGCTTCCCTTCGGGTTGCTTTTTGTTTCCCTATTTTTACCTTTTTGTTTTTCACTCATTTAGCTGTTTGTTCCCTCGCCTGCTTTCCCTGGAACTTGCTGTTCTGGGATAGCTGGGGGGGGATACCCCTGCTCCCTGCCTGCTGTTCGGGACGGGCTGTATCGGTCGTCGGGTGGTGAGAAATTGTGTATCGTTTGTTTTATATATTCTATTATCCTTGTATATATTATCATTATTATCATTATTAATATATTTTCATATTTTTTCCTTTGCTGTGCTGGTGAGCTGTTTTTATCTCAACCCGCGAGTTTCCCTTTCTCTCCGATTCTCCTCCCCACCCCAATAGGGAGGGGGGGGAGTGAGCGAGCGGCTGCGTGGTATTGGGTTACAATTTGGGGTTAAACCACGACAAAGACTTGCCTCAAAACTCACAGAAAACCAGCCATTATTCTTGGCTAGTAGTCTATACATTGAGGCAAATCCATTCTTTGTCTTAGAAACAAAGAAGTTGAATACTTACTGTTCTGTCCAAATTTAAAGTTGTGTGATCAGTGGCTTAAAATTCGTTGTATCTGCATGTGCACCTTATGAAGAAAGCTAGTGTTTGTCTAGATTAGTTTGCAAGCCAGTAGATGCAACTCTAGTGATTTTATGCTAAGCAAAAAGTTTACATTCCAGCACTTTATTACATTTAACTTTATAATAGTTTAAAGTAAATGTGTAAGAGGAACACAGACTATAAAAGTAGAGAATACTGTGCAGAAATTAGAAAGAAAAAAGAAAAATACATAATGTATGATGTAAAAAGAAACAGATAACGAAAATTAAAAGGATTTTACTAGAGAAAAACAATTTCATTTTATTGTAAAGCTCTAAATGAATAAAATAAAAGTCTTTGAATGTGAAGATGATTAAAAAGACAAAATCATTAGCTAAAGATATTTACAAGTTTAGACTTTCATTTTGATTGTAATTTTAATTAGCTGGACACTGGGGGGGATGAAAATGAAAGCCTACATCATCTACTTACTCTTTAAATTGCATTCCACCTTAATTTTCTGCTCTTCAGTTCTTAATTTTCTCTATTTTTGTTCTAAGTAATCCGGTTATCAGAATAAAGTGATTTTCTCTCAGCCAGGTTTAACATTCAGTATTTGAGTCTGCGAACCAAAAGTTCACCCCACTGCTTCAATTTTTATTCTTTCAATAGCAGAAACTCTCCAGGAAACTTTTCCAGTCTTTTGTCTGTACAGCAGGGTGCTTTATGTACACATGACAGTTATGTAGCTAATAACAAAGGATTCTATTTTAAAAATAATTACGTTCCATTTACACAGTTTCCCATGGAATTTACTCATAAAATGCAGGATGCACCAAAAGATTAAATGCCATTTTCCTGTTCATTAAAGCCATTTTTCTAAATGTAACTGAGTTATTTGCCTTTTTGTCTTGAAAGAACCACATGCCCAAGAAGTGGTTAGAGTCAGTTTATTCTTAAACAAAAGAACTAATTACATTTAGGCTGTGTCTGCAGCATACAGTTAACTTGCTGATTTGTACCCCAGTGTCAGGCCATGGACAGATACTCCTGTCACAAATAGCTGTACTGGTTGAAGATGCTGAAGACACTTGACCCAGTTGTCCCTTCTGTGCCAAAAAGGGCTTCTTCAGCTCATCAGTCTGAGTGAGGGAACACCATAGATCCTCCTGCTTCTAGCAAAGCCATCCAGGTTGATTTAAATGTTTGATGAAGGTGATCGAAGCACATTATGTTGCCTTTTCCAGAAAAGCTCTGGAAGCAGAAATCCAGAGCTGAGACAGCTGCTGCAGGTGCATAAGCACGACAGTCTAGTCACCATGTGAGCATCCTCACTATCAAGCCTCATCTGTATGAAGGATTCCTCACAGTTTCTGCCTTCCCCTGAACATGACCTGTCATCAAGTAACATGGGATTCTTCTGCAAGTTGACTTGCAAGACACCTTGTTGGCCCATGAGGGTGAGCTGTAGAAAGGGCATAAAGGGACTATCAACACAACAGTGCTTTTGTCTGCACTGAAAATGGAAGATGTTCTATAAAAAGGAGCAAGCCTGTATTTCAGCCCTTAACCTAGCCAGGTTAGCTGGTTTGGGCTAAAAGCATCTACACTGCAATTGATGTTTTCTCTTAAAGGTCAGCAGAGGAGTTAGTGTTATCTCAGTAACTCCTTGTTCCTCTCCAACTAGTTTCTTTTAGGAACAAGTCAGTCTTAAGAGATGTGTTATATACCATTCTTATATTACATGATTAGTTTTAGCTGGCTAAAAACCAGCAAGTGTAGTTTGATCTTGACAAGATCATTTTATCTCATTGTTTACAAAGCAATTCACTCACAGGCCTTCTTGCCTTGTCTTCCCACTTCAGGAAAGAATGCAGATAGTATTCACTCAGGGCCTTTTTGTAAGACAGCTTCCACCAAGTGTATAAACAATCTTCAGCAAAGCTTACAAATACATTTCTGTACCTGGGAGTTGTTCTCTTTTTAGTGTCATTTTGGTTCAGATCAGCATTGTGCTTTTGAAGTGAATCTCTGATTGTCCCGATGTTCTGTGCTTTGATTCACATCATGATGTGGTAGTGAAGCACATGAACTGAATTCCTTTTGGATTAAACTGAAGTGGAAAATTCTGTAATGTATCTAATGCACTCCAGCTGCAAATGGGCATTCAGTCAATTTCACCCAACTACAGCTTTTTTAAGTTACAAAAAAAAAAAAAAAGAAGAGTGTGACAGACATCACACCCTCATCACCCCCTCTTTTGCTTTAAGTTAACACTCCTGATCTACAAACACTGCTAATGCAGATGCAAGTTTAAAGATAATCTACTTGAAATTCAGCACCTCCCTATTTCTAGTTTTACTTCTCTCTTTTAGAGAATTAGATGTTCATCATGTAGTCACCCTCTCCCAACTAATTCTAATAGGTTCAGAACTCTGTCAGGATACAGTTTTCTGTTCCCTGGGCAGAACGGCCAATTGCAAATGTTATATTTAAAACTAAAGGTCCAATTACAGGACCAATTTATGATCTCGGTTGAGCCAATATAAATCTGATATAGTTCATTGACTTTAACCTGACTGCAGTAGCTTTACTGCAGATTTGCTCATGTGTAATGAAATTGAGTTCAGACAATGGCTCCGATTATTACTTTTTTAACTAGTAACGTAAGTTGCAATACAGAGTCCTTCCACCTTTGAAACAAGGCTTTGTAACTATCACTTGTGGGTCAAAAGCATATATTCACTCCAATGGTGCTTCAGGGACCGAAGTGCTTTAAGGATTTCACTTAAAGCGAGAGGTAGGCATATCGAGGCATGAAGACTTTAGCAACACTGCCTGGAAATAAGGACTGATCAGCTGGTATAAGGTATACATACATAAATACAAAAAAGATTTAGTTTATCCAAAGTAACTGATAAGGTTAACTTTCTTTCCATGTGCATGCTGTAGAAGTATTAAGAATTTTTATGGGTTTCAGTTTACAAAGCTTGGTGCAATTCTCCAAAGGGTGGTACACCATGCAGAATCTGCAAAGGCCATGTTTCTGCTGACTGACTATTTTCACTATCCAGATTGAGAAGAGAGAGATTGGCCTTGAGTTTCACTGCTTCCATCCTATTCTTTAGAGGCTGTGCACATATGCTGACTTTAGCACTGTCAAGCAATCTCTGTATAGCAAGAACCCAACCCTTCCAAAAACAATTCAAAGCACTTAAAATTAGGCTTTTGCTCTGTATTACTCCCCGGAGGAACCTGTCTATCTGTAACAATTAATGCACTTTAGTGAGGCAAATCTCTGTAGACAACATTTAGATTTTTCTTTTTTTCCCCCTGTATATTCCCTTATTCCTATAGAAGCATGGTAGATTTCTGGCTGTGTTATTAAATATGTAGTAGAAATTTGTATACAGTGTTTTGGCTTTTTTTTTTTAAACACATAGGAAGAAAATATCATGTCATTTTTGTGCACTCTGCAGAATGCAGTTTAAAAATCCAAGTAGGCACATATGACTTCCATAGTGGACACAAATATTGAACAAGCAAACATCAGCACTGCATAGTTACTTTTCAAACCAGAACTTAAAGTATGTTTTTAAGTTTTAGGTGAAGACTCCCTACCAGATATTTAGCATCTACACCTCCTTTTCTCTGTTTTTTTCAAGTTAGTTATCTTTCTGGAATTTCCCTAACAATGGCAGACACGTTAAAGGTTTTTGTTTGGTTGGGTTTTTTTGGTTTGGGGTTAGTTTTTTGTTTGTTTGTTGTGTTTGTTTGTTTGTTTTTTTTCAAAAAAAACTTTATGCAGTTCAGTTATGTTAGGTCTTGCCAATAATTCAATGCCAGTTCTATTTTGTCGTTTTCTTCCTTATTGGCATTTTTCAGAGAGTCCAGGGAGTAGTTTGAATTTCCCTGTTTGCCAGTACTTTAAAGACTAGCAGAAATCTGTCAGAGGAAAAATATGGCAGTGGAACTCTTTCAGGCTTTCACAGTCAGCCTAGTCCCCTGGATTCTGTGATAACTATTTGTGAATTGCTAGAGAAGAAAGGAACAGATACTCTCATAGGTAACTTGCTCATGTTAAGTAGTCCAGTTGAAACAAGTACAACTATTCACCCCCCATATTCAAGAAAAAAAGAGACATTCAGAGAAACATTTAAGTAAACATTTAACATAAATAATCCTTTTCAGAGCTGTCACATCTGATATGGTCTTAAGTAGGTGCTATCCTCAGGGAAGCTTTGATCCAAAATTCCCTGAAATTCATAGATATCCCACTTTACTGTATGGAGTTTTATTTTTGTCAAATTAACAAGAAAAAAGTTAAGTAAGTGAGTAAGTGCTCTACCCAGTGAGTCTGCTGCAAAATAGCTGCAGATAGTTGATTTTCAGAGTCACTGACTAAATTACATTGGAACAGAGGACTAACTGTAGACAGTGAGTGCTAGATCCAATAAAACACAAGGGGACTGAACACAGGGTTAAAACAGAATTCAGGTGCTTACACTCAAACTACATTGCATAGCATACATTAGTATATAATAAATAAACATGTTTCAGTTAAAGCTAAAAGTGAAATTCTTGGCACTGACAAAATTCTCTTACCTGAGAATCAGAATCTTGCATAACATAATCTAGCCCAGCTCTATCAGCTCCTCAGTTTATGCTGGAGCTGGGTTTAAGTCTGTTTGTTTGAATGCTTGGAATTAGTTTCAGGTGCAGTAATCACAGAAACAAAACAAGTGTAGAGACACAACTTTTTAACAGGTTTAGAGAATTATCCATCAAATTACATTTTTAAGAGTGGCTATTAAAATGTTGATGAAAGAATATAAGATGATGAGTCAGGGGCACTAAAAGACCAAATGCATGGGTTCTACAAGATATTACACTAAGTACTAAGAATTTCACTTTATAACCCAATGTGATTAAATAGCATACTGCTGAAAATGCAGATGTTATACTACTATAGTAAAAAAAAAAAAAAGTGCTTTTTAAAGATATTTGTAATTAAATCATGAAAGATCACAAAGAAAATAGGGAGGGACTTTGCTAAGAGTACAGTCGTATAGAAGGACCAGGATTTAAGGCTGATCTTTGAAGTTTCCTTCTTCAAACTATATGGCCTTGAAGCCACTGAAAGCTTGAAAGATTTTTCTGGTGAAACTGGGTAATGTTATGGTTATGTTGTACTACTCAGTAATGTGTGTGAGCTGCTTGTAAGGAAGGATTACTTATAAGGAAAATCTGGTTTTAGATTGCCCTTGGACTTGTATTTCTAAGGCAGCTAAAGAGAAGGCAACATTCACAGCAGTGAAGACTCCTGTCAGCTATGTAACATTCAAATCTCAGTTAAGGTTGTTTTAAAATGGCAGTGATAGTGATAGATAGAAAAAGTAAAATAATTCACCTATCTTTCAAAACAGAGGTGTTAGTATAAAATAAGGCTTCAGCAAGGACAGGAGGATTTATGACAATCATTTGCATATGGGAGTTTTTATTTTTAAATAATCCTGATTTCTTAGGCATTAGACGAGACTATTTCTGAATTAAAAGAAGCGTGAGTGTTCGGTTATGTTTTACAGGGTTAGAAGTACATGTTAGTAAGTATTACAATAGTCCATAACACAGTTGAGATTTTGGACCTTGCTTAATCTCAAAATATTGAGTACTTGTGGAATAATGTCTTCTGTATTCCAAAGGCTTTTCTTCTGCCATTCAACCTACTGTCATTATGTATTATCTGAAGGAAGTACTTAACCATAACAAGTTATGGATGAATATGTTCAAGTATGGGAACAAGCCCATGAATGTACGCCAGACCCCCTTGTTCTGGGATATTCCATTCATACACTGAAATGCATTTTTACGGGGTAAGGCTGGCTCTTTGTCACTATTTTCTTCTACATAACTAAATTCTTCCAGGCTGAACAAGAAGAGTGTTTCTGTTCAGTCTAATATTCTTTCTCCATAGAAGTTAAACGTTCTGATTTGGGAGCTGATCTTCACTTCCCAGCAGGTCAATAGTAATTACTTGATTCCATGCTGTCCACACCCTTCAAAATCTGAGACAAGATACTCCTAAAAACCAGGTGCTGATGGAATTGTGAAATATATTCATTCTTGCAAACCTCTTCTGAAAAGACTTGAAGTAACAAATTCTTTACAGAGTTAGACTTGCTGGGCTCCTTGGCTGACATCACAAACTAAAAGCTCTCTTGCATTTTGATGTCTAGATGTGACCTCTTCACCTGTTCTTCTGGGGAACTACTTTAGGTTGATTGCTTTATTCATGTCTATCTTATCTCTAAAGTTCTCATAACTTTTTCGTTGTTTTAGTACAGTGACCGTACTATTAACCCAGTCAGTAGTGTCTGAATTAACTCCAAATGATTGAGCCAGCTGGTGAAGTTCAGTTTGTATTCTGTCTCTGAGACTTAATTGGGTTTTATGTGGCACATCTACTTCAGAAAGCACATTGGGGCCTATAGCAGTGTGATATATTATAGATTTAATGCATCCTAATCCATTAAAAACTTCATCAGATTCATTAATTGTAGTTTGTACATCCTTTTCTGTAGACAAATTCGTTTGATCATATGCATTTGCAGCTGGCTGTTATATCTAAGCATGTTTTCTCTTCCACTGCTTATAACTTTAGCCAGTGGCATCTCCTCCGTAGAAAGAACGGAGTTTGGCTTCATCTCCTGAACATTTTAATTGCTCGCTAATGAATCATATTTGGTACTTTAATATTTGAGCATTGGGTGGCTGTTGGTTTTTCTGCATCTGTTTACCACTATCACACTTCACACAACTTGCAAAACTACTGCATGTTGCCTTTATTTCTAGTGTCACAAAGTATTACTGAAAGGGTCTGGTTTTGAATGTTTGCACAGAAACAGAATAATTAACTCAGTTTCTTCATGACCATCTAAACTTTGCTCTCTGAGTGTATGCCCAGGCATGTAATTTGGTTTTGCAAATATTAAATTTTTGCTGGACATATAACAATTTTGCAGAATGGATGCTCTCACGGTATGCCTAGTATCCAGCCAAAGCTGTGAATTTTAGAGATGTGGCTCTAGATACCATGACTATTTTTTAAAAGGCCTAGCTGCTGAGAGCAGCTTAAATCGATGACATTGCGGCTGTCAGCAGAGCCTTGGAAGCACAAATTCTGTGTTCTTTATACTAACAGCAAAATAGAAGAAAAAGTTTTTTCCTTAAAGCAATGACTTTAATGATAATCTTATGATTCATCAGAGGCTGATTCCTTATTTACAATCAATTAGAGGTTGCAAGTATTATGCAGTCTTTCCTCATACCTCTTCATCCTGGTGTGATTACTTTTCTTTTCTTTGGATTTTTTTTGTTTTAATTGTTTAGCCTTGAACTTTGTCTTTATTGAGAGAAATGGATTTTTTTACTCAGATACATTTCAGTTATTTTTCCAAAACTTTTTCTATTTCATTTAGAAATATTTTTGTTGTCAATGTAAATATTCACTGGTTTTGTAACATTCAAATTACTTGATACAATAATCCTGTAAAATATAGCAAGATATTGACCCTCCAAACAATTACATGGAAACTGAAATTTATCAGATTTTTAAAAGTATTTTACAAGAATATTTGTTTTATACTTAGCTAGCCTGTATTTACTTAAAATGTTATTGTAATACTTTGTTTTCCTAGAATTACCATTTTTCAGTAATAGAAAAATATCAGTGATCATTCTTACAAACTTTCTCTAGCTTTTTTGATAAAGAGGGAATGATATTTTCATAGGAAAATAAATCTGAAAAGGGTATCATCTTCCTCACAATACTTATAAGCTTCAATTAAAAAAAACCCCTGAATTAAATTGTTTTGGTCAAGTCTTTTGAATGTTCCATGAGTGGGCTATTCACATCTAAAATGTTCTGTGCTGTCACGTGCATGTTCAAAATACCACTTAGTGGTCTTTCCATGCTACTAATGTAAAAAGGAAATGTTTCTGTACCAATAACTTTTTGGGGTAGATCAATGTTTATTTGACTTTTTTTTTTTTTTTTTAATTGTTCAGCAATTTCCAGCTATTTCTGGTTACAAAGAAATATACAATAGATCTTGAAACCCTCTGGGCCTATGACATGCAACAGTGTACATGACTTCTCTCCCTTCTGTCTTATTTTTTTACAGTTCTTCTTCCAGGAAAATTTGGAAGTGCTTCAACTGCTTCTGGGGTTGCAAAATTCCTTCCAGCCTGAGGAACGGGGGTAAGTTCATTTGCTCTGCTTTTGTCAAGATCCCATTTACTTCTGACACCATATAATTAGAACATATGGTAGTTAAAAATTCTCCCCAAAACTAATTTCCTGCTCCCATTCAAAAGCATAGATCAGGGTCATGGCAGGCTATGCTCCTCTCACATCTCAGCATGTACTGACTCTAGTGTATCCTCCACAAAATTCTGGAGCTGATACACCTAAAGAAGGCATTTCTTCCATGACATCAGGAGTTTTCCCCTTTTTAAAGACAAACCATAACAGAAATCCCAACCGTTTAAACAGAAATTCAGTGGGAAAATTAAATGTGTTCAACATATGGCATCCTAAAACACCTGATATTTTAAATCTATGGTAAATGTCAAGAACATTTTTACTGTCCTCCCTACATTACCTCACTTGGATCATTTGTCTTTCAAAGGACTAGTAAACCTTAATTTGCTTTAGCAGCTTTGAATGGATTTTTATTGTTTCTTACCACAGCCTTTCAACTCTAGTAATTTGCAAACTAAATATGAACTGCAAAACTCAATCAATCCTGTAGTATTCTTTAATATCATTTTTTATATAATTAGCCCCCAAACTGTGTTCAATTACTGACAATTATTCTCATGCACTTTGAGGGACAACACTAATTTCACACTTAGCAGCATTTTAAAAGGAAGGTGATTCAAACACTGTATAAAAAAGTTCCTCGCTCAAGAGCTATACGGCATTGTTGCAGACTTTATGAGAAAAATTAGGATTCCACTGTGCTACAATACCGAAATTCAGATTTTACGAAAACACACGTGTATATGTGATTCTGTTTTGCAGGTAGTTTGTGTTAGTATTCTTATAATGCTAACTAGGTCTGTCATAAGCTTGGCTCTGTTCTTTTTAAACCAATAACATTATGGAAAAACCCACAGAAATTTATGCGCCAAATTAAGACTAATGATTAAAGTGATATAATCAGGATCCCTTACATCCAGATTCCTTTCTCTTAAGTTGTCTTACAGATATTAGAAGCGTCCCTCTTAGAACTCCTATAAGGTGCCTTCCCTCAGTTTATAAAATCGTATGTTTTCTCATCTTCAGCCCATTCTTTCTCCCTATGCCATAAGAATACAGGTGGAAAGGACTGGTGATGTCATTATGGTACTATGGTAGTGATATACAGCTTCTGTTCCAGTGAGGTCATTGGAACTATCAGTCACTTTGTAGGGACAAATTATTTTTGTTATACCTATTTTGTTGCTGGACTCTCTGATGGATCTTTTGACAATTGGAAATTCTATTTATTTATGTGCATATTTTTAAAAGGTTGTCAGTAGAGCCCAGAGCATTGACTGGGTACTCTTATTATAGAGTAGTAAAAATCCAAATAAAGAAATAAATCAAATGACACCTTCCTCAAATGAGAGTTACAAAATGGAGCTAAGAGATATTGATAAGTAGCAGTCTTCAGAAGATCTTCTAAATTATCTAGTATGTGCTATGAAGTTTAAGCAGAGGAGACAAGGAAACAGAAGAGTTATTGTCAAAACAGCATGCAGACACTTAACAACAAAAATAACAACCTTTTGTTGGCAAATGACAGCCAATCTTAGCTCTAGTGTATATCTCAATGATATGAAGGAAAGTTATACTATAAATAAAATTGTATGCATTGCAACTTCCCAAACAGACTGAATGGCTGAAGGATAAAGACCAGTAACTAAATTCCTGCAAAGGATAGATACAAGGTTATTTAAGTTTAAATGTAAATTTCGGGTAGAGTCCTACAAACACCATGAAGTGTAGTGGTTTTCTTGTTAAGATTTCATTCTTTATAGTAGGCTCTAATTTCAAGTGAAATGCTGATTTAAACCTCGATAATCATGATGTTAAGGTGAATCAAAGCCAACCCACAGTACTAAGTGTGATAACCAGTTGCAGATTTTTGCAGTATCTTGTATTGGGTTGGTTTATATTTTTTCCAGAAAGCTGAGCTGTATCTTCTTTCCCCTTTATGGCATACCAGTGCTATTATATGTCACCAGAAAAAAAGTCAAAACTTTATAAAACTGTAAGAGTCAAGTACAGATCATGCCAGTGACTACTTGGGTAACATGAGTGACAAGATGAGAATCTAATAATAAAAGGCAGCCCCAAATCATGCTCAGTCAGCAGCACTGGAAAAAAGACGACCTAACTTGGGGGGAAAAGGTGACCAAAATGCAATGGAGCCCCTTGAGAACATAAGTAAATTATGACTCATAGGCTAAGTAGGATATGTCTTTGGGGGGAAAAGAGGAGCTGTGCATGTATAAACCCCATCTTTGAAAGGTATATTAAAATGTAGACTAATCCAAAGGCCACTGAAGGCAATAAATTTTTTTCTGCTGACTCGGGAGGCTTTGGATAATGATCCTGCAGGTGACAGAAGCAGCCTCAGAAGCTTTTACAGACTAAGGAAAGGTATGATTTCTGCAGTATTCCACCGTTTGTATAGGTACAGTATTGAAAACAATCTCAGTGGTGTTAGTAAGGCTTAACAATCCACAACTTCACAGCAGTAGTTATCCTCTCTAAAGTGAATAATGTCTGTGAGCATTAGGGGCAAAAAGTATTTATAACAAACACTGTAATGACTCTGACAAGAGCTTTTACAGTTTATCAGGTAAGTAATACGCATTTTAAAATTAGGTTGCTCTAATCTAGCTAATTGCAGTGGTTTTTAGCATTGTAGATCCAAACTATTATGTGAATAATGTCTTGTAAAAGAAGTTAGCTAAATGTTTTACGTATTTACACAAGAGATCCCAAAGGATATTTTTTACTGCATCACATAGCCTCGACAAACATTTTGAAGTTGAAAAACTGAAATAGTAAAAGATAAAATTCAGGAAATATAAAAGGTCTGGTTAAAACAGACAGGGCACAGAATCTCATAGTGAAGACTGAAGTTGTATTGTGAGCTCACCTGCTTTTGTTTACCTATTGCAGTGTTCTTGGTATATATCAAAACAATATGTACAGCAATACCTAGGCACAACATAGTGAGTTAATAACGGAGCTTCAGTCTTAACTGTGAATTCCCTTGCATTAGTTGGTATATTGCCGATATAGATGGGGTTTTGTGGCTTAATACGTAGCAGCACATAGTGTCAGCTGGAAATCCATTTTGTATTTGTGGAACAATATACAGAATACAATAAACCCATTCCCACCTTCCCATTCCTTTCTTACAGTAGGAAGCCAACATTTAGAAACCCATAGCAAACAAACACCTGCTAAGCATAAATCACAAGCATGAACACAGCACTGGACAAATTCAGAGAGATACGATGGGAGAAAAATCCATGAGAAACCTTAATAGTCTTTCGGAAAACCTAACATTTATTTCACAAACTGACAGGTGGCCAGTGAATCGCCTTCAGGACAACCGTAAAGAGAGAACTGGTTATCGTGCTAGTAAAACTTAAACAGCAGAGCTTTTTGATAATATGCACTCTGTTAGGAGTACACTGAGGGGGCCCAAGCAGGAAAAGCAATAATCACATCTAGCAATAACAAGAGGATCAACTAATATCCATCATAATTTCTCCCTGTTTTGCTTCTCCCTATTAGTATGACATATAGTAGAAGGAGAAGCAGCCTAACAAGATACTGAGCAAAACAGGTGCAGAAACAAAAGCATCTTCCATTCAGAGAGTCAGCATTTTTCTTTGAAAAAACCTCTTTGTACTATGCAGGTTGGAGCCTAGGTTGCCCATTGTTTATACCCATTGTGTGATGTGTGCACTATTTTATCTCTTCCTGCAGAGTTTGGTTGTGACATACATAACACATGTGCCCATAAAGTTACCCAGAAAAGGTTCAATATATGTCACGGCAAGCATATTTCTTTGTTAATTCCATAAAGACAGTCTGGAGAAGCCAAGTCTCCTACAATTTTTGTGTCCGCAGTGGGGAGAAAACAGCACATTGCACGCTATCATTATCACAGAATTATAGTGTACTATGTAATACTTTTACTCTTGCCAGAGAATGATAGTGGAAATGGCATTGCCCCATTACTAATGCTTAATGTATGACCAATCAGAAGCTGAAAATCATATGACCAGTGGCAGCTTATGCCATCCCATCAGTCAGTAAATTGGATGCAGTTTGTCAGATGGACACAATATCCCTCCACTGTAGGTGGTCTCTGTTTCATTAGGTTTCAGATTGATGGTAGTGAACAATAATCCAAAAGTGTGCAATAGGTACATCAACCTCATTTTTCATTAACAGTGCTTCCCAAACGTATTGGAAGCAGGTACAAAACACAGATTTTGTTTGGCTTACTTTGATCCATGCAGAGACTATTGGGTATCTGACTTCGCTGCTGGAGGCTTATCGTTTCGGTTAGCAGAACCTGGTACAGCAACTGGATGAGGTGTTTTTGATATAATCTAGTCATTTAGGTATGATGCAGAAATAGTGGGTGGCAAAGCTGCTAATTTTTTTTATGAAGTAATGAGCAACCAATATTCTATTTACATACAAGGCATTGGAGTTACTAGAGCATCTTTCTAAATTATGTGGTAGATACAAGAGTGGTAGTGATTTTTTTTTCTGTATTTCCCAAGAGATTAACAGAAATGTTGGTGCATTTTTGCCGCTTCTAAAAGAAACGAAAAGATTGGAAGTCTATCCCAGGGTCACTCAAATGACATACAAAACAGCTACTGGTGTATCTTACACGTTTTTGGCTTATAGGGCTATGTTTTACTTCACAGTGAAATAAATTAAAGTAATATATTATGTTGCTCTAGTACTGGCTAATTGAAAAGGCATTTTTAAAGCAGGGGACTTTGGATCCCTGCAAATAACATAATATTGATAAAGATGGCAGAAAACTGATATTAGACACTGCAGCAGATGAGTAAGAACTGCTATCATCAGAACTGATATGGTACCCCATGCTTTCACTATCTTGGATACAGTTTTCTTTCTAATTTTTATATTGAAAAAGTGTGCACATACATTATTAGCAAGTTAAACATACTTACTTTTAAAAATAAAACCAAAGCTCTAAGTAAAATATTAAGAAGCAAATCACCATCCATTTTCTCTTATTTAAATTAGTTTTTAATGTTAAGATGAATGATCTTATTATGTAGAATTATATATACTGTTAATCATGTAACATCAAGCTGTACATGTAGTCAAGATAGGCAATATGGTTTACTGTTTAGATGCATTTCTTATCTCAATTTTACAGGAAGTTTCCATCCACAATATTTCATTGTCTCATTCTGAGAAATGTACGTCCGGGTCCTGAAGATTTAAAGAAACCTCTCCATTTGAACAGCATGAACATGAGCACTGTTCTGTATGGGGCTGAGGGAGGGGGATGGCCGTGTGTGCATGTATTTGGCATGAATTTATATGGAATATATTGACGCAGGGTCTCACATCATGCCATTTTTTCAACAGCATCTCTTATCATTGTTTAAGAATATCTTTTCACTTTCATGCTTTTCTGTAGTTATCTAACATAACTGGGCAACTTTTCTTCTGAAGTTCTAAAACATATGTCCATTGCCCTGGTTTTTCAGTCTTGAGCATATCTCTTTAATAGATCACTTTCAAGAAGATGATACATTGATATTCTGCTTTAATTAGTGTCATGAAAGAGAAAAAGCCCTTCAAATGTCAATGACTTGCAAAAGTTGTTGGAGCATCTTCTTAAAGCAAATCTGAAGGACTGGCCCTCACTATTTTTTTTCCCTTCCTTTCACATGATCCTATTACAGGAGTTTTTTTGTAAACTGGTGTTATAAACGATTATTTTTAGTTAAGAGAAGCACCAGGAAAGATTAAAAAATGGTTATAAAGACATTTTGGTTCTTGATCTTCTTTCTTCTCATCTCAACCTTTAGAAAGTCTTGCTGGAAGAACACAAGGATCAGCAGGAAGGTTTCTAACAGATCTTTGAGACCTCCTTGCAGTCAGATCCCAGGGGAGCTAGAACAGTATACCTCTGTGGTTCAAAAACTCTTTGGGCCAGAAAAAGGGGCCTTTATCTGCTGACATTTCAAACATATTCAATCAAATATTGATCTAGAAAATCAGCCACTTTTTCTCTAGCAAAGAAATTAAATTAGCGCTACCTACTGAAGATCTACAAATGGTTCTCCTGAAGATAATGATAGTACCCTAGGCTATTCCTAGGATCAAAAGTTTTTATGGACACCAAACTGATTTAATATTTTCTATAATGCATGGAGAAAAAAGGGTGAAAGATCTGCTTGCCAATAGTAATGTGCTGGAGATTATCTCATGTGGCGAGTCCTTGCATCAAGGAGCCAGGTAGGTTTTTCAAATCCATCTCATCTTTGGAATAAAAGAAACAGAATGTAGCCCATTTCACCTCGCACAAAGATTTTCATCACCAGAAACATCTGATACCTCTTATTTAAGTTGGCTCTGGTAGCACATCCTCCTCTAACTCATAAACATTTCCTCTCTCTGTTGTGTTCTGTTTTCAAGATGTCCCGTATGTTGCTTTGGAAGAAGTGAGAAGTTTCTTCTTCATACTCTAAACACTAACATATCATAAAACATGTCTAATGTGCAATAATGGGATAAAGATTCCTTCGAAAATATTTCAAGTACTATTGTTGAAACATTTTCATCATTTGTATTATGAAAAAAGGTAGTCTTTACAAAAGAGCATAAGGGTTTAATAATTTAATTAGTACTCTATTCTATGAATTTACTGGAAAAAAATAATGAGGCATTCGTTTTTATTAAAGTGTTTCTCACAGACTCACCCATAAAACGGTGTCTTGGGGATTTACCTACACTGAGACAAGAAACTGAATTGTTATTGTCTGTATCAGTAAAAGGTGGATTTGTCACTTCTCACCTCTTCACAGTAGAGAGGGGAATAGATTTGATGATGTTTTGAAATTCTGACAGTTTATATTCATTACTGGACCTATATAATTGGACTAAATTTATGCATAAAGAAGCAGCACTGGGTATAAGTTTTGTAAATGTATCGAAGCATCCCAGAAGTTTTCAAGGACTGACTTCAAAAGGAGTTAGTTAAGCGGTTTGGAAATTCCAAGCTTCACCAAAGACTGAACTACTCTCATCTGTTGTTTGGTTTGGCTGGTTTGGGATTCTGTTTGACTTGTTAACTAGTTCCTGTGTTTAAACTGTCTATTAGTGGTTATAACATTAAATCATTTTAAATAATAATCATTAAATATTCTGTATACATTTACACAGAATTGTTTAGGCTGGAAGGGACCTCTGGTCCAACCCCCTGGCTCAAGCAGAGTCAGCTGGAGCTGGTTGCCCAGGACTGTGTCCAGTCAAGTTTTGAGTATCTCCACAGGTGGACTCCACAGCCTCTCTGGGCAGCCTGTGCTAGTGTTTGACCATCTTCACAGTAAAAAGGTTTTCTTGTGTTCAGACTGAATTTTATGCTTTTTAATTTGTGTCCGTCGTCTTTTGTCCTGTCAGTGGGCACTACCGAGAAGAGTCTGGCTCCCTATTCTTCCCATCAGGTATTCATGCACATTTATAAGACCCCCCCATCAGCCTTCTCTTCTCCAGGCTACAGTCCCAGTTCTCTCAGCCTTTCCTTACATGAAGAGGTGATCTTAAGTCATCAGATCACCAAAAAAATTCATCTTACGTATCTTGAAACTGTTTGCACAATGCAATATAAATTTCCAAGGAACTTAGAACTAAAAAAATTGACCTGTGCCACCCTTTCACTAGAAATTGTCTAACAGTGATCTTGTATACAACAGATAATCCATCAAAGAGGTAGGGACTCCTTCTTGTAAAAGGACTCCTTTATGTAAAAATATTTCTGTTCTGCATATTGAGCTCTCAGGTGTTCAAAAAGCTCTGAAAATCAGTAAGGCATGGAAAAAAATTCTGTAACATGGGTTACATGCAGATTACATAATGACCAGATGGATCTGTTAATCCTATGTATAACATATTGTAACCCATGTTCCTGGGAAAATAATAATATAGATTCCTTTTAAAGGAATTACAGAGCGTCAAGATGGGGAGTTAAATATTAATATAACTTAGAGGATTACTTACCAATTTTTAGGAAGCATCAGTGAAACTTCTATAGCTTCCAGTCACCTCCCTCGACTAAATCCTTAGCAAACTTAATAAACTTTCCCAAGATATCTCAGGGAGGTCAGGAAGTGGATTAAATAATTCCCTCTATCCTCTGTTATTCATTCCCTTTTCCACCTTCCAAAATATTGTTTGGCTTCAGAAAAGTCCTCTTGTTTCAGTGGAAGGCTCCAATGTTGCTATTAATTTCACTTTCATCATCAGGCAGAGCACACCAGCAGAGCAGGGTCTCATCTTTCAGGAGGAAGACAGGGAGCCCCGACATACCTGCCTAGAGTCTGGTTACTTTCAGAGTAGTAGTCTGGCCCATTCTTTGGCCTCCATTGAACTGATAACTTGCTCTCAAGGGACAGAAAACCAAGGAAATCTGCTAGTTAGAAATATAGAGAATTTTTATGTTTGAACTAACAACTGCAAATCCTTCTTTGCAGGAACAAGAAACTTAGCCTCTCAGTACTGGTAATGATTTTGCTTGCCAGACTATCCTAGGGAGCAATTACATGTCAGGTGGGGAAACAGGTTGCTTGTTTGCTTCTGAAAATGAAACCTTGCAGGGCTAAAAGAGGCTCAAGTGTGCTGAGTGTCCTCTCAAACACAAATGACAAATATGGGGAGCCACACATTCTGAAGGAATTCAATTAACCCCTTCAAACAAATATTCTAAATAAAGACCCATGTTGAAATGTCCGAAGTTCTCAGAATAATACACCCTAGCATTAGTATAATATAAATACTAGTTTTAAATGAATCTAATCCAGTAAAAAAAAAAAATTGTTTTTCTGATTTTCTGTATACAACAGGGCATTCACGTAACAATTTATCTATTAGAACTCATTGAATATGTTATAAAAATGTGGATAAAGGTTAACTGCTTAATCATTTAAGTCTAGCCTTTCAAACCCTCACAAAATTTAAAGAAATTAAGTAGTCACAAAGCTGGAGACAAAAATAGAAATTCCATGCCCAATGAAGTTCCCGTAGCTTTCAGTCAAAAAAAAATTCACTTGGTTTTTGTCATGGATCAATCCAACTAGGAGATATAAAAAGGAGGAAGAAATGAATTCTCAGTTTTCACTATAGCAGAATTTGACATCCAAGTGCATGCTACTCTGCAGCAGGAGTGGCATAGTTTAATATATTTTTTAATGAACTGGAAAAAGGGATGAGCACTGAGGTGATAAAATTTGCAGGTGACACAAAATTATTCAGGTTAATCAAGTCCAGAGAGGGTAATAAGAAACTTCAGAAGAAAATAAACAAGTTAGGTGAATGATCAACCTGATAGCAGATTAAATTCAGTGTTGAGATATGCAAATTAATGTACTTTATGAGGATTTTTTTGATCTATTTTTACACCTTAGTGAGTTCTAAATTAATTGTATCAAAGGAAAAGGACCTAGATAGCATTGTCAAGAGTGCAGTAAAGTCCTCCGCTTGGCATGCAGCTATAGTATAAAGTTTTGGTACAGGAAGGAAGAATAACATGAAAAACCCTTTAATGTCATTAAATCAGTTGTCCTCCACATTTCAAACACCGTGTACAATCCTGGTCACCAACTGCAAACAGAAGTTTTGCAAAATTAGAAGCAGCTCAGTTCTATCTGGCAAGAATGACAGAGGATAAGGGGAAAAGACTGAAACAATTGGCATCACCAGCTTCACAGAAGGGCTACATGATAGATATGATAAAAAGCTATGAAATAATGTCTTGATAAGGATGGTTAGGATCTTGTCATGTATGATAAGAAATTTCACTCAGTGAAATTTAAAGCAGAAGACGTGCTTCTCACACAATGTGGAGCTTGTTGCTACGGGATGTTAGTTTGGCAAAAGCCAAAGAGGGATTGGACGTTTATGTGAACATAAAGGTCTTAAACTCCTTGGATTAAATTTTTCAGTTTGCTTTTTGCTTTGCTTTGCAAAGATAGTTCTGCAGGAATTGCTTCTATCTATTATATATAGACTGTTTAATCATCATTTTCCTCAAAGTATTTCTTCAGGATGACAATTCCCCATTAAGAACATCTGTAGTAAGATAAACAAGAGAAAAATTGAGAGATAGAGTGATAAAGAGGATAAGAACTGTTATGTAAATAGAACTTAAATGCAGGTAATGTACTTTTAGTATGGGTCAGCTGTGCTTTAATTGTGAGCTAAATTTAGTTGAATTAGTAGACTGCAAACAGGCGACACAGATTGCTAAAGAGCTGTCCTTGAGTTAATTTGGGAGCATACTAGTACTTTTGAAAAATGCTCATAGTATTTCTTTAAGGAGGGTGTTCACTAGTTTGTTTAAGGTTGATTGCTATTGAAATTGAAACCACAGAAGCAATTAACAGTAAGCAGTGCTTTACTGTAACCAGTGAAGAAGCCATATACTGTACAGCGTGGTGAACATGAGGTTTAATAAATAGAAATTCCAAGGGATTTTCACAGGTTTAGTAGAGTGGTGACATACGTTATCATCTTGCTCACCACAGACTGGAATATGATTTTACACTGTCATGTCACATCGGCCCATGATAACCAGAAGTCATTTATTTCCTAAGAAAATAGTAACTAGATATGACAACCTGTGTTGCCTCATGGTGAGGTTATGGTAGTATTTACTGATAATGTGAAGTATAACTTGTGTCATCTATTACATTTTTCAGCAGAAATTCAGAGCATTTCTAAGGTAAAAAGAACAGTCCAGCTTTTTTGTGTCTTTTCTTTTTCGTTGGTAATAAGAACTTCTGTCACTTGCATAAAGCTTACATTAAAAATTATGTAGAAATTCTCAAATTAAGAATTAATATATCTTCAGACTACAATAAATAGACTGCATTGTAATTATAAAATTCCTCATTATTTACCTCCATTTTTTGCAGAGGTAGGAAGAGAGGTATCTGTCTGTCTGTCTATCTATCGATCTATCTACCTCTCTCCTGCGTCTCTTCTGCTTTTATTTTTCTAGATAGGATATATTAGTTGTATTTTAATGCTGCGGAATCTAAAATGAGACCTCTCTTAAACTAAGAATGCATAGTTACCATTTTGTTTTTATTTTCCTCAGAAAACATAAATAATTAAACTTGACTTCAAATAAAAAGATGAAGTTAGCCTTCCTACTGCACTACAATCTCTTTTCCTTTGTAGTTTGTCTAGCAGAATGGTAATCCTGTACTCTTGCTAAGATAGGATGCTAGAAATTATCACATAAGAGTTCTCTTCATTTTTGTCCTTTTGCGAGATGGATGCAGTGGATGTATACAACACAATTTAAAAGGCTTTTCATCAGGCGTCATTCTTGATTTCTACTGTAAATTCCACAAGCTACAGTAGTTTAATGCAGAAGCGTAGATGTCCATAAAAAGCTGGAGGGAATGGTGTATGTTATAATGCTGTTATAAAACTGTCTGTGATATTAACACACACTGTATATTAAATACACAAAACTGTTACAATAACTTGAAGGTTGAGACAAACTCATGAAAACAAATAAATTCTTTAGGACAGTAGGCAAAAGGTTGTTCTTTGCAAAAAGATTTAAAAACAGTTGTACAGCAGTCCGAATTAACCCCTCCAAAATAAAAAGCATTCTCCCACTAGTCATGTAGTCTATGCACAAAAATTCATGCACAAAATAGATTGTCCAGGGAGGTTCTTCACCTTCATGTAAGTTTAGGCACCTGATTTATATTGGGGGGAAGGTCATCTCCCTATATATGAAGAGAGTGAAAGGACCCTCCACAGAGCAGTTCAGAGCAGAAGCCTAATTCAGGTGCTCTCAGATACTCTCTGGAGGAGCCTTTCTTTCTGCATAGATTATATAGGAAGCTTTTGGAGACTAACCTCCTCACTAGGACAGTGTTCTCGGTTTACTGGCAAGTATCAGGAGGAATGAATACTTCCCTGTTGCCTGCCACGTTCATACCATTGGCCCTCCCAGTGTGGCAAATTATGTAAAAACAAAATTGTGAAAACTGCATATAAAAATGGAGTATGACACAAATTCATGCTCACACTCTGCTCACAGTTACATTATTGTAAATCCAGAATAACTCCAGTGATACCTGTCAAGATAATTTATGTTAGTTTATAAAAGAAATATCCTACATTATGTGAAGTGAAAGTAGGAACTTCTGTTATCATAAGAGCTGCTCTGAGTGTAGTGGCTCAAGACAAATAGAGTGGTAGTCCTGTAAACCTGATGGGGTTTGCAACCCTTGCAGATGTTTTGGGTTTTTTAAGCAGAAACAACCTTGTTATTGGGGTTTTGTTAGGTACCATAAAGAACCTAAGAAGGAAAGAAATACAGTTGGGTTTGGTGGGGTTTTTTCAGTTAACTTCGAAAGATAAATGCTGCTTTTAGTTTATTAATACAATACGTGGAAAACACCACCATCCACTAAATGATGTATTTGGGATCCAGTATTGCAGAGCTTCTAGCAATTTAAGATTTTTTTTTTAATTTTCAAATTTGTCTGAAATGTTGGGTGAAAATGATGGAAGTGAGCACTGGAAATTCTGAAAACTAAACCCAATGACGATATTTGTCTCTTAAGCATCTACAATGACGTACCCACTGCACACAAAGCTCTCTTTTAGGTCGACAGAATAAAATAGTCACTGAACTATTTTAGCGTTTACTTCAAGGTGAAACAAACTGAGCCCTAGGCTCCTTTGACTAGATCTGAACTAACTATACTGAGAGAGTCTAGGTGATGTCAGGGCTGTTCTTACCCAGATGAAGCCCACCCGCAAGTCTGCAAAACCAGTGTCAAAAGAAATAAATGAACAGCTGACAAACGCGGCCTTTTCAAACTTTCTCAATCTCCAGAAGCTGCTATAGATTTACACCAGCATAAGCAATATAATCCCTTCTCTCATCTGCATTGTGGTTCTGCTCAGTGCCATTAGGAAAAAATAAGATTATTAGCTGTGCTGTGCCAGTTGGTAATTTCACTCACAGTAGATAGGAATGCAATATTAAAGTATGTGCAAAACCTCACTGTTTTAACAGTGATTTTTCAGGCACACAGTATGGGTCTTTAATGTGCAGCAGGGACACAGACTTAGTTCAGGATAGGATAGAGCACTCAATTTACTAAATTATACATCTTTTTTTCTCAATTTATAGGATTACCACCTGAGTGTAAAACTATTTTACATGGCAAGGTCCCTCATTTCTGGCCTAGCGTAGTGCTTGGCTTTTAAAATGCCTCCTAAACCCACTCAACATTCATCTTCTTATGTTTTTTTTGTCTCTTGAAACATCAATAGAGTGAAAGTACGGATGTGCTTAGGCACAATTGCATTGAATTAAAGGTGGCTGCCATTTTAGGTAGTCCCAAGGTCATGAATAGCAAAATATGAAAATTTCAACTCTTTACTGTTGGTCAAAACCTTAATATGTTCCATGACCCTACACTAGATTCAACCTATAAAATGAGAGAAGCTTAATAAATCTGTCTGTAATAAGTATTACACATTATGACAAGGAAAACTTAGATGAAGCTTATCCTTTGAAGTTTTAATGGACCCTCCAATTTCATGACAGCAACTCACCTATGCTTGTAATAAGTTCGCAAAGCCTGGAGCAGCTCCAGTCATCTTGGACTGTAGCTTTGGACGACAATGAACTCGGGCAACTGCAAGCTTCAAAGGGCTTATTCAAATATTCTAGCTCTGGACTTACCAGGCATTGTAGGCAAACTTTTAAATAAATTTCTCTGTATCAAAGAGTATTTCTAGCTTAAGCTGTTCATAATAATTTTGTCCTGTAATAAAATTGCAAAGCCTTCCAGTCTGAAAAGGATTAATCAGATATGTCCCTTTACTCCACCCTTGTGCAAGCCAGAAGGGGGGGGAACACAGCGGGGCAAAGAGAAAGGAAAACTGGCTTTTGGATCTGTACGTTTCTCACTGCTTTGTGTAACTACATCAGGTCCCAACTGGGAAGTCCACCAGACCAAAGGTAAGAAGAATATAGCCATGGAGCATGACAACAACAAATAGGCAAAAAGTTGCTGTAAGCAACATGTTCCCTTCTGTGCACTTACTGTGTCTGTTGGTGGATAATGTTTCAACTCATCCTACATGTTCTCTGACCAGGGAGAAAGCATTTGGCTGCCAGATGCTAACAATGAGACAGAGAGCTGACATTTCAGACTGATGCAGAAGGGCATCAGGATGATGTGTAGAAGGAGAGTGTTTACCTGCTTTTTTTTAGGGGGAAAGGCAAAGGGATTTAATGCATCTGCAGCTCTAATGTACCCCTAATACAATTCCAAATAATGCAGAATGAGGGGAGAGAGATGTAAACATGTTCTCAGGCAAAGACTGAATGAAATGGATGTTTTCTTCCATGGAGAAAATTCTTCTAATTAAATAAGATTTTTTTTAAAACAAAAATTAAATGTGAGTCTCTTCACTGACTTCAGTAAGGCTTTGGCTAGGAATAAGACATCTCCTCCATAAGAAGATGCATAGTTGGGACCTTAACTGTCTGCAACCTTGGGACCAGTTATAAACATACTCATCTAATGCCATTTCAGACACCCTAGGGTATCCTAGGGCCCCAAAAATTTCTCTTACTATCTGATCCATAAAGTGGACGTTATCCTATGTTCATGCTTTGGAAAGGTTGAACTGGAAAAAATAATGGAAGAGAGAGAAGAAATCATTCTAATTAAAATAATTTGTAGTCTTAATTTAAAGTATAAAAAATGATACTGGAAAGAGTTTCTAAAATGCAGCTCTCTATATAAATTCACTGTCACTTTGAGATGAGGGCAAATGAGAAAACACTGCAGTGAATGCATAGAGACTGAGCCCATTTGTTATTATGACCCGAATCTTGCAAGCTTTATGCATATATTTAACTTGCTGCATTGCAACTCCCTTGATTTCAGTGGAACTGCCAAGCATGTGTACAGACAATCATTTGTATAAATCTGTCTGATAATGAGCATCTAAAGGATCTGAATTGAATTCATTCTCTCTTTGCATAGGAAGGATGAAGCAGAAATAATGCTATGTTTGTCTAGGCATTGTGTGCTATAACCACAGTGTTATGTACCCTGTAGACATGAGTCTCTAGTGATTAAAATTGCTTTAAAAGGCAGGGAAAGTCATTAAACTTCTGTAAGATTAAAAGAGGTGAATGTGGCCCTGTACATTTTAAAAAATCAATTATGTAATAAGGATGTAGTTTACCAACAGAAAACATGAGGCAATCATTTTTGAAAGGCTGTTCTTCCTGTGAAAACACAGGAACCTGCCCCTATCCAGGCACAGGTCTCCTCCTCTTTTCCTGTGAGTCAAAGATAACTTTGATTTCCTCAGTGAGCCTTCTTTCTGGGTGAATGTGGCACCACATTATCTTGGCTTATATTTTTCATTCCCAGTTTAACAGTTATAAACACCTTTCAACATCAAATAAGAGCAGCAGGGTAATCCAGATAAAAGAAAATTCTTCAGCCCTAACAGCATGACTCAGATTTATATGCCTGTTTCAAATTTCTGTTCCTCATTCCAAGACTTGCAACATTTCACAAGTACCATATAATGTGCTACTTGATTGGCCTTTCCAAGGATACAATGTGCTGCAACACATTGTTCGGGAGTTTTATAGGCATGCATCCCTACCACTTCTGGTATTCATTGAAAAAATACATCACGGACTTCTCTTCTTGTGCTCTACAATCTTGACGTTTCTTAATATAAGGTTGTCTTCCTAGATGTCAAACTGGTTTTGAATTATTTTACGGTGTTCTCAGTTAAAACAGTGTCATGTAAATCAATCACATCCTCAGTTCTCTGTCAGGGACCTGCAATCTTAAAGAACAGCCTTCAAATGGAATCGGTACTGTTACTAGATTTCATTGTAGGAGAGCAACGATCAGTCCGGGATTTACTTGTTACTGTCCCAGGTAAAACCTTTGCTAATAAATTATTACCAAGGGTATGAACATTTGAAGTGAGTTTGCACTTGTTTAACCTTGATCCAAACTTTGCCAGTTATCACTGTTAGCCAAGCAAATGTCACTTATTATTGTTGTCCTGATGCAGCTTTCAAATTGGAGGAGGGCCAAGTGAGATGGTCAAAGCTTAAATGCAGCTTACAAGCCAAGGGGCAGAGGCCCCCTGTGAGGTTTCTTGCAGCTTTTTCTCACAACTTTTAGCTTTTTTTCACAGCAGTCGGATGCAAGGTTACACAGCTGCACCATATCAAAGCTGACTTCGGACATGGGGGAAAGAGGCCGTAGAGACTGCTGGTACACACAGGGCCTTGACATACTGTACAGCTAAACAAAAGAGCCAGAAGATAAAGTATTATTAATCTCATTTTACAGACTGGACACTGAATCCTAGAGTTGAAGGTCTTGATTTAGAAAAATAGCTCTAGCTCATCTTTTAAGCCTGTGCTTAAATCTATTTGAAGTCAGTGCTTAAAACTGCTGTGAACAGGGATGGTATCACATGTTTCCAACAGTCGAGGTATAGGTAATTCACATGAGGTCACAGAAGTTGTACGTGGCAGAGCTGAGCGTTGTTCCCATGTCTACTGAAGTACTGGGCAGTGCTTCACTAAAGAATCATCGATCTTTTTTCTTCCCTCGACTGAACAAATTTTTGTTATTTTCTTTATTATCTTATGCACTGCAACTGCTGACCTGGAATTTCACCTAACGTATTACTGTAACTATAATCTTCCCAGTTAGTAATTGATCCTGTGAGATCTCATTCACATTACATTCCTTGAGTCCTGCTATCCCAGGCTTCAGCTTTATGCTTTACATGGGGTAAAGTAGGTGTAAATCACCATCACTGATTATTTTCTTACTGCTACAAAGTTTCTTTAAAGATTTTATAGAGACCCATGGTTTATAAATGATTTCATATGTCCCAGAGTATTAATGTTTATAGCTGGTAGTTAGAACATCATTTATTAAACATCTTTTGAAACATCATCCATATGTGTTCCCACGTGTTAAAGCATACCTACAATAATTTAGTTTTAAAGTAATTTGTATTAATCATGTAACATTAGTAAAATATTTATAAATGTACCTTAATTTAAAGTGTCACCATTTTATTCTCATAAGTCAATAACTGGTGGCAAATTACTGGTGAAGAATGATGTTGTATTAGAATAATCCACAATTTTGGAGTCTTCAAAGCTTCAATGCATAGTTGTTTCTCCTTATATCGTCAATATATGCAATTTTTCTACTTTTCCCCCTTTCAGATTCATAATGTATTTCCTGTTGTCTCTTTCAATGCCCTCAAATCCTGAGGGGGGCAATCTTGTAATTATATGCATTAACTCTATTATATTGTGGACTTCTACGATTCTGCACCCACAGAATGAGTAGCTGCTGTGTTCTTAAATGCCAGCTACTCTTTAACTGTAAAGGCACCTACTATTTTATTGGAACTATTCTTGCTTTATTACTGTAAACAACTTTGATCATAATGATGCCATTTGAAAGAGCTGATCAAGCTGAGAAAAATGACACTACAGTCATAAAGTCACACTAAATTTTGCTATTAACATTTTATAGTGCATATAAGGAAAGCATTCCAAGTTGCAACTACAGACAAAAGAGAAAATTAATTTTACATAGAAATGTAGATTTAAGCATTAGCAATATACTGGTACAATCATTTGCACCATATTCTTAAGCACAACAGATGACCCTTTTTGTAGATAAGAAAGCGTGCTGGTTGTCATATCTTAGATGAATCTGTGCTTGCTCTGTGGCAAACATGAGAATATATTACGGCCCTTATCCCTGAAACAAAGATAGAATTATTGTGTTAGGAAGCAAATGTAGAAATGTCATATAAAACAATTTGAAAAGTTATCAGAAAGAAAACACAGTTCACAGTAGAGCTCTTGAAAGAAAAGAAAGCCTTAGCTGAAGGCTAAATAGCATGTTTCCAGCAAAACTGATCATCTGACCCCTAGGCTAAGTTTGCTTTCTGAGATATATGCAAAGCATGGAGTTTGGTGACAACTGCTGAAGTAGTGTCCTCCTTTGGACAGAATTAAAAAATAGAGTAGACTGGTATCTCTACTGGGAAATTTCACTAAAAGTGATTTAGTTTGGGCTATAAGGTAAAACAAAGTGATTTTTGTACAATATATGTTGTAAATTCACCAAGGAACTTCAAGTAACAGATCCAAACAGTGAAGTAACTACTAGCTCTGCTGTAATACAGAGGAAACTGTTTGTAGCAGGGTGAAATGAAAATAAATGGCAGTTGGTAAGAAAGATATGCAACTGTTTTAATGTCAATTAAAGAAGTTAGACATGCAGGGCTGGAACCTGGCCTTCATTAGGGTAATTTTCCTTTTCTCTAGTAGCACAAACATGTCCTCAAGCAGCAGCAAGTGGGAAGTCTTTGGATGAGGGTATCCTGGTATTACTTTAGTAGAAGAAATGTCAGGGGAAAAGCAACATTACAGAAGCACTGCTAATTCTTTGTGGTTTTCAGCTGCCAGAACAGCCCGTTTTTGATCTTAAGTTTCCCAAAGTCGTGCCAGTGATTGCAGTTCTCAATTCCATGCAATGGGAGCTCTTGTCAGCCCTCCTGTCTTTCTGTAGCAGTCTGAATTGGATAAGGGTAGGCAAGTATCTGGCAGCAGGAAAGTGAAATAGAGGAGATCCAGTTCCCGCAAGTGTTGGATCTCCCTTTTCAAAGGGCAGAGAGGGCTGGGAAAGAAGGAGGAACTTCCAGAGATCAGTAGGCAATTTTGAAGGAATCCAGGTTCACAAAGCAGCTTGGGCGGACATCATGGTCCAGAGACAAAAACCGAATGAAGCTGTCTCTAAGCTGCAAGCATTTTCTGTTCTCCTCCACTTGCGGAAAGCAGGGCTGTTAGGAATGGTGGAGCAGAGCTCTGTCAGTTCAGAGCAACATCAAATTACAGTATCTAGCCCTCTACTGTCTGAGCAATGCCAGCTATTGGGTGTCACAGTACTGTGACAGTACTGTGACTATACTTAGTAGCTCTTCTCTTTGTTTTTGTGGTTTTTGTATATGTGGCTGTAGCAAAAGGATTGCACTTGATCTTGGAGAGCAACACTGCTGCTGGGGGGACATCTCTTTGCAGGTTACACTGGGAGTACAATACCTTCACATGGAAGTGGAACAAAATCGCCTCACTACAACCTCTGACATGGGCTACTTGCCTTACTGACTTCTGAGTACCATATACTTATTTATAACTGTGAGCTTTCAAATTAAAGGGCTAGACTTATGCCTGTATGCCTTTATAGGTACACTGCCTTGATTTACCTAAGCCCAAGATCTAGCAGAAAGCAAGTGCATTTGACAAAGCTCACAGTCAGCTTTTGGAAGCAATGCACATTTAAAAATAGCAGAATGGTCTCACCTGAAAGAAGGTTAAAACAAAGAGCATTCAGGTTCTGATCACCATCATGCTTCTTTACAAGGCTACAGCAGAGGTGTTAGATCCTTCCTGGGAGGTACAGCCCTGTCCTCTGGAACCGCGCAGAGCTGCTTTGCCTTGAGGAGTGAAAGTGGGAAGCGAGTATCATTATAATGAAAAGCATTGTGCTTGCTAAGCTAATGGGAGTCACACCTTTCTAAGGAGTGCAGCAGGCTTGTCTCTAAGGCCAATGCATGAGATGCAGAGTCCTTGCTGAAACTGTTACCTCTTCCTGCCTCCTTTAGGATATACTGCCCTCAAAGGCTATTTCAATATCAGCCCTTTACAATTCTTTTTGCATAAGACCAGGAGCAACTTGTTCCAAAAGATCAAGTAGGCAGATTGCAATGCCACTTTATATTGCGCTTCACTCTCATGAGATGCTGGCTAGGTATTTAATTGTTGCTTCTTGCTGTTTTACACAATATATTAGGTCATCTGGTCTTTTAAAATTTCTGGGTTTTCTTCCACCAGTCTCCCACTCATGTTTCTCTTTTTATTTTTTTTTTTCAGGGCAATAGCATTATTTTTCCTTTAAGCCCTACTTTTTGGGTACTTTTATTTTTAGATATTTTGTCTAATTTTATGGATTTTTGCATAATAATGTGGGAAGTTCTGTGAAGTTCCACTGTTTTGATAAGACATTTTTGTTTTATTGCTAAGGCCTGGTAAAGGGAAAAGTGACATTTTAAACAAATACCTGGTAAATTAATAAGCTTCATAAATTACAAAATCTCTGAAAACCAGCTGCTGAAATACAATAACTCTCTGACCTGAACCTATTAAGTGAATAAGTCTGCTGTACATAGTTTACACCAGTGTTGTACATTAAAAATAGCTTATGCAAAAAGAATGCAAGATGTCTTTGGTAGAAGCAGGACTTTTGTCCGCTAAGATTCATCCCAGCAACACTGGCTCCTCTGCTATTTTGCAACTTTCATTTTTCTTAGTATATCATTTTCTAGATTTGTGCAATTATCAGTAATTTAGCAATTTGGTTCCTCTGGGTTATGATATAGGTGAATGGCTACTACGGTGTCTGTGATGCTGTATCTCATGCCATGTATATGTAATATGAGTGTACATATGCATATACTGTTATACTGTATGCTTTATCTTTCTGAAGAGTTCCATTTACTTCATATAAGTAGCTTTGCCTATTTACTAAATCACAAATCAGCAGCTCTGTGGAGATCCCCAACTACTTGAATAAGTCTTGTTTTCTAACAATCATAAAGTCCTTTTAAATAAATCTGCTACTGTGTTCCTGTAAAACTAGAATATTTTAATCATCAGGAAATCCAGAAACCTCTATAACTGACATCTAGTTCTGTTACCGTAAAATGGTCGTAAGTTTAAGGTTGGATACCTGTATCTTTCTACTGCTAAATACAAATGTTGGTATCTGTAGCTTTGGGATTCTCCTCTTCCTGATAGCATAAGCTTCCTTTGTCTACTTAAGCAAGCAAAATAGCTGACAGACAAGACTGTGAAGAATTTACTATTTGCATGGAGGAGGAAGAATTATTTATTTGAAGACTGACTAATGGCACACTAAAAAGAACATAGAGAAGAGGAAGAGAAACAGCAATTTTTGAAACATCAGATATCTTACCTACGGAAGAAGGAAAATAAAGCATGGGGGATGAAAAGAGAGGAAAAGAAATCATTTTTTTCTTAATTGGGATCTAGGGGACCTGAAGTCTTGAAGCAGGGAGCTTTGCAGTGCCCCACTCCTCTGACATTCAAGTTTGACAAATGGCAGCTTGATGAGTCAACATCCCAAATGTCTCCATTCTTTATAAAGAGGAAAAATACACATAAGTACATATCCTGGTGTAAGAAGCGTGAGTGTTTCTAAACCAAACCAAACCAAACGAAACCCTAAGCAGTTCTCTAGAAAGCTATGGTAAGAAATGCACTGATGCATGTGGAGAGACCACCTGATTTCTTACTGACACTTTTATTTCTGTAACAGGTTTTTGTTTATTCTTCAGGGCAGAAAGGCTGCATTTTCTCTTGCCTTGAGCTAAATTCTCTAAAACTGCTAGGCAGGAAATATAATATCCAATATCCTACTATTTCTCACTTCATTATACTAATATAGTTTCACATACAATGAGGCAGAAATAATGAAGAAAATATGCTGTAGCAATGAGTCTTTATGTGACTACTTTTTTAATATAATCTTGTACAGTGCATTTTCAGGTCCCTTATATGCAATTCTCTTTCTATATCTATTCTAATACATTTAATTGTACATTTTCATTTGATAAGAAAGCTGTTGGGAAAGAATCTAACCAGACAATGGCCCTGATTCTCAGCTGTCACAAGAGAGCTCTCAGGGCTGCATGAGTGGTGATCAGGGGGTGGAGTGTCTTTCAAGAAAAATCTTAGCCAATGCCAATGCCAACAAAACCAGAAGCTTAGGCTGGGGCAAGTGTGCATTAAAGAAGGGCCTGAACTTATGGGAGGACTCATCTGAAGGATGAACCTCTGAGTGGAAGTGTTAAAAACACTGTTCCGAAATGACATTCACTTAGTGCATCCTTGCTGTAAAAGCAGGCTCAATGCCAGCATCATTTGCTCCCCATAACAGGCAGAGACCTAAGACTTTTACATCAGAAACCCCTTTGAGGACCGTATTGGCTAATGCTTCAGCAATTTCAACAAAGGACATTCAACAGTGGTTATGAAACCTTTTTCAAAGAAACATATAGGAAATGTTTACTTATTTCATATTGGCTGTATTACTCTCTGCAATATTTTGCTCATATGAGTACTTAAAGTCCTCCAACAGTTTAGGGCTTTTAGGAGCCAGGAAACACAGCTGTAAATGTGAAATCTACACTCAGAAAAGGCGCTGATTGGCATCCCTAGAGGCTGATGACCTCCATTTATCTGTAAATTGATAGAGCATAGGCAGCAGCTATGTTCGCTCCCGCAGAGCCTCCAGCATGACCCAGAGGAACCCCGCATGGGGCTGACAGCATTGTTCTTTCTCCATGCCCAGTCAATCCGTAGCTATTTGAGCCTTGCCAACAAGGATGCTAACCAGTATCACTCAGAATGGTAATTTCTGTGGTGCGAACACTTGGGTGATAGGAATTGGACCCAAACCAGAAAACTCACTTCATCTAGGCCACTGACAGAGTTGTTATATAGTAACTCCTTTTGGTCACTTCTAACTTGGGCTGAATTCAAACTAAAGACTTACAAAGTTTCTAGTATTAATCTTGTAAACTACTTGTTAACTCAGTCCAGCTGGTCTCCCTGAATATAGTTTTCTAAAACTATGCTTCCAACTTGGTTGTCGTTATTCATGAGGCTTTCTGGAAGTGCTGATCCTTGCATGTAACTTCATCGTTCATTTTCTCCATTGTATTCCATCTGAAATTGCATCTGCTACTTGTAGATTGATAAACACTGGATACATCTCCTAAAGGCTACTAAAGTTTCAAAATGGGATTGGTTCCTATTATTATTTAAGGAAAATGTATCATTAAAATACACAAACACACACACTGCAGACTAAGAAGTTACATATGAGGAAAACAATTTTTTTTGTATGAAAACCTTATTCCAAATTTTCAAAACTCCAAGCAAGCTTACAAAACTTTTAAACATTCTGTTGGTTTTAAAACATAAAAGCTATTCCACCATTACAAGTAGTCAGTGTCTGTTTTCCATAAATTGGATTTAAACACATTTAAATACATAGTTCTTGTGCAGAAAACAGTATTATAATTGTGTGGTTTAAGGATGATTTTTATGCAGCATAATGTAACAATTACATGTTTTAAAGTTGTTTTTCCAGTGAGTTTAAGAATTTACTCCCCTAAATTAATCAACCTTATTTTATTTTCTGCACTGTTGACTCCTTTCTCCAGGAAGAGTTTGTCGTTGAAGTATTGTTATCCTTTTGCTTTCAACATTGTCAGGTCACGGTACTGTAAGAATTAATAATGAAGTCATGTGTCCTGACAATTAAATATACTAAACAAGGCACTTTAGGTTGCATTTGGTGATTATTTGACCCTACTGGATCTTATCAGCACTATCCGTAGGTAAACAAGTGTGTGGAAGAGAGTTCTAGGCACAGAGGTTGGTTGGTAAGTCACAAACGCGTGAAAGGGATATTCCAGAGTAATTGTACCAGTTCTGCATTATGTATATGCATGCTCTTCTGATTGGTTTAGAGCAGAAATTTCTATTTTCATCTGACACTCTCTTTGTTGCAGAATTTCATGTAGTAAAATGATACAGTAAAACTTGATAGTAAGTAACAGTAATAGTAAAACTATATAGTAATAGTAAAATAGCAGATAGTAGTAGTAGAAAAAAAAGTAATAGTAAAAAAACCTAGATAGTAATAGTAAAACTTGATCATAAGATGCAGTGAATGAATTAAAACCAGGGTAAATGGATGGCAGAGAACAAACCATAAAATGAAAATAAATGCAAAAGCATCTCAATGGCATCTAATTTTTAATATATTACACAGTAGGAAAAATTGGCAGGATTTACTTGACTTTGCTATGGTCAAAACACCCCCAGAAAGTAACTTGGAATATCTGACAGATTTTCCAGGACAGGTAAATTGATGTACCTTTATTGGAGAATCTAACCTAGACTGCTATAGGACTAGTACAATAGAAAACTGGAATACTGCTTCCTTAAGACTTTGTATCAGGATGTATTTCCCACTTGTGGAGAAAATGGAAAAAGGAGAAAAATCTGATGAGTGAACTATCAAAAGGAACAAAATAAAAACCAAAATAGATGTAATAATACTTCAGTAGAATCACATGCTCTTTTGACTATCGGTCAATCTCACAAAAGGCTTTACAAAACTTTGAAAGATAAAACGCTATCACATGTTAGCATTAGACAGTTCAGCGCAAGCCACGCATGCATTTAAAATGAAAAATCTATCCTCTCTGAAAGATGAAACTTCATCCTGTCCTGTCTGTATCACAAATAAATACATAAATATATATTCAGTAATTGCCATGCAGCAAGGAGGTCACAGAACAGACAGAACTATCTCTTTTGGTACAGAGGTGGCTTTCCTAGGCTCACAGCAAATGCATATGACAATGTGGGAAATGTAAATAGAAGATACCATACTGGATCACATCAGCGGTCCAATGCCCTGTCTCTACAGTAAGTGGCCAAGACCAGATGCTTCAGTGGAATTTGCAAGAAAACCCATAATGGACAATTATTGAATAATTTACTCGTGGGGGAAGTTTCTTCCTAATCCCAGACAGCTAATGATTGGTTTATGCCCTGAAGCATGAGGGTTCATATATCTCCACCCCCAACCATTTTTATCCTATCTAAGGTATCCCTGGGCGCTCTCATTATCCAAATAAGTGTATAATCCTTTTTGAATCCTGCTAAGCTCTTGGGCATAATGATAGCTTGTTGCAGTGAGTTCAACAGGCTAATTATGCATTGTGTAAAAAAGTACTTCTTTTTATCAGTTTTAAATTTGTTTCTTTTCAATTTAATGGATGTCACTTTGTTCTTACATTATGGGGAAGAGTAAATAGGAGCACCCAATTGACCTTCTCCATACCATTAATTATTTTATATCTCTCTATCATGTCCCCACTTATTAATTTCCTCTTTCAACTGAACAGTTCTCATCTTTTAAATCTCTCTTAATATGGAAGTTTCTCCTTGTCTCTCTTCCCTTCTGTTGCCTAACTTTGGGTTTCTTCTATTTCCACTATGTATTTTAAGACGGCATGACCAGAAATGAATACTGTATTCAGGGAAAGTGTGCCAACAATGTGTATAATTACACAATTACAATATTGTCATTGTTTTCCATCCCATTCTTTATACATTCTCACATTTTGTTTGCTTTTTTAACCTCCACTGCTCATTGATCAGATGTTTAATTGAGCTGCCCGCAGTGACCCCCAGGTCTTTTTCCCAAGTTGTTACAGTTAATTTAGAACCCAGCAATGTGCATGAGCAATTCAATCTGTTCCTTCCAATATGTATTTTCATATTTGTCAATGCTGAATTTGGCTGCCATTGGGCAGGCTTATTAGGTCTCATTGAACATCTTTGCAGTGTTCTGTAGTGCTGACTAACCTAAATAATTCTTTTCTATCCAGAAAGTTTACCACCCTCCTGAATGCTTTTTTCCAAATGACTGAATTTATTTGACAGTACCAACCATAGGACAGTGCTTCTGGCATGTTACGTGTAGTCTGTGGCTGGATATAAGACTACTTTTGATTAAGTATCTGACTAAGACATAGGGGTTAGAGTAACTAGAATTTCCAAGAATAAAACATAAAAGCTACACTCTACCTGCAGTTATACATTAAATTAACTCTGGTTGCCTAATGAGTCCCCATTTGGACACACAACACAACCACAGTGAATTTCCACATAATGTGCATTTTTTTGTGCAAGCATAACCATATAATGGGATTTTATGAACATGTCGTGGTTTCACCCCAGTCAGCAACCAAGCACCACACAGCCACTCCCCTGCCCCCGACTCCCCTCCCATGAGATAGGGGAGAGAATTGAAAAAAACCTCATAGGTTGAGATACAGTTTAATAGGATAGCAAAGGAAGAGAGAATAATAATAATAATAATAATAATAATAGTGATAAGAGAATATACAAAACAAGTGATGCACAATGCGATTGCTCACCACACACTGACCAATGTCCAGCCTGTCCCCAAGCGGCGATCCCTCCCTGGCCAACTCCCCCCCAGTTTATATACTGCGCATGACATCCTATGGTATGGAATATCCCTTTGGCCAGGCTGGGTCAGCTGTTCTGGCTGTGCCCTCTCCCAGCTTCTTGTGCACCTCCTCGCTGGCAGAGCGTGGGAAGCTGAAAAGTCCTTGATTTAGTATAAGCACCACTTAGCAACAACTAAAACATCAGTGTGTTATCAACATTATTCTCACACTAAATCCAAAACACAGCACTATACCAGCTACTAGGAGGAAAATTAACCCTATCCCAGCTGAAACCAGGACAGAGCATTACAAAGGGACAGAAGTTTGCTGCAGAGCTGTGTGTAAGACTTTAAATAATATTCTGCAGTTCATAGAATCATAGAATGATTTGGGTTGGAAGGGACCTTAAAGATCATCTAGTTCCAACCCCCCTGCAATGGGCAGGGACACCTTCCGCTAGACCAGGTTGCTCAAAGCCTCATCCAACCTGGCCTTGAACACTTCCAGGGATGGGGCAGCCACAACTTCTCTGGGCAACCTGTGCCTTACCATCCTCAGAGTGAAGAATTCCTTCCTCCTATCAAATCTAAATCTCCCCTCTTTCAGTTTAAAGCCATTAGCCCTTGTCCTGTCACTCCATGCCCTTGTAAAAAGTCCCTCTCCAGCTTTCTTGCCATCCCCCTTTAAGTACTGAAAGGCTGCAATAAGGTCTCCCCAGAGCCTTCTCTTCTCCAGGCTGAACAAGCCCAACTCTCTCAGCCTGTCTTCACAGGAGAGGTGCTCCAGCCCTCGGATCATCTTTGTGGCCCTCCTCAGACTGCAAAAGCCAAAGTTGTAGGCTGTCTCTTACCAATATGTATTGTTGCACTATGTGCCCCCTCTCTGGTGCTTGATCAAGGCAGCCACAACCTGCAGGTTAGCAGGAGAAAGACTATAGGTCTTAAGATCTTAAATTTCTCTTGTAAAACAGAGACTCAAAAAATTTGTCTTTATATGTACATTTTTTCAGTATTAATTAAGCTGAATAAATAAGAGCACATTCAATTTTTCAGAGTGACCTGAAATTATGTTAAGCATTGGACAAATTTAAAACAAAAAGAAGTTTATACAAATAAACCAGAGGCTTAAGTTCTCAACTACAAACTTGTACTGACAGTTCAAGTGGAGTACCCAAAACATTATCTGAAAGGCAGTTTTCTTTGACATGGGTAAGAAGGTTCTTTGGAGAGCTGATTTTTTTTGCACATGTATTGTTTTTCCAGAGGGAATCAAGGTAATTGCAATAGTAAAGCTTGCATTTATTGTGGCCTCTTGCAATCCACTCACTATCAGGTTTTTCCATTTTACAGCGTTTTCACGCATCTCTAGCTTATTAACATTTTTAGAGAAGCCACACATGGCACAATAATACCTATTCAAACATGACGCTGATTTGAGGGGTCATCATGTCGCTCTGTTGTTAATCTCTCATTTTCATATGCACCACATTGATATAAAATCTTAGCATGCCTA
The DNA here is from genome assembly GCA_009819775.1 of Phoenicopterus ruber ruber. NCBI lineage: Eukaryota > Metazoa > Chordata > Aves > Phoenicopteriformes > Phoenicopteridae > Phoenicopterus > Phoenicopterus ruber. The sequence goes on from CM020217.1 coordinate 3,152,297, forward strand.
TATACTTTTAGTTGTGCTGACATGAGAGCTGAGGGAGACAGTGGGATTTAGCACACAGCTTTATCCACTTTGGGATATACTTGCTTCCTAGCATCTAATTCCCTCTGGAATTTGAAGCTCTTCTGTACTCTCTGGAAGCTTATTTTTTTACCTTCTCCAAGAAACACATTTTGCTTCATTTCCCTGAAAAAATCTAGATGCTGGAAATGCTTTAGGTGAAGAGCAGGTAAACAGTACTCTCTTTTGAGGATGGCACTACTTGCACTGTATACATCAGCCTACAGAGTGCAGGTATGCAGCAGGAGCTTTCTATTACTGTCACCAGGCCATGGAACAGGTCATCACAAATCTGATCTCCCCATTCTACGGGAATACATATTGTCTCTGCAGCACACCTGAACTCCACTGACCCTGGCACAGACCATCTCTCAAATGGTGGCCTTCTATGCAGTTGCCAAACTAATGGACTGAGTACATATTGCTTCTGACATCCTTAACTGTGTTAGATAAAACCAGCCCAAGTAACACAAAACTGAGGAAAGACCTGGAAGTACAGCTTATCCATACAGAACTTGAATCTCAGAAAATTTAAAGCAACGGACATGTAAGGCAAACGAAAGGCTGGTTTAAAGAAAAAAAATTCATAATTAATTTGAATGATTCTAATTAATTAAAAAGATCTTGGTAAATAATATTATTGTAGGTACAATTAAAAAAATCACAGCAGGCTATAAAAACATCTATGTAGAATAAGATATGTAAACTACACTTCACTATTGTTTACATTTACCACGCCTACAAGGAAATGTATTTGCTCACCATAACAACATATAACTTGCTGATATGCTCCCAGTTCTAAATTGCAATTTTCATATGCACTAAAAATTAGTTGCCCTGCTTCTTAGTAGTAAGTGATAGGGATCATTGCTGACAATTAGCAAGAAAGCAGTATATTAAAAAAGTATCAATTACTAATTACTTCCAAAAATTTCATTAAATGCATTATGTAAATGAAACATTGGACGTTTCTTATAATTGCAATACACCTATTATTTTGCAATGCATATCTAAAATTGAAAACTTAACAAATCTCTTCAGCTGAGATGACATCTTTGATATCTGTATCTGCAGAAGTTTCTTGTGGGTAAATATGCAGAATAAAGAGAGAATATATTTCCTTTCAGGTTTTTTTATTAAGTGCATTCTCAAATCAGTGTTAGGAATCTTTTAGTAAGACAGTTGATCCTAGAAAGTAATGAGCAACACAGAAAATAGCATTCAAAGAAATCGGTGCTTATAGGACTGAATCCTAAAACAGTTGAACAGCAGTACCAAGCAAATAAATTACTTTGCTTCTGTAGTTTAAAAGTGTAAAAAAATATTTAGTAGTCTTCTGTATGATCCAGTTTCAACTTATATGTCCAGAAATCAGTCGAAAAGCTCTTAACTGACTTCAGTGGAACAGATAAGCCATCAGAAACACATCCGAAGGGATGCTCTTAATGTATATTACCTATTCTTTATGGCAAAGCTAGCCTCAGAACACTGTAAGATTAAACCAAAATTGATTAGTCTGTAACCCCTTTGAATGCATTAGATCTATACTAGACTACATTTTCTTGGCCAAGAGATTAGTAGACTGCTGCGGGGAAGAACTGAAATCTTATCATAAAAATGTATTTGCTGTCTTTTTACTTTCAGCTAAAACTTCTCTTTTCAAAAATATTTACGTGAGTTATTTTGCCTTCCTCTGCAGAAATTTAAGTAATCTTTATAGGTAGATTTTGTTTCCCCAAATTATTGTTTGCTTGCTCATCTGTTCTCTAACAGTCATGTAAGTGACAGGAATGGTATTCAGTTTACCATATTCAAGAAACTGTTAAGTTATGGCATAGTTTTCTGTCACTTTCAACAGCAACACTACTGCTATTCCTAAGGCAGAGGTGGTTTTTACTTGCAGAAAACTAGAAAAGACCAGCATTGGCCTGGTAATTACTATCATGAAATTTATATATTAACAGTGACGTCCCTATAGAAAGCAATGCCTTCCAGCTTGAAATGCAATACTGTTCTATTCAACTATTGACAGATTCTAACATAAAGCAATGATTCTCCACTCAAAAATCCTTTGGTTTGAAAGAACTATTCCTGTTAATACTAGTGTCAATAAGACCATGAAAAAGCCTAATATTCTCGTAAACTTCAGATGTGATGTAAATAATCGCAATATATGATGAATTCTCTATTCAGAAAATGTGCCTGTACGCTACCTGCTGCCCAAGAGTGCTCAGGTGCTTTATTACAAAACACAGTTTAAACGATTACAAATATACAAGGTTAATGTAATTAAAATTAGTAATACGGCCATAAATAAAACAAAATGGTATGCCAAGGCCTTACTTAAAAATGAATATAACAGTCATGTAGAGACACAGGATTGACATTCTGTAAAATGAATTCGCTACTTTTCCACAGAACAGTTACAGTGCCAAAGGCCGTCTGAAATAAAAGGCCTTTTAAATACAAGGCAAGAAATAATTTGTGGGAATATTAACTTATGGTATATCTCCCTCAACCAGCTTTTCCTCTCTTTTACCCTGGACTAACACCTACCTGGACAATTGAGACTTTTCATGACCTGCTTTTACCATACAACAGCTATTCTCTTAAGTGGGGAAGCAGGGGAAACACTGTGTTTAAAAAAAAGAAATTCTTTCTTTCTCCAGGAAAGGGTCTTTACATTGTCAGTTCCTAAATATCTTTTTCTGCCTCAATTTAAATGATGTCAGGTAGTTTAAGTTTTAACAAATTTACATACGTAAGAAGTATAATCTGGTTGGGAAAATCACTTAAACTTTAGAACAAAGACAGACATTGCTGGGAATTAATGAAAAAAAAAAATAGAGAAAATGTCTTCATTTTCTGCGTTACGGCCCATACTGAGAGTGAACAGAAATTCTGTCTAAAAAAGAGCTCTGAAGTCGGGCCTGCACTGGATGTATACAGAGTCTGTGAAAGGTGTGCTGATGTCATTGGTAGAATGGGTGCCCAGAATAATATCCTGTTATTTATTTAGTTTTTTCTTCTTGAATAAGTGTGTTTCATAATTTGGTGAACTAGCAAGTTATTTGTGTGTCTGTATACTTATGAAAACTCAGTAATATACTGTCCATTCAATATTAACTATTACAATTACAGCATCACATCATAAAACAGTCCTGGGAACCTTGTCAGGACACCAGATGTTCTCACAGTCCTTGGTCGTCTGCTCACACCATCACTAGGAGTGGAGAGCCTGCCCAGGGACTGGAATTTCCAGTAAAGATTTTGCCTGGCTCTACCAGAATATGTTCTGGAGATTTCTGTCCTACGAAGAAACGCAGCAGTCTTGGAAAAGTTACAGTGAATATTTCTCATCTCCACTACTAACCTATTTCAGTGCCCTGGGTCATGGGTAATACTTCCAGTATTACTCCCTTCTATTCTCTTCCATCTTCTAGGTCTGTATCTATCCCCCTTGAATAAAGCAGAGACAGATACGTCTTCTGCCCCTAAGGGCAAGGCGGATTAGCTGGCCATGACCACAGTGCATAGCACTTGACCCTGGGTCTCCTCTGAGCTCTCTGTGGTGTCCCCATGTCCATACAGCAGAATTATTCTGGTGTGTGTGTCTTTGTTCACAGTAACTGAAACACTGTGAGAGTTTGTTGCCATACCATGGAGTATGGCATCAGGGTATAGAAAATTTTAGAGGTTAAAAGGCTGCTGGGACAGTGCAGGGAGACTGTGAAAAACAGTGGGAGGCAAGCTTAGTGCAGTCCTGCCCACACAACCGTGTGGGAGTGGTTCCTTCCATGTGCTATCCCTCCAATCATGTCCAAGTGTGGCCTCAGAACCGAGCCAGGGAGCAAGTTAGATATTGTGCAAGCAGTTAGTATTATGAAGAGTAGTGAAGCTTGCTTTCTGGCCCTGGACATAGTCTGTAGCACTGGCCACACTGTGAAGATGAACCTGTAACTGGTCCTGCAAATGACTGCCTACACGTCTCTGGCTGTTGAGTGAAGTAGTGTTAAGGAATCGGGGCAAGGAAGTTCGTATGGGCGGGTGCCACAACGCAGACATGAGGAGGTGCAATTTCTGTGATAGATTTATCATGCTGCAGCTCCCACTTGCATTCATATGCATGCATCCTTTTAGAAATGTGATACCAGATGCTGTTTCCTGGCAACAGGCCCAACACCCCCTTTCTCTTAGGTGTGAATTTTGACAACTCCAATTCACTGGAGCCCTAGTTATGTTATCTTTTCTAAATGCTTAGAGACTAAAAAGACCTCTTGCTCTTTCTGCTGTGGACTTAAGTGCCACTTGGGCCAATTTGCAGTGCTGTATTACTCCAAAAATACCTTCTCATACGAGTAGCACAATTATTACCACTAAATAGGGAAGGATGGAAACATTCTGAATCGAACATGGATAACACAAGTCCTTTTTCGCTGTGTTGTCAGTCAGAGCTGTTGTTATGCTTGGCATATGTCACATCAATGTATAATAAATGCCCATGTCAGTCAAATGCATGTTATGTGTAGATCGGATGTCAATCTAATGTTTTGTATTAAAATCAGTGCCACAATACATGCACAACTTTATAAACATTGCTGGGGAGATTTTCATTTTGAAGTGCTACAGCTGCTTGCAGCCGTCTTCTGCACAACACCTTAAAAGCTTAGAATTAATTGAAAGAATAAATTTCAGAAAAGGGATGGCAAATTACCAACTTTACTTCTCTGTTGTTGCTTACATACCAGGGGGAGGTCATCTAAGCCACTTGCTTCTCCCCATGGCTTGTTTGCTGTTAAGAAAAATACAGAGAAGCAGCTGAGTACCAAAGAAGGGAACTCCAGAGCAGGGGGTCCTGGGACTGGCACTGGCTGACACTGCAGCCCCGTGTGCGAGCTGTGCCATGCCTAGGTGAGTTCTACACACATGAATGGGAAAGGTGGGGAGAGGGGCCAGCCCCAGCTGAGATCTGGGAGCTCAAGCAGCACTTCCAAACCTAGACAGACTTGTTGCCAAGGGAGAAGCTGAGAGGCTTTCAGGGTAGATGGTCAGTGGATATGGACTTCAGGGTCATTATAAAGCCGGTCCCAACATCAGTATGGATGTTTCCTGAGGAACTTTTTTCAGCAAAGCACTGCCTAGGTGTCACAGTTGCACATACTTTTGCTCACAGAGATGCTGTGGCCTGGCTAATGCAATAGCAGTTCAGAGAATAAAAGCTTTTTATAAGCATTAATTAATCTTTTCAATAAGGTCAGTGTTATTAACCCTATTGTATGTGTGGGTCACATTTGTGGTTGGTGCAGTCTCATTCAGCTGTCTGACTCCCCTAGGATGGTTCCAGCTTATGGTAGTAGTGATTTTGTCTAGAGATGTTTTAGCTGAAGTCACTAACAGACTGAGGATTGTTAGACAGATATTGGGAATCCTGCTTCTGATTGTGCTTCTAAACCCCCCAAATACTTTTATTGGTGAATCACATGTTCAAAGGAAGCAATCTTGCACAGAGACAAGCCTTGAATATAAAGGCTACTTTTTGGTCATTCTGAAAACTCAATAAATTTTCCATTTCATTTGCATTTGACTGGCTGGGTTCAACTGATTATTGAATAAAAGGCATGTCCAATTTGACCCTTGATTTCATTGTGGCCTACTGCTTGGCAATAAATACTTATTTTTCCAGTGTGACATTCTGTTGTTAATCAAATGAAAGCTATTCATGTCTTCCATTAAATTAGCAGATGTAAGCCAAAGAAACTGCTTTGTAAATTATAAAACAGCCAACCCAAAGTAGTTGCATAAATGGGGAAAATGTTGTGTTTCGCTGGCTTTTAAACAGATGAGAGGTTGGAGATTTGCCTCCTGGTTTCACAAAGCAGCAGGCAAAACCAGTGACTCTGGTTCCAAACACGATCTCAGAGAGTTTGGGCAATGTTTTATCTTTTCTTGGTTCTGAGGCACCAGATGTTCGGGAGGGAGGGAGCAAGAAATCCCACTCTATAACCCTGTTATCTAATTCAGGTTGTTACTGTTAGAGATCTTAGGGAAATCCATACATCATCTTTCTATATTAGCAAGAGATACCATGCCAGAGAAAAAGATGTTGGAAATATAAAAGGACAGGATGAGGAAGCGGGGAGGAGCATGCTCACAGAGGCCTGAAGCTATCTGCTTTCCAAACAAACAAACAAAAAACCCCAAACAAAATCATCATGCAAGCGACTGGCTGGAGGCATGTAAGACAAGTTCACAGATGGGTGCCTCTGTAGGAGATGTAGCTTAATCCTTTAGAGGGGCAGTTGTGTTGTACTCTAGAAGTATGCTGGACAGTACAGACTCACAATCGCCAACAAAAAAGGAGTTAATGGCCTCAAACAGCCTCATGCCAGGGGTTGTGAATGACAGCACTCAGGCTTTTAAAAGGCAGAACATACAGTGTTAGAATCATGAAAGAATACACACATTTGGCATTAAAAGGATGGCATAAATATTTCGAAATGGCTCCTGGCTTTTGGACAGAGAACACTGTAAAACAGTCTCTTTATCTTTAGAAGAAAATATATGCTTATTGAAAAACTGCTGGATTGGGAAAAAGTGATTTCCTTGCAGTGTTAGAGCCCCAAAGCCTTGGTAGCAATTTTTCATCATTTTGTTAATTTTCACTAATATGACAAGTATACTACTAATATGATTGTTCTGTTTAAAAACTAATACCACTATTAATATGTTACAGTGATGAATTACTAACAATAATCTGTCACGAAGGAAAAATAGTGACATAATTAATGCAGTGTTACTATTGTGCAATACCAACTTGTTAACTTGGTGCAAAGCACTCAAAGAAAACTTTAGTTTTCATATTTTCTTCCATAATTGCTTTTAGCTACATTTACAATGGAAAGATCTGCTCGCAAAAAAAGAAACTCAGCACCTGAGTCTTTCCTTTTTGGTCCAGTAGATGCATGCTCTTAGACTGACAGATTTAATCTCAACCTTATTTTAGAATCTGGATGTTATCTTTTTAGGCAACAGACTTTTAGTGCTGTTTTTTAAGATCTTTTTTCTACTCCCTTGTACAACAGTGAAGCTTATTACATAGCTCTCACACTGCAACCATTTTATGACTAGGGGATACATTGTCATATTGCATTGATTAAAATACTCCCAGTCTACACATCACTGTGCTTTTCTACACATACATTTCAAATGCAATCTCAGAGAAGGTAAACTAATATAGAAAACAGCTTTGCAAAGGAACTAGTTACTTTAGCATAAATATTTAACCCTCAGATGAAAAGAATGGACAAAAATGTGCATACTCCCTTTATTTGAGCTTCTTTCTGTAGTTTTAAAAACCTGCAACATTCTTTCAAAGTTTGTCTGCAAAATAGCCTTTTACAGTGCCCATTTCCAGAATGAGATACTACATACACTAGATCATAAAGATACTCAAGTATGGTCTATTATTACAGGTCTTTGCACACTTTCTTGATCCTCACATCACAACCAATCCCTCTACTCACACCCCCATTCAGGCCAGTAAGTAGTCCCCTCCTCCTTAAGATCTACCACCCTCTCTAAAGCATGCGATAAGCATACTGCTGACCACACAGGTAAGAGGTGCAGTCAGTATTTACTCGGTCATTAATCTGCTGCATTTTGGACTCCTTGCTCTCGACACAGGGACTGCCATTTATTCCATTTTTCAACAGTACTACGGGTTCCTCTACGCTTGTGCTCATTACATGGTAGTGTGATACAATAGCTAATTATAAAAGAAATCATTAACAGCTCTGTAAACCAAGAGGAAATACTATCATGCTGGTCTGGTATGATTTTCCATAACTCTCCACAGCTGTGAATTACTGTCTGAGAAGCAAGAGGTTGGGAAATGATGGCCAATCTGACTGGTGACACACTGTCTCTAACCATTGAAAGACTATAGGATCTATCATATGATTCACCTTATCACATATGCATATGCTGCCATAAAAATATTATCTTAGTTACATTTATTTAATATTACCAGTAGCTCTGCCATGTTCTACTGTGCTGGACACTGTAGTAAAAAAGTTGAATTAAAAAAATCCTGAAGCAAACAAAAGTTTGACTTGGTAGAAACATTTGTCGAGCAATTACTCAGCTGGGCTTACACAATGGAATTCATGTTAGATGAAGTACTGCATTTGTTTTTTAAACTGATGAATAGAGAAAGGAAATTTAAGCTATCCAGTGTAATCTAGTTTAATAAAAATCTGCTTGTCATTCTCTCTTCTTTGTAGCTGCAGAGGCCAACACAGCACTGCCTGAATATTCACAAAAATTAATAACACAAAATAAACAAATTTGTGCAAAACTTATTTTTCAAAGCGTAACAAAGACTTTTGCCCTCTTTAAGATCACATGAAAATTGGTTTCACTGTTCAGTGAGCCATATCTAAGAATGCAATAAAAATACCCTTGTGCATCCACAATGCCTAATTTTCACAAAGTTTTGCTGAAATAATAATTCATTTTTAAAAGATTGTAAAGCAACACCTTTCTAAAGTCATGTATGTCTCAAATGCTCTGGCATGTCCCTTTGAAAAGCTAGTGGAATGAAGACAAGATCTGAAATCAGTGCAGCATGATGCCACCATTTGGAACCACAACAAAATTATTTCTATCTTCACTCTCATTTTTTAAAAAAAAAAAAGTCTAAGAGCTGAGTATAAATTAAATATAGTAATTCAAATCTGGCTGAGAAGCTGCGAACTTTTATGCCAAGTTCTAGTCTGAAATGAATTTAAATGGCCACAAGTATAAATTCCACAAAGGGGAGATTGCAATGAAATCCTGGCAGAGAAATAAAAATAGAATCATAAGCAAATAGCATAGCTTTTAAGAGGGAAGAGGAGAAAGCAGAAACTAAGAAATATTCTCAAACTTCTGTTTAAAAGAACAAGTAGGACAGCAGGGTTGGGGTCACTGTGAAAAACTAAAAGTGATGGTGTTTGTTTTGGTACATGAAATACAGGAGCGATGTCAAACTGCAAGGGGTGGCCTGAGAGTTGCCAGGCTATTCAGAGTCACTCCAAGGCCTGCATGGCAATTCGTCTGCTCTGATTGACTGATGGCCATGACCCAATCAACTTCCCAGTATTTTATTGTAAAATAGTTTACAAATAACTGTGCAGTTCTGAAGTGGTAACTGGTAACGCAACCCTGTATTCTTATTGACTGAATGAGTCCGTCCCAGTGCAATATATACGTATACTCCTTTTTTGGCATTTTCTCTGTGCTCACTGTACATAAAGGGAGATCCTTATCCCAAGAACTAACAATGGCTTTACAAGGGATTAGTGGGACTTAGTGGAGGTTTGGGGGTCCAAACTGGTGATCCCTTTGCAGAATGAGGACCTCTGCCAAAGGCAGACACAATAGTTAAGGTACAATAATGCACAAGTCGTCGGTTTATTTTCAAAGCAGAGGCAGTTGGCTATAGGAACGGCGATCATTATCGTACTAACAGTCTCAGGGGAAAATGTATTGGGAACTTGTTTGATGATTGGCATGCTGTCACTAAGCATTTTATCTGCACTGTATAACAGTGTAAGTAAATCACCTTATTTTTCTATATAATGATTTTTTAAATTGTCTTTGTGGTATTGCTTTCTACACATCAGCAGCAAAAATAACTCTCGAAATGCTGTACATTTCATAGCATTTGAAGACCTTCTAGAAATGAATGATGGTTAAGTAAGTAGTCAGGAGAAAGAGGGAGGCAGTGCTCTTCCTTAATACAAAAAGTAACAAAATACAAGCCAGGGAGAATTTCTAGAGTCTTCGACACAATTCCTGAGTGACGTTGTGCCTAAAACTCCTCGAGTGCCCTGTGGAAGATGTGGGGCACCAGGTCCTTCCCAGGTGGCTGACGCGCTTGGCATCCTCCCAGGGCCACTTACACGAGAGTCCTGGGAAGCTGCGATCTGATGCGATCAGGTCTATGAAAAGGGATTTATGGATGCTGCTGAAGTGCATTGAAGTCTTTTTCAGGTAGTACTGACATAGGAAATATTCTGATATTTCCAAATGGAGAAACTTGCTGCCAAAGTAGGAGTGAGTGCAAGTGAAACATTTTTTAGTCAGGCTAACACTTCCTGTAAATTTCCTATAACACAATGGTAACTGTTTCCTGACAGGGCATTCCCGCATAATAATAATAATAGTAGATAATACTAACAAGCTTGCTTTCATGTCGAGCTTGAATTTTCAGGAAAAGCAGTGAAGAAACTTAAATCTGGAAGTTTCCATCTGTCTTCCCCCCAGCACGCTGCTACCTTCCCGCTGGAGCAGGCAATGCCTTTGGAAAACCCTGCGTTTTCCAGGAGAGCGCCGGGCGAGCGCGGGGCTGCGGGAGGCGCGCCGCCCTCCCTCCCTGCCGCCGGCCAGCCGCTGCCCCGGCCCCGGCCGCGGCCGCCCGCCGACACCGACAGCCCTGGCCCCGCCGCGGGCCGGCCCCACGGCCCCGGCAGCGGGAGCCTGGGCTGCGGCAGGGAGGAAAAAACGCAACCGCAAACCAGCGGGAACAACTTCCTCTCCTTAATGCCTCCCATCGCCCACCCCATATGTATATATTTATACATAAATATATATATACATAAATATTTGTAAAACCAGCAGTTGTTAAATGCAGCTACTAAATAACAACCCTTGGAAAAAAAAACCCAAACACCCCACACGAGCCATAATGATGATGATGATGATGACGGGAGGGGGGGAAATAAATAAATAAAAGCGAGCGAGAGTCGGCGAGGGAGAGGGAGGCAGGTTCAATTATCTAAACAAAGAAATCATGGCGGAGTGTTTACATTTGGCAGCCCAAAGACTGTTGGATTACGGAACCCCCCCCAAACCCAACCGGCCCCCCCCGGCCCCCCGCAGTAGCGGCTTGCCGGAGCCCGCCCGCCGACACCTCGCCGCGGCCCGGGTAAGTGCGGAGCTTGCGGCGGCCGGACCCGCGCCCCAGCCCTCCCCGGGCGGGCGGTGGGGCGGGGGCCGAGCCGGCTCCCCCCGCCCGGTGCCGTGCCGTGTGTGTGTGTGTGTGTGTGTGTGTGTGTGTGTGTGTGTGTCGCGGGGGGCGGACGGGGGGGGACACGGGGTGTGCACGCCGCCGCGCTGGCCCCGGGCTCGCCGCGCCCCCCTCGCTGCGCCGGGCAGGGGCAGGCTGTCCCCGTCCCCACGGCCGCGGTGCCGCCTCCCCGCCCCGGGGTCACGGCGCCCGGCGCTGACTGGCGGCTCCGCCCCCGCGGCCGGCCCCGCCGCGCCCCCCGCCCGCCCGCTGCCGTGGTGCCCCGCCGGGCGTAGGCAGCTGCCCGGCTCGGCGAGGGGGGGCTCTGCCGCTGCCCGTACCCGTTTGCGAGGGTCCGCTCCTGGGGAGCGAGAGGCCCCGAAATGGGCGTCGGGGGCGAAGGGGGGGGGGGGCGGGGGTGGGGCTGGATGCGGCTCTTGCTCCCGGTGTCCGAGAGCCGCATCACAGAGCGAGCGTGGGGACCAGAGGAGGCAGTCGGGAGCTGGCAACAGCACTGAGACCCTCTTCCCAAAACACCCCCACACTCAAACGCTCTAGCTGCCAAATGCCCTTGTCCCCAAATGCCCTCTCCCCTAAATGCTTTTTCCCTGCAAATGCTCTTACTCCTAAATGCTTTTGCCCCCAAGCGCCCTCAGCCTCAAACACCTTCACCTTCAATGGTCCTTGCCTCCAAAAGCCATTGCTCTCCAACATCCTTGCCCCCAATGCTTTTGTTCCAGTCTCCCTTGCTCCCAAACAGCTTCACTCCCAAACAGCATCACCCCCATCTTCCTTGCACCAAAACACCCCCAATGCTAAACACACCTGCCCCCCCCCCCCCCCCCCCCCCAACCCCTCTTGCCCCCAACCTTCCTCAACCAAGTAAGGAGTTTAGCTGCTCTTGATGTTCCTCAGAACCACCCCCCCATCCCCCAGTGGGCCCTATGAAACAGCCAGAAAGGTGCCTGGGTCTGTCCCCCTGCCAACAAGCAGCCCCCAGCCAGACTGCTGAGCTGACGCTGGGCCCCCCGTAGGCCACTGCTGTGAAATGTGGAAATGACCCTTTCAGGCAGACTGCAAGTGTTGCTCCCATGCGTCCATCAAAAAGTCCCCTGGCCCCAGACACATCTCAGCGCTAGAAAGCTGTAAAACTCGTTTGGCACTTCTGCCCTCCTGGATCTGGCTAACAGGCAGTGGCCTCCCCCTGGTTTTGCGGTACGAAAAGATGGGCTGTGTGTCCTGCTGCACCACCCTTATCCCCATTTCGGAATGTTCGGGAGGTGGCACCATGCATGTATTGCTTCCAGGGTTTTGCAGGCTGTTTTCTCAGGGTAGAGGCTGGGAGCAGAAGGATGGGAAGCAAAATGACTACTGTGGTAGCAGGACATAGGGGCTGCGGAAGACAGTTGGCTGGTTCCCGGCTTTTTCTGACACAGTGCTGAACCTATATGTATGTTTCTGGGGCTGTGCTCCCACATGTCCCAAATTCAGAGTGCGTTGGGCTATGGGAAATTGAGAGAGGTAGAAGAGATACATCTTTCTTTCTTTCTCTTTGAACTGCTTGACTTAAATGGTTTGTGGAGGTCAGATTCATGAATGAAAGAAAAGTGCTTGATATTGTAGAGTTATGAGGCACTGTAAACAAAAAAGGGTGTTGGGACTCTGGGAGTTTGAGACATCCACTTTTCATGCTCGTCCATGTCCCTTCCCAAGGCAGTGGGTTTTACAATTGTTTATTGTTGTGATGTTGAGAAGGCCGCGTTCATCTCAACGTGGTGGTGGTGCACTGAAACAATGAGGAAAACGGAAGTGTGGAGATGTGTATCGGTGCCACTGCTTGGTGTGCTTGTACAAGGACTGCGGGTTTGATTCTCCAGTGAGATTGTCTCTTTGCTGGGTCTGTGGGAGCACACAGCGCACTAAGGGAGCGTCAGAGTGGCCTGCAAGCGATAGCTGTTGAACAAGATCCATGTCTGTCTACAAACCGTCTGCATCTGCCTTACATTACCAGGTGTTGTGGCGGCAAGTTACATGACAAAGTTACAAAGCACAGGTTAGCACTAGGTGTTAAACCGTGCAAAATTTTGGCTCAGAAGACATCAGTGAAGAAAATTATGTTTTCATTTCTCAGCAGGTCATTGCTCAAAATCTCTTGTTTCCTTTCCTCTCTTTATTCCCTCCTCTCTGCAGCTACATTCCCCTACATCTCCATTTAGGCCAGGCATTTCTGGGTTTGTACAGTCTGTGGATAAAAGGCCTGTTGAGGAAATTCCCCATACACTTCGATTTTTTGCCACTTTACTTCCTGCTTGAACTGTCAGTTCCTAGAGTCTCTGAAGGTCTGAGGCTGTTTTCTCAAGGAAAGCTCTTAATTTAAGTGGCCTGTTAACTGTTAATTGCTGTTCTGTTCTGGCTATTTACCTGAATATCATGTCAAACCTGCTGTTCTGGTCTGGAGGCTACACTGGTTATCTGCTCTGATCTCTAAACTGCTACTGCTTTCTACTGTTTTATTGAAAACCAAGGTAATATTTCTTTTCTTAATGCAAACTAACATTTCCTTAGATTTAAGGATTTTGTTGAGCAAGCTGTCCCACTTGAAACTGCTTATACAATAATCTGAATTTTATGTCTGGTAAAAAAAAAAGGCTTCCCTGAGACTTAATATTCAAAGAATTTTGTTGTTTCCTATTTTTCAGCATGGATGTATTTAGAGGAGAAAAACATTTGAAGCTGGGCAAAACAATGAGGAGTCGATGGGTAGGCAGTTAAGAGAGTTAGGTAGGAACTGGTGCTTATCAAACTACAAACATTGGTATGTTCAGTGTAAGCAAAGCGTGAACTTTTAGTGTGTGATTCCAGGCTGATTGGAAGTTTGAAGAAGGTCATGTTATCTCCAGGGTTGTCTTGAGATCTGTGCAGTTAATGCAACACTGGTGCTGCCAGTGAAATTCCATCCCTAGAAACAATTTCTTTCACTTACTGTATTTAGTAAAGTTAGGTTCTGTTTTCTAGTAACTAACTTTATAAAATCAATGCCGTATTTTGGCTGTTTGACTGGGATAGTCACATAGCAATGATAAAAATATGCTGTTAGAATGGATATAATTTTGTCTTAGACTGAAGAGAGCATTAATGGGGCCGGTTCCCTTTTGGTGAGTGTTCGTAGTTTTTTGATTAATGAGAGTTCATTCGGGTATTGAGAGAAGAGACCTCTCAAATGACGCTGAATCTGTTTCCCCAGCATGTAATAGAATGAAACTCTCAGGCTGTCGCTGGACAGTAAGATATTCTGACATGAATATATATTTTGGAGCTCCACACAAAATGAGGATTTCATGCATAGGCAACACAGTGTGACAAGTCATATCCTGTGTGACCTTGTGCTTACAGTATAAAGTTGTGTAATAATGTATTCTGCTAAATTAATACACAAAATAGGTAGAACATACCTCATTTTTATGCTATTAATGATATTTTTCAATTGTAAGACCTCAAAGTAAATTACAGGTAGGAGTAAACCAAGCTTCAGAACACCATTGTGAATTTTTGTATTATCATTCAGAGACTACTTGGAAGGTATCTTTATTAATTACTGTTATTTAATTTTCTGTTAATTATTGTCTGATTTACTTGCTCTCTGATACTGTTTTCTCTCCTAATGTGTTAACAATAAAACAGGATCTTATGAAACTGAAAGAGAAGAAGTATTTTAATTTCAGCCTCTAGAATGGACAGATCTGTCAAGGCTAAGAGGAAAAATAATACTGACTTTGATTCCTCAAGGAATTAGCAGAGATTTTGCCAGTAGGATGTGTTTTATGTAGCTGGAACATAAAGTAAATTTGGGATGTGTGGCTCATCCTGTGATGTAACTGTAGGTGAAAGGCTGATGAGACTTTACAAAGAGGTTAGCTGAGGGAACAAAAGAAACCTCAATTATTTTGTTTAATTCGAATCAGAAAGGCTAGGATTTCCAAAAGTGCTGATTACTGGCTTAGTTCTACTGTCATTAATGTCAGTGGTAAAAATGTCATTTACTCCAATGAGAGCAGATTTAGGGCACTGATGAGTGCTTTAGCAATCCTGTCCTTTATGTTTGTAAAGCCTGAGTTGAATCTTGCGTTCCTGATACCCCAGCATGTGTTTCTTACAAACTTCAGCACAGGATCTGATTCTCTGTCATACCCCTGTATGTGGAGATAGAGTAGCATTTCTGGGATAAGAATCCAGCTAGTAATGTTCTTCAGTAGCTTTTTCTCCATCGATGTCAGTGAGGTTGTATGGGCAGTCAATTAGTACAGAATTTACTCTAACTTATTAGTGCATATTTACAACCTTAATTCCAGTTTAACAGAATGTTTTGTGGTGGAACATTTACAGAAAGAGCATGTGGAAAAATTATCACTGCATGTATTAAGCACAAAGAAAGCATCCCTATACTGCTGTGTAGGAGCAACTGACAAAACAGAACATATTACAAGAAACTATCTTTTTCATTAAGTCTGCACAAAATGAGGATTTAACGCATGGGCAGCGCAGTCAGTCCCAGTGGTTTAGTGCCCATAATCCCACCTTGAAAGTGGCTTCACAATAATAATTACTGTTACAAAATGGACACTGCTTCCAATTTTGGCGTGTCTACTTCACACATAACTAATTGCAGACACAGAAGGCAAGATCTTATTTTACCAGCCACCTAGTTCCAGAAGTGCAGCTATGTTAACCTTCCCATAAGATTTCCAGTCTCAAACTGACAACCTTCCGCTTTGCCTTATTTTGCCACAATAATGCAGAGCATGTGTGGCAGCCACCCTCACTTTGGCATGCTCAAACTATCCCTGGACATTAAGATACTATGACATGAATATATATTTGTGAGCTTTGCACAAAATGAGGATTTCACGCATAAGCAACATAGTGTGACGAGTAGTATCCGGCATGACCTTGCAAATGCAGGCTGAGCTCCAGAATAAACAGCTCAAAAGAGCAAGGAGTATGGCAGATTCTCGGGTTCTGGAAGGAAATCCCATTGTTCGGTTGCAAGCCTGCAGCGAGCAGCATACAACTCTTCCTACAAGTTCCTAAAACTTACCTGCTTTACACAGGTGGTGAAGTACCATGGCCCAGAGAACAAAAATTTCCAACTACCTTTAGAAAGGCAGGGTTATTATTACAGAAAATCCATAATCATCAGTGAAACTCAGAGAGCTGAAAATCCTCTTCATGGCTGGAGATTTCAAAGCTCCAGAGCTCCAGATGTGGAGCATTGTTTCTCATTTTAACAGGGCTTACATTTGTCGCTTGTTTAGGCTGTAGTTCTTCTCTCCTAGACATTTTCTTGTCAGTTTTTTTCTCTTGCTAAATGAATGATAGGTTTGGATGGAACAGTTTTTTCTGCCTTTCAAAAATAAACAGTGTGACCTTTTTAAAGTTGAAAATAACATATATGTTACTGATACATATAGGGAGGTAAGAAAGTGTCTTCTCACACCTCTCTCTCTCACAGTTTAGAAAAATCTGGTGTAATCTGGCCCCTTGTCAGAGCTGGCCTTGAGCATGGGCAGCCAGACCCCTGGGTAGGGGGCAGAAGAGGTTGCAGAGCCTGTTGGTGCAGCTGGAGCCCTGAAAAATAATTGGCCATACTAATGTTGCATATAATAAAAGCATTATTTATGCAAGGTAATGACTCATCAGTGTAAAGTTTTCTTTAAGGTTATCTTTGCACAGATAGTATTATTGTGCATTCTTGTTCAGGGGAACTAAAATGAAATATGATCTTGAAATATGCATGTTATCCTTATTTAGACTGTATCAAAGATGCATATTGTTCAGCATATTTTTGACTCCTTTGTTGTTTAAATTTTCAGTGGGTTTCATTGGCTTTTTAGGCATAAAACTGAGTCTACAGCTGTGGGCTTGTGGTTAGCTCTTGAGCATAAAGCCCTGTAGAAACAACAGGAAAGGATCTCAAGAGGCCACCTGCCTTTCTCAAAGGCAGGATAGCTGTGCCATTATTGTTGAAAGTTTGTTCACTCTGTTCTTAAAAACATTCTGCAACAAAGATTTTGCGGTCTTCGTGGGCAACCCATTGACCTAAATCTCCCTTGCCATATTGAATTCCATTGCCACTTGTCCTATCTAAATTGGACATAAAGAGGAGTCTATTCACTCGTCTCTGTCTTTTCATGCATCCAAAGAACATTACTGTGTCCCTGCCAGTCATCTCCTCTTGGGACTAAGCAATCCCAGTTTCTTCCGCTGTACCTCAGAGGTCTAGTTCCAGCCTCGCTCCAGTTAGTCCAGACCCATCCTGAAGGGTTGAGCTGACAGCTGGACTCAGTCTCACTCCAGCCGATGCCCTACCATCTCTCATTAGGATGGAAATTATTCTGGTTTTATCAGTGCTCTTGTTTAAACATCCCAATGTAGTGTTTTCTATTTAGGTTCAATTCTTAGGGCTTTATTATTACATAAGGCTTGTAGACTATGGAGAAAGTAGCATTAGTAACAATGAATAATATATCTGTCTTAATATGGCAATATACTTTATCTGTAAAATATTTTTTTTTTTAATGAGTTTTATCTTTGTTCTTTCTCCTTTTCTAGTTGAGGGGATAATTTTAGGTAAATGACAATACCACTCCTATTTCCAATATAAGGACAGGATTGTTTGAAGTGTACCACAGTCCCATACTATATAACTGTCCTACATATTTACAAGAATAAGTTATTCTGGTTCTGCTTTTTGCTATGGTCTATTAGGAAAGTCATGCCTAAATGTTAGAATTCTTAATATGTAGATGCAGACACAGCAGATCCTAGGCTCAGTGCATACATTTTGGCCTAAGAACACATTCATTTTGCTTCCAAAAAGCATTCTACAAAGTATAATATATTTGATAATATTTCTTAAATTGTGAAGTCTTTGAGGTTGGGATATTCATAAATGTTTGCAGAGCACCTAGTATTCCTCGCTGATTGGGGCCTATGGGTAGTTTAAAAACATAAATATTTAATGGTAATGGTAATTACCCTTTTTTCAGAATAATAACATCTTTGAAGTTCCATCTTGGGTGAGTGAAACCCCCTTAATAATTTTTTTCCCACCACTTTGAAGAATATTCTCTTGTCATCGGAAGCATTTCTGGAATTCATAGTTTTGTACATTGCAAAATCGCCACACTTCATAAATTACAGAACTGTCTGCTGCAACCTCTCTCCTGCTTAAGATGTACAGAAATCAGAAGGCAAGTGGCATGACTGAGTGTATTCTGTGGATGTTTCTACCTTAGTCTTTTAGTTCAGATCAAGAATGATGTTTGGAAGGGGTCAGGCTCACTTCCAGCACTTTGATTGTCCTTATGGAGTGGTCTCACAGAACAAAAACTGGATTCCTCTTGGATTAAACTACACCAGAAGGTATTATGTAGGAGCACATGTAGCGTGCTCCAGCTGCTTGGGAGTATTGCTTCCATGGGACCAGACCAGAACTAGCCTGTAATAAACCATCTGAAAAGTACATAATATGGACATGGGGTCCTTTGCTTTACAGATCATTTCTTGTTTCCCTGCCTTATCTGCTAATGTAGACATGATCCTTGATTGCAGAGCTGAGACGCCGTTAGGAAATACCCCCCCCACTGATTGCATTACACTAAGTTCACCGCTTTACTGAAAAATCTCCAAGGAATATTCTATCAGATACCAACCCCTAACCACAGTGAAATACATTCTACTTTATTAAAATTGTGCAAGAAATGACAGAGGGGTTTTCTTTTGGAAAAGGCCAATTAATGGAACTATTTATGGTGTTCTCTGCTTGATTTTCATTTGATGACCCTGTGGTAAGATACCTAGCAAGGGAGAGGCTTCACTATATGCCACTGCAGCCATGCAGAGAAGTACTTTAAGTGACCTATGAAAACTTGACAGAATATTGACTATATGGTATCCATTTAAAAATGGCTGTCATGATGTAGTGACAGCAGCACTAGCAAATAAATAATACATATTTTTAAAATTTCTGTAATTACATGTTTACCCAATAGGCCAGAACAGCTCTGTCCCAAGGAGCTGTTGCAGTCTGAGTAAATAATACATGTTTTAAAGTCCATAATTACATATTTAAACGATAGACTATCGAGGAAATAATGCACATTTTAAAAAGTCCATAATTACATATTTACATGATAGTCTGTAAATTCTGTAATTACTTATTTACACAATAGACCATAGCAGCTGTTACAGTCTATTATGGTAACTCTCATAGAATTATATTATGGATTTTTTTATAACTTAAAAAATAAGTATATTTAACCAGAAAATTGTATTGTTAGTCTTAAAAAACCCCACAAACCTCTAAGATAAGAAAATATATGTAAAGGTAAAAATTTAGGGTGATATAGAGATAGAGAAGTTCTTATCCCTTCAGTGATAAATGTCTTTTGTTAGCATGAGGAGCTTAGGATTTTTCATTAATTTCAGAATTTCTTTATTTAGGTAGCTGAAATACAAATATGCAGCATTATATGATTATACTTCCCTTCTTATTGTCATGTAGACATTCAATTTGGATAAGCATTTGGGATTCTTAAAATTCTTTAGTTCCTGTTCTGCTCTTATTAAAATCAGTGATAAAACTCCCATCAACCCTGGTTTCAGAAATCATTTATATTGAGGACAGCACTTAAGCATGTACTTGAAATCAATGGCACTTAAGCATCTTTTAAAAATAAGCACATACTTAAGGACTCTCATGAATTCTGATGGACCGAAACATATGATTAAATGCTTTCCTGAATTGGGATACCGTCTTCCATGGAGGCAGAATTGGAACCTTTCACATGCATGGCTTATTGGTGGGCCACAGGTTTGTTGTTGTTTGAGGTGTGGCTTCTCCCTGAGGAAAAGCTTTTTTAGCACGTTTAACTACAGACATACGTGTGTAAGAATCGGTGCTACAGCAAATGCGTTGCTGCTTCTTTGTTCTTTGTATTCATGGATTGAGAATTCATCCAGTGTTTTCCATAGCTCAGCTGCTGAATTTATTCCTCATGTTAAAGACTGGATCAATACACCTAAATGAGACTTCTGTCCATAATTACTACTAAATAGCAAGGCTAAATCAAGCAAGTCAGAAACTGACATTTAGCTCAGCCGGACCTTATGCATTTAGTAGCGAAACCAAGTATGAGAGAAACCTTTGATCCTCACTGTTAGTTTCATTAAAACATTTGAGTTAAGAGAATTTGAACCGTTGGGAGCCCCATTTAAAGACATGCCTTAAATGTAATGAAATATGCAAGTATGTTTTAACAATGGTTTGAGGTCGAGGTGTTCAACTGCACTATATAGGCTGGTCGCATATTTTGACTGAAAGTACCGGGGAAAGGGCTGAAGGTTTTGTCTTTCCTTGGCAATGAACAGTATAGCAGCAAATTTGGTAAAGAAGTATCTATTCAGAAATAAAGAGGACATTTTATGGAGTGAAACATGCAGAAATTGGCTTGCACAGGGAAAGAAAAGCCTCAACAAGATATACTTCCCCTATTTTTTGCTATGGATCTTCCCAGATGTTGTTACTGACACCAATGCACACATTTGGATATTTGGTTAAGTGACCTGGAGCTTCAAAGGCCAAAGGGAAAGTCAATATCAATCCTTTGCTAAAAGCACAAAGGTAGTAGAAGAAATGATTAAATAGCGTGAGACTAATTCTTCTCTCTTGCATGGTGCTTTTTACCTGTGTAAAATAGATAAACAGCGTTACCTGACTGGTTAGTCTTTGAAACCAGCAAGTGAAAACAAAGGATGTAAAGGGATTGGAGAACTAAATGTGAGAGCAATAACTTCAGGTTATGTAGGAACCTTATTTAAATGGTTTAAATTTAAAAGCAAGCATCTTCATTTTTGCATTCTCCACAACAAATCCTTGCATTTGAGAAGTAAAAAATAGAAGACATCTCTCCCTTGTTGGACAGCCCTGTGGCACTCAGTACAATGAGAATAACCGATCCTCTTCATGTAAGTGCTATCCATGTGAAACTGTCAAGGTCAGTTTCTGTGTCATTTTTCTACTTTGTTTTCCATTAAAACGTATACACATACACATTTGCTGGTTTTGTAAGGCTTCCAAGCTTTACACTTGAGTTAACATGCAGGAGTTGTCATCTTTTACATATGCATCCTAATCCTGCGAGTTATTCAGATTCTTTGAAGGTTTTGCAGATCTTCAGCTTTTCACCAGGTGAATTTTGAGAGTCTTCACTTCTCCCACCCTTTTTTATGTGTATGGCATCCATCCTTGCGAGGCAGGCATGTTATCTGCCAG
Organism: Phoenicopterus ruber ruber; assembly: GCA_009819775.1. Taxonomy (NCBI): domain Eukaryota; kingdom Metazoa; phylum Chordata; class Aves; order Phoenicopteriformes; family Phoenicopteridae; genus Phoenicopterus; species Phoenicopterus ruber. The sequence continues at coordinate 3,173,737 of CM020217.1, forward strand.
AAGTTCCGTTACATATTATTGCTAAATAAAGATTTTGTGTTCATGTAACTGTGGCAGTTCTCTAGTAATTCTGACCTGAGGTTGAATACATCCAGAAGTGCACAATATAAATTTACACAAATAAACAAGATGTGTTGCACAATATAAGCTATATGAAGGGAAACCTTTATTATCATACGCTTTTTGGGCACAAACCAGCTTATTTTATTCTGAAAAATCCCACTGGGGAGCCAGCACAGGGAATACTACATGAAGAAGGCAGGCAGATTCCAGCACATTATATTTGCCAATAAGCAGTATTTTGCACTTGTAATTTTGTTAATTGTCAGAAGTCATTTAAATTCATCAATTATCAATGAGTAATTCTATCAGCAGTGTTTCTAGGAAAAGTTAAAATCCCAGTTGGATTGACACAACACTTTCTCCTTCAGAGACAGATAAATTTAGTACAGAGTCATTTGTCTCACATGGTGTTTTGGAATGTTCCTGAAAAATTAGATTTGAGGCTAAAGTGCGACTTTATTGCTGTCTTCATGTATGCAATGGGAGAGTATGTGTCTTTTCGAGAAGACAGAGCCAGACTTTTCTCAGAGGTGCACAGTGAAAGGGGAAGAGGCAACAGACATGAGCTGCAACAGGGGAAATTCTGATTAGGTATTAGGAAGAATTTATCACGGGGGTGCTAGTCAAACGCTGGAATAGGTTACCCAGACAGACTGAAATCTCAGACCTTGGCAATTTTTTGCACCAGGTCCCCAACTATCTTTTGTAGGTTGCTGTAGATGTAGGACAGGTTTTGGCTGTGGTCCCGCGCCATCTTGCCCGTATTCTGCAGAGAGCTTTCAGAGTAAGATGTGCTGTGCTATATAAAAACTGATACTATTACTGGTTTGTGGTGGTCTTCGTTTGTGGTAGAAGAGCAAGTGATTACATCACTTGGCAGCTATGATGACAGATACATATTTGTCAGAAATAGTTATTTACTTTATATGCACTTGTTAGTTTTCTTTTATTGCTTTTTTTATTATAATGGAACTTGAGGCCAGAGACAGATTTCTTCCCTGCAGTGTTAACTACAGTAAGAGGCAGCATTATGGAGTGTCATCTGTGGCCTCTTGTAATGATAAGTATTTCTGAGACAAAACATTGTGAAAACCTGTATGTATAAATTCATCTATCCTGGCTATTAGGATGAAGAGTAAAACTACAGCTTACTATTACTAGGGATTTGTCAGCAACTAAATGACTCCTCACAGGTAGAGAACACTTCCTTCCCCTTACTATCTTTTCTATAGTTTGCTTGCTGTTCTTTTAAGATCTTTATGCAAGCAGTATATCTTTTCCATATAGGCCAATGTTTTGCATTTGATGATGCCAGGTACAGCTGAGGAACACCGCAAGAAAGGAATGACCATCCTTTAAATGCCTTTTTTCTTGATCCTTTACACTCTTTGTTAAATTTAAGAATCTGTGAATGTGATATTGAAATGGCTGGGGCCCTGGAAGAGGGAGGCACATTCTGCAGCACAGTTGGTCAAGAAGGCCTATGTTATAGATGGATAAGCTGGGACTCAGAGAAACTGAAGGGCTTTCCCAAGGTGCACCTGGGAGGAAGGCAATATAGCTAGCATCACACTGAGGAATTTTGGCCATTTTGTCCTGTGCATTAGTCAAGAAAAAATGGTGCAGATTGGTAAAGATAGTTATTTTCCTTCTGTCTTAAATGTATTCTGAGAGATGAATTTGATGAATTTCAGTGTTCATCAAAGCAAAGGAAGTTTGACTGTAGCTCTAACTAGAGTGAGAGACTGTGTGGAAAGGTGTTGTGCAAGCAAGCCCTCACAGCTGTATTAATGGACTTCAAACCTGACCTGCCGCACCCCTTCAGTGAACTGTCAGGCCTCTCTAGTTCAAAGAGTATAAAGGGGAATTGGGCTATAGTTAATGGGTTCATCTGTTTTTCTGTTGCATGGAGTCTTGACTCTTTGTTTTAAAGGATGTTGGAAAAATATCAAGCAGAGGACTAATGTGAGGGCTAATACGAGGAGCAGGAAGAATGTCATATGAGGCAAAATGACCGTAGCTAAGAACTTTCCATAGCAGCTGAGCAGAATAGCTGTGGTTCTGCCCTGTTGAGTCCCACAGAAATTTAAACAGTCAATTAAAATGATATGTGTAAGAAAGACCAGAAAAAAAAAGTCAGCAAATTTTTGGATACAACAGATTCTATTTACATGTAATAAATGTCATCCTTTCTCTTGAATCTTGTTCAATTTCTACTGCTTTTGTTCAAAGGATGTGTATTTTTAAAAAGCAGCTGAATAACTTCCTGAAAGCATAATGCTGAAACAGGTCTAGTTTTGGTCTTGATAGTTTTATGGTTTAAAATAATAATATCAATAAAAAAAAATAGATTCCTTTGGTGGTTGTAGCAGCGCATGTTAAGTACTAGTTGTTAAGTACATGTTAAGTACGACTTGTTCATACTGTTCAGGAGACATGTTTGAAATTCAGAATGTCAGACTTTTAGAAATCGGGTCTTTAGATAACCAAAGTAATGATTTCCCCAAATGTTTATATCCCATCTTTTGAATACTTTATGTTCACACACACAAAGAGAAATGCTTCAGCTGTTGTTCTAGAGAAGCCTTATTGAATGACTGAAAAATAAAAGAAGAAATCTTGTTCGCAATGATGAACAGTGCATGTAAGTAATTGGTCACTAATATAATTAAGGGCTAGTGGGTTTGGTACCTAATGTATTTTTAATACATTGGAGGATTCTGAGCAAAAGATAAGAAAATGAGTAACGTAGTATAAGACCTATTAATATTCACAAGCCCATGTTTTCACAAGCTCCAGCCCAGGGTCTTTACACAATCACAGTGTACTTGTAATGAGTGTTGGTACATTTTTTATACACCCAAACCAGTTTTGTACAAAAGTAGCCGCATATCAAAAACGTGCAAATGACTAGTGACTGGTTTGAGGCTGGTTGAAAATTTGGCATATCTACATCCTCAGCTATCGTATAATTTCACAACTGCATTTATATTCAGTCAATGGTGTTAACACTGTAGCTTTTGCGATAGTTCCTGTAATATTTCTGAATGCTATTATAATAACTTCTCTATCACCTGCACCTTTTAATGATTCATAAATTCCTTGATTTCTATGAACAGCAAACTATAATAGCACTATAATCAGGACAGCATGCTAAGGTATAGCAGAAACTTCTGCTGCCTGACTACCTCCAGCTTTCCTTCATTGCCTGACTAAATTGTTCAAAATGAGGTTTCCACTACAATTTGAAACAAGGAACTCCTGAGTTCAACACGAATACCAGTGAAGGAGACCATGCTGAAAATTAAAAAGCAAAATAGACAATAACATGTAACAGATTTCAAATAGAATAAATGCAAGAGCATTCACTGTGTAACAGGCATATTATTAGCTGTACCATAATTTCTCTTCTTCCTCTTTCAGTCATTTGGTCCTTTTAACTAACAATTTCCCCTATCCACCACCTACGCATCACGTACACTGCACACACATGTTCTGCCACAATGATACTTTCCAGTAACTTTTTCTGGGGTGGTTTAACAGCTTCATTTGAAAACGCAAAGGGACTTCTGTGAATCAGGTTGCGTGGTAAATACTGGTTTTCGGGCACTCCTCTTTGCTTTCCACTTACCAGGACTAAATCAGTCCCTTAAAGCTTCAGGAAGTGAAATATCATAGGCATGACAGAAATCACAGATGCTGTAATCAGAGGTCTTTGTTTTTTTTTTTTTTTTACTGTGGTTTGTTTTTTTCCCCCTAAGCTTTTAAGAAACTATTTCACTCTGAGAATTAGAGAATTAGGCACTGGATGCAAAAGCTTTTCCAGAAACTAGTGATACAGTTTCATTTTATTCCATCTCGGTACTGATTAAAAGCTTTGACTGTTGGCTGGCCATGCCGTGTCCTATGTGATCAGTCTGCTTGAAAGGTGTTCTTCATAAAGCTCACCATTTTTCATATTAATTTTGGTAGCTTTCTCATCTCGTTGGATAGACATGGAGAAAAGTCTCCTCACTTCTAAAGGATAGGTATGAGATACCTTAATTTCATAAATCTGCTTGCACTGCACCTGTTCATGATGAGATGTGCTGTGTATAGAAACAGAAAGCTGTCAGTGTGCTCCTTTCACAAGCTGTTAAATCATTAAAAAATAAACCTTCATTGATCAGAGTTCATTCTGTATGGAGTGATTTTTCAGATGTGCTCAGTGCCGGCCTAACTCCACAGCTGTTGACGTCAATGGGAATTCCACTATTAACAACTGAATTAGGCCAACTGAGTACTTTTGAACATCACGCACTTCATATTTTTTAGTATTTTTTTAATTGTGCATATATAATTTTTGCTTTACTAAAGCAACTTATGGCAAACCTCTTTACCTAAGCATCAACAACCAAACAGGTATGAACTCCATCTTCATTCTTCTACTTCAAAGTAATACTTCTAATAGCACCGAATGGCATCCTGCCTTGAAGCCAATGGCAGCTGTGTCTGATTAGGGAGGAATGTGTAAAGTAGACAGTAGAAAAACCAAAATGGAGGTAAAGGAGAAAACATGTCATTTCACTGGTATAAGAGAATTTATATATCAAGGCTCGGAGTTAGGTAATTGAATTTTTATTTGAAGAGATTATTTTCTAGATTGGCAGTAACTATATCTAGATTAAACATATAAGTGATTTTTCACTCACCTCATTTTTTTGTGAAGATGTTACATGCCAACCTGCTCTGTAAAAGAGACTGTCTTCTATGGCTGGTGAAGTTAAGAAATCATTTTCCCTTTTCTTTGTGCATGATATGTTTCCATTTTAACTATCAGTTTCCCATTTCTGTAGCAATCACTACATCATTCCACTGCTTGTAACTAATATGTTGATAATCATGTAATATAACTTCTTTTTAAAACCAGCTACTGTGCTGGAAAATTGAAGTTTAAAAATATGCCTAGTTTTAAAGAGTATTCTATTGCAATTAGTTTGTGATTTGTATAAATCAACATGTATTATTTAAAAGAAAAATCTAATCCATTTTCTAATCTACTGGAATGTTCAAGTATGTCCAAGAATTGTGGCTAAAGTGATAAAGTTGATGCTTGTACCAATGATGTCATCAGTTGGGCTGGATTAGGACTGGTGTTTTCCAGTATTGTTGTGTTTTAAAATCGAGGAAACTTTGAATAGAATTTGCAGATGATCTGCTGCTATCTAGGGTAACAAAGATTTTAAAAGTCTGGAGAGGAATTTTAGAAGCATCTGCCAAAGTTGAGTAAATTAACAGGCTAATGAGAGATACAATTCTGGGAAATGTGTATTAGAAAGCTTTTTTTTTTTAATTATTTTTTATCTACTTCCCGATTTTATATTAGCTTTAACTTCTTGTGAAGACCTCTGTGTCATTGTGGACAGATCAATGAAAAACTCTACCTGATAACTTGGCCATTGAATCTGATCCAGCTTCCACTTAAATCAGTGGCAATACTGCAGCTGGTTTCAGTGGGCAATGATCAGTTTCTTAGTGGGATGGGATGCATAATATTACTAAAATATTATGCCAATAAATCAATGGCCCTGGTTTATATAGAATATTGTGATTCCACTAAGGAGGAAGTGCTCATATTAGAATTGCTAGAAATACCAAAGGACTTGCTAATGAGGACTAACCAAAGAAACAAAAAGTAGGTAGTTTCAGAGGACAACCAAAAGAAAAGAACATTTAGTGACTTACAAACAGTTGAAAGCTAGAGAGAAATAGTTGTGGGACAGCTCCGTTCCCTGCTTTGTAGCACAGCACCCTGGTAGTAGTAGTCACACATATAGTTAATGTCTTGATTTCCTTTTAAGAGGTATGATTTTTTTTTTCCCTCTACTGAAAATTCTATAATTATCTAAAGTAAGCAATAGTCTGACCTAAGGGTGGATTGACATCGGTGAAGAAAACCACTGATTTCTGTAAGGTTTGGGCCAATCCCCAAGATCCTCAAGTATGCCAGCATGTTCTTATATTGCTTTATAGTACAGTGATAGAGAAAATTCAGGAGGCTTATTTCTGCCATAATTTGCAATTTGCACTGGGTTTTTAAAAAATTGTTTCCCTTTCTTAATTCTAATGTTCAGAGGCCTTGCTTCTCACCCCTTTCTCTTGTGAAAACCAGAAATTTGAAATTAATGGAGTACATCAATGTGAGAGACTTGAACTTTATGCCTTTCAGGGGTAGAGCCCCTTTGCTTGTCATTTGCTGATAGTTTTATTAGCATAAGTTTGTCTACACTGAATTAATTTGTCTTTGCTTCTACTCTGTTAGGTTTTTAGTCTGTCTGAGAGTACTTCAGTCATTCTGAATTTTATCCCATTTCTTTTTATTGACTAGCCAACCAGTTTTTCTCTTTCAAACATATCCTGTCGTCTTACTGATAGTTCCCACACTTCCTGACCTTGTAGATTAGTATTCTATGTGTTAATCTATCAGAAGCTCTTCTAAAGAGTGTGGAATATATACTTGTACCTTCCATTATGATCGATAATTTGTAATTCTTGTTAAAAAAGTGCTGAAGCCATTTTTAGGCATGATATCCCTTTGGTGAGCTGTGCTAGCTCTCTCTCTTGCAGCTATACAAACTCTTAATCATATTGTTTCCTGAAATAATAATGTTTCAAGAGGATGACATAGACGTGAAGTCAGGGTTTTGTATTTTTCTAGATAGTGGTTATCGCTAACCTCTCTTCAGTCCAGCTCATATTTCCGAACAGGTTTTAAATATATCTGCTAATGATTCTTCTATCTCTTCTGACATATCCTTCTGAGCTCTGAATTAATTCTGTCTATTCCTGGAGTTATGTCAACCTTCAGACTTTCTAATTTCTTGATGAGCTGTTCTGGCGTGTTACTGATTTTCTTTGGTGTTTATTCTTCCTCCCCCAGGAAATTTATGTCTGATCCTGTCATCAGTCCCAACCTTGTTTTATGGACAATAAAATAGAGAGTTCATTTTTAAGCAGTCTCTCCTTCCTGTTAGTAAACTGCCATTTGCCATTTCATAGGTGTGCTTCTGTTTCTCTCAGTGACCTTATGCTCTTTACGTGCTTGAAAAGAAAAAAATCTTTATTTACAATTTCCTCACCTTATGTGAACTTTTCCTTTCATATTCCCCCTTCGCTTTCCTTATCAGTATGTTACAGTCTTTTAACTTCATGCTATAATCTTTCCAGTTGTCTTCCCTATCTATATTTTTATACCTTAAATATGCCTTTTTCTTAAATTAATTTTCTTGGATTTTCCTCTTCATCCACTATATATATATTTTTAACACACAATGTTCTGATGCTAGACAGCGCATATAACCTTTGGGCATGTAATAATTGACTTTCAGTACTTTCCATTTCCTTCTCTGTCCTTTTCCTCCAGTGCTGTTTTCCATTCAGTCTCACCCACTGTTTCAGTAATACTCTTTGCTGAATTCAGAGTTTTGATTTTTTGTGTGGATGTATTTTTGTCACATTGTCATCTTAATTAAAACTGTAACTAGATTGTAACCACTGCTGAATTCATTCCAGTTATGTCCTCTTCTGTTCAAATCCTAGGTGAAGCAATAATTCCTGCTCTCATTCTTTTATATATTGTTTAAAGAGACAATCTCATCTATAAAGCATGTTTAAAAGCAGTTATAAAAGCTGTTTGATGGGCAAAATTTCAACCTGTGGTCCTGTATTTCTCCAAGGAGAGGGCGCAACACATGGGCATAGATGCCGGCTACCCAAGGCAACACAGCCGGCGTGTTTCAGCACAGACCGCTGGCGTTGCTCACGAGGGGTGGGGATTTTCCTCCCTGGCTCACCCTGGCGATGCTGTGCTGCAGGGTGGGAGCTGGCAGCGGCTTTGGGATGGTGGCTCTGTGGCAATGCGGAGCACCTCTGGTCTTCAGAGGGGAGATACTCTGCGAGGAAGCAGTGACAGAGGCAAATGAATGTCAATATGTCCCTTTGACAGTGTAGGGCATCCTTACAGTACCAATAACTGCTTTTAGCTATCTTAGCTACGAAACAGTGCTTTGTAGAGTAGTTCATAGAAATCTGAAGTTGTATTTTAACAATAGGTCTCCAGCCTTGCTGACAGAAAAAGTAATTTATTTTGCAGTCTCTTCACATATAATAACACAATCACATATAGTAGATTCTGTCCTTCTGCACTTTGCTATACAGTGTTAATGACTGGCACTTAAATACTTTACAAATTGAATTGCACTTGTATGAGAAACTGGATTGATAAAATAAATTACTATATCTTATAGGTTAAGGTTTTGGTTCTGCAATTGTAGCTGTTACAAATTACCTAAACCCCTTTTTATATTGCATTTCACATGGCTATATTTTACAACTACTCTAATAAAAAATTCTATACAAAAATTGTTTTATATTAATAGTAATCATTAACAACTTGATAGATTCTTGTTAAGTATATTTGCAATACATTTAATCTTATTAAACTCGGCTCTGAGTTGTTTCTTCCAAATATTATAGGTCTTTATGAAGCTAGCAGTATAAAGAAGAGATTTCAACCATTTTCGGCCAAGAATTAGGTTTAGCTTAATGGATCAATTCTTTTCTTATTAAACTGAGTCTGACCAATGCCAAGTAATACATTCAGCATTGATCTTTGTCTCACCCTGCTGTAGCTTGCGTTCTCTTTATGTACATGAAAAATAAGGTGCCAAGAATGAAAACAATGCCTGTATAATACAAATATAGAATTTTTCAGACTTCCATTCTGCTTATCCTTTCAGTTTGTTATTAATGTCTTGTTCAATGCTTTTCTGAAATGTATTTTTTAAGAGAACTTTTCTTTCCATAAAGAATATTTCTCCTTTTCTGTAATTAACAAAAAGCTAAATGAATAATAATAAAAGAGATCCATGTACCACTGACACATGTGAAAATCCTGATAGTGATATCTCATTCATCTTTAGAAGGACTACGTGTATCTGTTCAATTTTTATATGTATGAGGTTTACACAGTGAAGTTTAATCTCTAAATGAAGGGAACCTTCTTAACAAGTAATCTGAAGCATTGGTCTCTTGGTCTGTCTTTATAAAAAACATTTGATTTAATCTGAAAACTGAAAATTGTATGAAACTAGAGACGTGACAGTTTAGATAATGGTAGAAGTTGAGATGATCTCAGTGTTTCTGCTAAAACTCATTTTTACGCACTTTAAAGTTCAGAGATAAATATTTTGTGAAGCCTGAAATTTCAGATAAAATGCAGATTGGAATTCCGTGAGAACTCTGCCTTTTTTTAATTGGTGCCAAAATTTCTCATTTGCTATACTAAGATCTCATTCAGGGTCAGTTTGTACTTACAAACACACCTCAGGTTTTGTTTACACCATGGACCTTTTCCAGCATTCTAAGTGTGCCTAGTGGCCAGATTTTGAGTGAAAATGTGGGCATATTGTGTAAGTAATGCCATGTAGAAGTTAACTCTCTTATTTTTCTGCATCCAGAATTGCTGTTGCAGGTTTGTGAATGCAAATAATGGTGAAATAATATGATAGAACTATACGCTCATAATGCTGGCTCAGTATTTGCAGGTTTCTTCTTGTACTTGTATGTTTTAAATGCTTTTCACATTTCACATTTTGAAAACGTGACATATTTTCAAAATAGTCGTGGTATTCAAAAGTGCTTATTGGACATGTCCTGTACAAACTACTGATTATATAAAGACAGACATTATTGGGGGGGCAAAGATGCTAATTGCTTTCTGCATTTGTATTTACAATCATATTTGTTCTTTGAAGGAATGATTCTGAATACGTTTTTGTACAGCTGATCTACATTGTGTATTTGGTTGCCTCTTTTATATCACAGAATATGTTATCAGATACGGAATCTAGAACCTTCTGCGACAAAATTACAGACTTCCACCTTTGGAATTAAATATGTACTGCTTTGGGAGCTTGCTACTAGAAAGCAAAATAATCGCAACACTGACATAAATCCAAAATTCCATCCTGTAGAGGGCAATGGTACACATAAACATAATGTAGTGTGTTATACCAAACACAACAAGCAACTGAGACCTGTAAATCCTTCCAAAGTCTATAATATGATCTAGTCCTAAATATGTGCTTGTGTGCTTGCTCTTACCCACTGGCCTGTGTGTTCATTTAAAAGTTTGGGTTTTGTTTTTGTTTTTTGTTTTTGTTTTTGTTGTATCTAAGTATTTCTGGAGTTAATAAATTACAAAAAATGTTTAAACATCAAGGAGCTATGGCTGGAATCTTGAAAGGAGATTAAAGAGTATCAGTGCCCAGAGTTTAAATATTTGAAAGACTATCAGGCATGTCAGTAGAGGGGACTTAAATGGAAATTAACAGGATGGTATGTTTGAAATTAATGACTGTTTTGTGGCTAGAACGGCCACAGAACCCTTTGACTATGTATTTATAGAAGTCAGACATATAGCAGGTTAAAATGAGAGTTAGGTATGAATTCAGAGTTTTATTATTTTCCTTCATGTCCAAGCTTTACAGTAGTTCTACGTCAAGAAACTTTTGTGTCTTTTTCCCACTAGTCATTCTTACCTGTACGTCTCTGGTTTTAGGCATGGATACAGTACAGAGATAGCATTATTATCTATGGTAGTTGATCTCGAGATCAATACTGGTAAAGTATCCATAAAGGTTTTGTTGATTTGCTTGAGAAAGCTTGCAGGGATGGATAGGAAGGTCCTTCATTGGGTCAGCTTCTTTCTCTCTGATTAATAAGTATTTCTCTCTCTTCCTGTGAGGGTAAAATAAGACAGTCTGGCATTTTGACTCATATATAGATGCCACTCAGATTTGTATATTCCCGTTCAACTCAAGTGTCTCCAGTTGCTCAAGCTGAGCAGCTATAGGGATGTAAGCGAGAGCGAGTTAGTTAAGGTTTTATCCCAGCTATAATACAATCTGTTCTTGTAAACCACTCTCTTTCATATACCAAAATGACAGCTTTGCCTTTCATTGCAGGTAAACATCTGCTTGATTTTTGCCAGTGGAGTTCACTTTTTCAGTTGTTTTGAATGAGCTGCTGTTGGCATAGTTGGGCTACTGAAAGATAGCTGTTCCAAGTTTTGGTGGACATTTGTTTTCCAAAGACTTTTCTGATGTCTGCAAAAGTAGCTTAATTTCAGAAAGGCTGCGCACTCTGGGATTTCCCACTGACTTTGCATTTTTCATTTATTTCAGCTCCTCTTTGTTTCAGCTTTCTTCATTCCAATTTAAAATGAGTCCCTGCCCATTGATGTTCCCAGCAATATTTATTTTGCCCAGAGATAGAGTCCTGCTGTCTCTCTCTGATATAGACCTTGTCTCAAGGGTCCGTGTTAGCGTACTCCAAAGGCAGGATGACTGTGTCACTCCTCGTTTTGTTGTCTTGTAGCGTATTTGTGCAATATTTTGAAAAGTTAAATATACAGCAGTAGGAGAAAGAGGACATTTTCGTCATGTTCACTGAGCACAATGTAAGTAAGTAAATGGTGTAAGTAAAAGACGACATCTTTTCCCTTCTGGGATTACGTATATATCCATAAACCCTATTTAGCTACATAGCCTTGACCTGGTTTGCAGAAAATTAACATGTGTTTTTGGCTGTCAAATAGAGGGCAGGGATTTCACGTATGTGAAACATAATTCTACTGCTCTGGCCAGTGAGCACTCCAATTTTTTTGCACTGTTCCCCTTCAATTGGCTGATTGATCTGAAACGACTAACTCTACTGATAGAAAAAGAAGAGAAAAGAAGTTTCAGAACATGAAGCTTGGGAATCTTCAGGTTTATAAAAGACAGATAGGAAAGGGACAAGGTTAAATGAGCTAGTCAGGAGACCTCAGCAATGGGTGCCGAAGATCCAAACCTGGCTGCCCCTCTGTTGATTATGTATGTGCTGTCTCCAGGATAGAAACTTCAAAGGTCTCCTGTAAGCCAAAAGCAAACTGCAGCAACTGTGTTTTGCCGTCCCCACTGTTAGCTCTGGAGTACAACATATGTAGCTCAGAAGTAGGAACAGATGATAAACTATTGTTTCGAATAATTAAATCTTGAGGGTGTCTCTATTGCTATTCTCTTTAACCTCATTTGTTTACGTTAGAACATTTTCTTGAAGTTTTATGTACATGTGTGTCTGTAGAACAGCATTATTTTGTTCTGTACTATGGAAACTTGTAGGCATTGCAATAGGAATTGGAAGCAAAAATCTGGGACTGTATGGGATTTAAATGGCTTTGCTTCTAAAACAGAGTTGCTGTCTGCCTTCAAACAAATGTCTGAAGTGATATTATGATATGAAATCTACAAAGCTGTTGAAAGAAGATATATTTCAAGTGTGTAGCTATAGTGCCTTGAGAACAGGTAAAACCTAACCAAGATGTCACATATTCCTATGCATTGTTAAAAATCTTCAGTTTTCTGCAATGCAGAACTTCAATATTTTTCCATTTAGCCTTCTGTAAGGCATACACTTTTAAATACCATCTAGTCTGTCAAGCTCATAGTACATATGGCTTAAAACTGAAGATCATATTTAGATACAGATTTTTTTATGCAAATGAATGAACTGCTAGAAATCAATAACGTATTTGTGTGTAAACAGAACACATGCATTGCCTACACTTTTAACCTGATAAATGGCAGACCCATAATAACCTTTTTTTGACTAAATACTTCATTTCTTAACCAAGCATTTCACTTGCTGTGATAACAACATATTTCTAAAATTTTTCCTGTTTGTATACAAGCCTACTAGGACAACATACAGGACTAAATCAACAAATGTCTAATCCACATGCCAGTGCTGTAGGGCTGTTGGCTACAGAGAATTTTTAGTCATAACAATGAAAGGAGCCTTTTCTCCTTTTTAGTGTGCTGTTAATCCTACCAGAACATGTATGCCCCAAATACTTATACTCTTACTTCGTGTGTATTTTTGTAGATGTATGTACCTATATACGCATACATATGTACACAGTCACCAACTCACTTGCTGTTCTGACCTATAGTCCTATTCTAGTTCCTATAAGGAAATTGCATCTCCCAGGTTGCTTATGGACTCTCAAACAACTTCAAACAAAGCAGTTTACACACTCAAAACAAGCTGTAGTATGAATATCCAGGGAATATTGCAACATCTTCTGTAATGAGCTGGGGAGAAAGCCCACTGGGTTTTGAAAGCATTGCTTTTGAGGCTGCATCTGCAAATTAACCTGCTCATTATGGAGAGGTATACCGTACCTGCTTCTTAAAGAAAAACAAAAAAATTAGTTGGTTGCCAAATTCTTCTAATTTGGCATATAGGATATATACATATATCCTAGTCACACTGCAATTCAAGGGAGTTCCATCCGAGAGAATAATTTAGGCCAGCCAAAATTTAAAATCCCAACAGATTTTAAGGTTGGATTTTTTGATATGTTTCAATGAAATTTCCACATTAAACATTTTAAGAGAAAATTTACAATAACTTTTTCTCAAATTTTATTCTTAATTTTGAGAGTGTCATGAAAATTTCTTATCCCCATATTAATATTTTACTATTGCTGTTTTCTAGTTTTTGTTTTCCTAGCAGCTCTATCACTGTGTAAATTCAGAAAAATACCAGTTTTACTCAAATAGGCACAGACCAAGAAAATAAAAATGTGGCTATTCACGCAGTTTCACTTCCAGGCAGCAGACTTTTGGACGGGGTCAGGATTATTTCTGTCTATCCAGCCAGTAGCTTGCTCCGTATCCACACTGTGTTGGGAAGCAAGGAAGGGCAAGCGTTCCTGGGAGCAGCCAGCTGTTCCAAGGAGATGCCTGCCTGCTCTCCAGCCTTGAAGAGAAGGAGGCAGGACTGTGTTTGCAGCTCTGGAGGACTATACGGGCAGGGGCTCTTTCTGCCCCAATGGCTACGCACACATCCATGAGAGGGCTGTCGTAATCTGGCCCTCTATTCCAAACTGTTTCTTTACAGAAAGTATGTTAGCTTTAAAAATGAGCTTAAAATAAAGTTATGCTTTGGATGATCATATCCAGTGTTATCTGATCTTGTAAGATTTAGATAAATGTATGCTAACTAAATGGTAAAAGACAACTAGCCATAGATTTTACTCAAAATTAGTCAATAATAGGAACAGTGCGAGTAATGAACATTGCAGCTTGTTGTGTAGTTCTCTTTGTCTGGGTTTTACACAGTCTGTCAGCTGACTTGGAGGCTATACCTTGACCTGTCTAAAATATAATTAATTTTTAAAATATCATAGGTCTGGTTGAGCCCATCCTGAGCTCTGATTGGTAGAAAATCAATTATTAACCACAAGGGGACAGCTTCTCTTCCAACTCTGCTACTTAAGTACATAAGGAAAAAGGAACAAAAGAAGAAGGATAATTGTTACCTTGAATTGATAGTGTAACTGATTGTGATCAATTCTGAGGTGCTTACCGCTTATGTGAATGCCCTTTGGGGTGACTTCATTATCTCCACACATACACTAGAATACTGCAAAAGGTTATGTCTGAAATCGGGGTAAGGATCAAGTATATACATGTGAGAAGCTCAATGTGTTAAGAAATAGATGTAAATAGATCCTGGAGACAAAGGAAGGCATGAGATACTGCAAAAATAATAATGGCAGAGCTATAGATATGTGTCAAGGTAACTGTGAAAATGAAGCTTGAGTGGTGTGTGTCATGATCAGCATGATATGTGTAAAGGTACAGACTTGCCCACTGCAGGCACGTGTGCAGCCTTACCCACTTTCTCCATAAATGTTAAGATATTTTTAAACAACTTTTCTTATAAATTTGACAGACCAGAGGCCAGCTTCCCCCCATTGCCTGGCTGAGAGGCTCCCAGGCCTTGCTGGAGCAACCAGCACTCTGAGATTGAGAGAGCTCACTCCTTTGGTCTGTTCAGCCCCTCGCTTCTCTCCTGAGAAAGCCATTAAAAGTGTTGTCAGGTGTGTTGATGATGATAAATAATAATGGCAAACGTACATTAGGAATCAGACCTGCAACTACCAAATTCAGTTTGTATAGACTAACAAATGGCCATTAGACAGTAATGACCTATGTTTGATCCCACAAAACCACTTCCATTTTCAAATGCCAAGGATAATAAATAAGACTGTGGAAGGCTTCTGAAAGTCAATAACCTTGGGCTTCATCACGTCAATAAGGAAGAAAATGTTTAGCCTTCACAAAAAATACCATGCTGTCTGTGTTAGACTGCTAGTTCAAGTGTCTTTTCTGATACCTACTACATGAGAAGACATCTAGTCTCTCAGGTATCTGGACTTCATAAATCCAGAATATTTGTCTTAAAGCCAGTGAGATGCTGGTGCAGGTGATGAAAAACTGGAGCGTGCCTCCCTGAAGGGGAAACACCAACACACTTAGGGCCACCTTTTCAAAGTAGGCTCATTTGAGCTTCTCTTGGTGCACAGCTAAGCAGTTTAGCATGCAGACTGGGTTTTACCTGTGAATGTGAGTGTTGTGTACTGCTCTTTTCAGAGACAAAAGAGAGAATTTGCCCAGACCCATTCACACATGATTTCTGCTTCATTTTCTTGGTCAAACAAGTTTTGTTGGTAATTTCATTTGTGCGTATCAGTTACAGCTTGCAAAAGCTGCACATCTAAGTGAATGCATAGGCATGCAAAGAGATCATGCTTATAACCTGAAACCTACTATACCAAACAGGGTGCTCACATCACTCTTATTGGTCAACAATTGTCAGCAATTTAAAGCCTAACAGAAATAGTCTAACGTGAGGATATATGCAGACAGAGTTTGGCCCACAGGGTGGCTAGAGTGAATGGTCATTACTTCTTAGATAGACCCAAGTGTACCTCAGTGAAATAGTGTGTACCTATCTCTTGGGAAAGTTATATAAAGAGCTGATGTGCATAGTTGGAAAATGTATTAACATACATGGTTTGCTAATACATTTTTTAGTCAATTGTCATGACAGATACAGAAATTTTAAGGTTACATTTCTGACATTTTAGGTAATTACAAAAATATGGGCATGCTTTCTGTTGGAAGCTGTTGTGTAGAGCTGTGTACGCATAAAATCTCTGAGTGCCAGAAACTTTCAGAAAAGGTTAAAACTCACTTTTATGATGTACATAATGCTATGGTATGTTCCAGCATTGCACAGGTCTAGTGCAGGTCTATGAATCCACAGCCCAGCAGCTGATGGGGCAAATCAGGGCACAGCTGGCTCGTATGAGCTGCTGCCTGTGAGCAAGGAGCAGAGGGTCACCTCCCCGGGCAGTTGGTGGCTCATGGATGCCAGGGTTCCCGTGGGGACTGTAGATGTGAGCGGGGGCATGTAGGTGACCGGGTTGGACCACTGGGCCCCTGGCTCTATTGGAGCGCAGGCAGGCTGTCTCTTATCCTGGATCGCTTGCTGCTTGGACACACTTAAGCAATTCTGAAATGGAATAATTCACAATTTTTATTGTATAGTAAGTTTGTAAATGGCTTTTTAATTTCAGTTTGAATCAAAAATTGTTTCAGCAATGGAAGGGTTGCTCTTGGATGGCATAGTTATGCAGTCCTGAGGAACTGGAAATGTTTGTTTGCTAGAGTTTAATATTTGTGTTTAGGATTTCTCTTACTACTAGTTTCACTTTTGCTAAAATCTCTCAGGAGCAGGAATATGCTGAGTTTGGGTGGCTGAGCCCTGACATGGGGCTTTTCTAGGCTGTGCTAGGCCTCTATTCCAGGCTTTCTGGGGGACAGTGAAGTTACACACCTCCCTGTGTCCTCACTCCCCTGTGTACCATCTCTTACTTTGATCTTAAACGGATGATAGATTGCCGTTTGCTCTCGATGTCAGGTACGTTGTGCAGTGAAGTCTCCCTCTCACTCAGGGTTCCCAGGCATTGTGGGAGTATATTATAGCTGTATGAAATTTTGAGGGGGTTCATATAAGACATACAGAAGTGTTCAAGCGTGTTACCACACAGGGCCATGTGATCACATGACTTTTTCCTTTTTCTAGTATTTAAATAGAAGGAAACATACAAAATAGTACAAGCAGATAAAATAGAACATAGTTTTTACAAGCATAAAGACAAGGCACTATGTCCTATTCTAGCTAGGCTAGACACATATGACCCATCTGTGTGAGAAATATGCTGCAAACAAAATGTGAGGTATTATATCTACAGGCATACGTGTATGCCAGAAATCCTGTCTAACACTGAGTGACTTTAAAAGCGGAATATTGATCATGGTTATTAGACAGTGTGTCATAGTCCACGTACATGATATCGCCCATGCTTTTCTTACTTCTCCATTGTCTCATGTGACATAACCTTTCTGAACATATGTAAATGTATGTGTGTACATATATACTCAATGGCTCATATCTGAAGGAGGGCACTTGAGTGACTTTTGGTGCTGAAAGAGTATCTGACTTGCTGCATACTTTATTTTAAACCCAGCAGCAAAATGGGTATTAATTTATATTGCTAAGACTAGGCACACTGCACTTAGAATAGGCTATGATAGCACAAACCTTTTTAACAGAGATACCATTGCACAGCGATAACCCTTCTGTGGAATGGGACTGTCATCTGCATTCCTGATGGTCAGTGGGCTGGTGAGAATGTCAGTTAATATAACATGCATCCATACATAAATTTGTACCAATTCAGCTAAGTTAATGCATGTTTTCTTTGTGCAGATAGGCTTTCTTATGAAGTTAAACCAAAATAAAGCTAGTTTAAGCAAAATACCTGTTCCTGCTTCGGTACCGAATTATGTTAGTTTAAAATCATACCTTTAGGTAAACAAATGTGCCTTTATATTTAGAGGAACTTTTGAAAACTCAGAAAATTGAACCACTTAAAAACCTAGTCTTGAACTGGCCCCTGTGTTGCCTTTCAACACAGAAGTCGTGTTGGCCTTCCAAATGGATCTGTTTGAATATTTTCCTAGGTCTCTTCTCAGCTTTTTATATTACCAGTTGTTACAGAGGAGATTTTCAATACGCAAAGTAATAAAATGTGGTCTAATAAAGCACTTTTTAGGTTTTTTCCTATTTACCCTTTTTAAAAAACAAAAGATGAATGAACAATTTGTTAATCCAAAAAACTGCTTATAACATGAACATTTAAACAACTATATAACTGCAAATATATATTAAAGTAAGTTCAACAATTTAAAAACAATTACAAATCACTTACAATAGTCATCTAATGTATACTTAAAGGCACATACAGATTGTATATTTTTCAAATGGATGGAAAAACTATTCCACCCACTTGGTGTCTGAGAAGCAAATGACTGATTGCTTTTCTGGTATTAAACTGGGGGACTGCAAACATTAAAAAAATCACTAGACCTTGAATTATATCAAAATATAATTGGAATAAAATAATTCAGAAGATAATTCAGTCTTGCTACTAATGTCGTTTACACAGATAGCAATGCTAATATTTTTTCCTTTGTTGTAGACTTAGCCAGTTTAACTCTGTGAGTGCCAACCTGACCCTTTGCACCATGGACGGTTTCTATTTAAAGGTCAGCTTTTTGTTTTAATTTTTTTCCCATAAAGCATTCTTGTAAGTCTCTGCTGTGACATTCAGAAGAATAATGCTGATCCTGCAACACTCAGAAAGAGATTTTCTAAGATTCCTTGGAATTTAAAGGTCTAAATAAACACACGATAAGAGTTCCCAAAGCAGCTAAGAAACTGTAGTTGCTAAAATACATTTGAAAATCTAGTCTTTATTCATTGGAGTAATTCTGAATAATTTCTGTAAGGTCATGGAGGTGTTTTATTGAGAAATTCTGAAGCAAATAAGGATGACAGTTAGCCTGCCAGATAATGTATTGCTTTGGGTATACACTTTACCTTTCGAGCACTGCTTGTTTCTATATCCTGCTTTCTATATCTATAACATCTTTGCCATGATCAAGTCTGTTTAATATCTGGCCTGATAACAGAAAAAAAATGAAGTAAGCATAGAAAGCAAAAATAACCAGCATCCTTTTCAAATTTGACTAATCACTCAATCTCCAAGCTGATTTGCCGTGGAAAGGCCTGAGTTTCAGGATTTGCAAGGCTACCCTTTGAAATTCACATCCCTTCAAGAGCTCTGAGTCAGGAATGTAAAACCCAGATTCCCAAAATGACTAGTTGCTTTTGAAAACTGTGGCTAACATTTAAAGAATTTTCAGTCAGCACATTTCCATGCCTGAAGTATAAACAGATGAATGGAAGTTGTTGTAAGACTGAAATATTTACTCACTCTGGTCCTCTTCTAGATGACCCAGAGATCAATGAAAGCATATTGATGTCGTAGGAGGCCAAGGTTCTAAACCAACATGTATATGCTATATGCCAGCACGCATATAGATCCATACCCTGCAAATACTATGCTATTCCTCACAGATGAAAAGAATATTGTTGGTTAAGAAAGGAAGCGGTGAACGCGACAAGATTTGTTCTTTTGTTACTGGTTGTAGACAGTATTTGAGAGGCATGATATTATCACAACGAAACTCAGAATATTAAGAACTAGAAAAAACATTGTGGTGTCACCTTTTTTTCACTTTATGGAAAATTCCAAGAAGAGTTCAAAGGTGGAAAGCAGTGCAAACTAAAGTATAGCTTATAGACAGGAGCTTACTTAGAGCTTTACAGCTGTACCATCAGTAATTGAACTGGGGCAATTCATGGCTCTATGATATGCAGCATTTTTCCCATTCACTACATTCTAGCACCAAGCATTCTGAGCAACAGAACTGTTGCTTTCTCAAGTCTGTCTCATGACAGCAGACTTTGTGTGAGAAAGAGAAGGGCTTCTCCAGCTGCAAGAATTGTGTAGGAAGCAGAAACATGTTTTTCTGGGTGAGGGACATGTATTGTTGATAACCTGATAGATACTTGTCTGTCTGTTGCAGTATTTAGTAGCTCCCATTAAGTTTGGAGGGAAAACATGCCTCTCTTTTGCCCCTTTTTCACTTCAAGCATGTGTAAAAAGAAACCTGAATTTACTTATGATTGTGGGAATCTGAGGCTCTTCAATGAAATCCCCTTCCTTCATTGAAAGTACTCCTGTGACGGTGGAGAAAGTCTCAATAGTGTAAGCCATTAAGGGTCCCAGATCAGGAGGCAAATGAAAGAACCCAGTATTTATTTGCCATATTTTGCTAATGGGGCCACAGCGCGGAGGCAAAGCTGTAGCAATTTAAACCCTGATTTTTTAATATTTAGCCCTGCCAAAAGAACAGAGTTACTGCAAAGAAGTGAGATAGGTGAGATATCTTCTGTTACCTCTGCGGTGTCCCATACAAATAATAAGGTTACACTAACTCTGGTCTGTCAAGAGATGATACAGTCATGAGGTGGAAAGAGACTAAAAGGAATGTCAGCTCCAAAATCCAAGACCCTGCATTATCTGAAAGCATGCCCTCAAGTTTAAACAGAACATGGTTTATTTAAAATTAGGATTAAAAAGCAGTTTTTTAAACTGTGACAACCCAGCTGACGTTTGGAAGTAGTTTTTCTTGGCTTGTTTAGACATTGTGTCCTATCCTTGGTAGATTAGCGGGTACAGAGCATGCTTAAGTTGGCTAATTAATTTCAAAAGCAGTGTAGAATTGACTAGCAGGTAATTTAATCTAAAAATAATTAAAACTATTGAAATTATTACATTGTTGTTTAATTAATATTAGTTAATATTGTAATTTTCAGTCTAAATTATGCTGATTAAAGATTTCTCTCATAAATACCAATAAAATTAATTACAAATTAATTAAATTTGCTAAAAGCTTCTCATAATGGACTTCCAGCTACTCATGATTTTTGCAATAAATAAACAGAAGCATTATTAAGTGGTATATCTTCCTGGGGGAGATATTTAAACATGATATGCAGATATTGCAAATGGAAGGATTTCCCATGAAAATAGACACGCTTAATAGCAAAGGCTGTTTTTTTTCTTCTAGTAAAAGGCAAAAAATAAAAGAGCTCAAAAGCAACATTTTTATTTTATTGTTTGGCAAGACAAAATGCTTTCCATTCTGTTCCATCTGAGATTCCAGGAAGATTTGTTGACACATGGCAGTTGTGCTTCCTTCCAGTTCCAGTGTCTTGCATCAAAAAGGTTGTTTGTAGTAAATGAGGGCACTTCTTTACAGTTCAGCAAAAGAAAGTCCACTTTATTATCCGGATGTTATAAGATTTGCAACGGTCATGAGAGTCATTTCTTGTGTCTAGGGGAGTGATGCCCACATTTACCAAACCGCACTGTCGCTGTACCAGCCAGTGCTTTCCACCAGCTCTCCATTCTGCTAGAACAGAAATGGTGGACCAGGTGTGAAAACCTGCAAAACTGCATCCTACGAAGAATTTAATACTAAGCTTGGAGGTCTCTCTCTCTTTTTCCTTGGCCAGTAATAAAAGCATAGCATTTAATTACAGAAGTGGACAGTCACAAGTGGATAGTTTGTGCATCTCAAGGACTTTTAAAAACAATGTAAATATTGTTGTTTCAATGCTATAGGTAGAGAAAAAAAAGACAAGAAGGAAAGACACACACACACACAAAAAGTGCTCTGATGGCAAAACCAGAAGCCATAACAAGTTGTCTAATATAACAGAAGGGGATAATGAGTGTGAGTTGCATTGGTAACTTTACTCGGGTATTTCTCAGCTGTCATAAGCTTACAATCCTAATTTATGTATATATTAACTCCTGGCAAAGCGAGGAAAACCCCCATGATTTCTATCCAATGGAAATTCTGATTTTGATCACTGCTTCCATCTCAAATCACGCAAAAGCTGCCAACTATCACAATGTTTAGTAGAGTGAACACCTACAAATAAATTCAATTATATCAAAATCTTTTATTGCTATAAGAACCCAGCAGTTTGTTTTATGAAACAGAAATGTTTTGTTTGTTTTTCTACAATCACTTCCACGCTCAGCTTCCTCCCTTTTGTGGTGCTACACCACAAAACAGGTAATAACACAGGTGGTAACAGAGGTGATAAGACCTGTAATTCAGCTGTAATTTGCACCAGGTTTTTCCCCCTTCTCAATTAGGGACAGTAATTGTAAACTGCACTACCCATGATTCACCTACTGTCTTACAGACCTTAAACTCCCTTAAAGGGAGGAAAGGTGGTTTAGTTGCTCAGTCCTGTGGGAGGTTTCAAAGGAAGCACTTGTGCTACAGCTCCTAGGAGGCATGCTAGTACTGGATATAGATGTACATAACGTAAGGTTGAATTGTTAAAAAAAATATTTTCATATAGTTTAGCAAGTCAGAATGTTTCAGTTGTTGCCAAACTGACCTAAAATGATAATTTGAACATTAAAAATCCCTTGAATACATTCAATTTTGTACCAAGTATGTTTGCTTGGGGTTTTTTTGATAGATCTAGTGAGGTGGAAATTCCTATTGTTGGATTCCATAGTTACTTGGCACGCAGAATTTCCACTGAAATTAGTGATGGGGTGGTCACAATATGGGCTAGCTTATGTTTTATTAGAAGACTTTCTTTAACTGGACTTGCTCTTGTGGTCTTGGCGCTCTCAGGAGCACACTTAGCTAATGAAATTTAAAAGAAAGTATTGTCCATTTAATTTTGATTGTATTCTCTATTTTGCCTAAAATACATTTTTAATTGCACTATTTCTGGGGAGCTAATGAGGGGAAAAACTTGTTTCTGAAAAATTGAATTGCAGCTGTAGTAGCAGATAAGGCTGACATTCAGTTCTTAGAAAGAAGCAATCAATGTTGAATGTATCAGGTGAGTTCATTTCTCTTGCTCTGCTTTAATAGCTTATAAAGAAGATTGATTAAGTTCTTGTCTGATAGATCAATAATGGAATGAAACTGAGCTTTCCCTCCTTCAAGCATGGGTTTGTCATATGCTGGGGAATGTAGGAACTGAAGAGAAGTAGTACTCACTTGAAAAAAAATCCCAAACACTGGGATTCTAATGAGCTTGTTCATATCATATTGCTTACACAGCATAGAAAACAATAGTCATGATTCACATGGTGTGACCATGCATCTTGGTTTCTTTTTTCATACTACTCAACTACGTTCTTCATATCCTTACGCTTTGTGCAGTGATTTAGACTGGTGAAAAGCGTGTAAGATTTTATAGACTGAGAAGACAATAATTTTTGTGTTTGTATCCGTGATGATGCAAATTTAAAAGGAGCCAGTGTCTTACGTTCCACCCAGATGGATGCTTTTTCTGGTCTTTGGAAACTTCAGAAATCATCTTAGCCTGCAAAATATGAGTTTTGAGAGAATAGGTTTCAGTGCAGGTTTCTGATGCCTCAACTTATTTAGGTTAGGAATGGCAAGAAAGTATCCCAATTCTCAATTTCCAGCCAAACCAGTGCATTCCTGTTGATGTTTGAACCAGATTGATTTGACTCCCTCCCTCAAATGTAGCATTTGATTCCCTCTTGCAGTGCTTTCCAGTGTTCCAAAAGAAACAAAATTTGTGGAATATAGAACAAGTGAGGATGAAGGGAAACGGGAACTATAAACTGTAGCATTTGTGACAGTAGAAATGTCACAGATATGAGAAATTACAGAAGTAGCATAACATCAGTATTTTATTTGCACATATAAACATTTCAGTATCTTATACGGTGGCCCATGTTTTTTATTTACTTTTGTTGTTGTCTTTTATGGTTGTGTCACACACCTAAACAGAGTCTGCAGGTCTTGAGATGTGAGCTGCCTTTACAAAGGAGACATTCTTCTTTAGCATAATGTAAGCGTGAGAGACAATTTCAGCATTTGTCTCATTGAAATAACACGAAAGCCCAGATATTGCTTGTGTCTGAAAAAAGATAGTCAACACATGTACTGTGGAGACATCCAGGATGCTAATTATCTGTAGACAGTGCTAACTGTACAACTAGCTGCACAGTTTTCATTTTATTTTTATGTATATACACACACACATTTTTTTTCCTTCAAGCACAGTTAAGAGCTCTGTACACAATACAAAATCTAGAGATGAAAGCTGGCAAAAGCATTGTGTATTGCTTGTAAATTCCTGATGCATTGTTGCTGTTACTAGAGTACATATTCAACTTTAATCTTATTGATTTATTATTGATTTTTGTTAATAGTGAAGTTTCTTGATACAATGTGACAGACTGCTTGTATCAGCAATTTCAATTAGATCTCTAAATAACTGATTGTATAGACTGTCAACTTCTGTCTTTTCAAATTAACTTTCACATCTGAAGTCTTGAGTGTTCATCTGCATGAAGTAACTTTGGCCAGGCTTTTCCCAGCCCTACGGTGACATGCAGCATTGAAAGAAGATGTGGCAAAGGGAGTCCTTTGTGCTCCGTGGCAGAGATCAGGCGGAATGAGTGTCTGCTTGCACAATGCCTAGTTCAGCCGGTGCCTTTACCAACACACAGCTTCCCTATGTGGGCAGGGAGAAAAGGGCCAGTAGCTGGTACAACGCTTGTACTTTGCATTGAGAGTCCCACAAAGGTGTCGTGTGCTGTGATACTACCTGTTTTAAATCCTTGGTGTTTGCGGTTTTTTAATGCTTGATATGCTTGGAAAATTTTATGTAATACTAAAAAAGGCTCTGCTATTGGTAAATGACTTTCTTCCTCTAATAACAACAGTTATTGACAGTTGTTCTTTGTTCTGACTTAGTGTTCTAAGCTTGTCTTGCAACAGCCATTTTCCTACATTCTCTAAAGAAAACGAACTTCATGATTCTCTGGCTTTTGAAATTTTTTTTTTTTTAATTTGAAATAGAGGACTGTGTTTTATGATTGCTATTCATTTTATACACGGTTTAGTTGCTTATTTTAAAAATTAAAACCAGGGATGTTCCTAGGTGAACAATTTTTTTTTTTTTAATGTTCCAAAAGAAATGGTGCCTGATGGAGAAGTTGATCTTTACAGATATTCTGCATTACTAGGAAGAGATGCAACTCTCATAAAGATCATTAAGAGAGTAAGAATAAGGGTGGTCATATTCCATCTGTACGTTTTCAGTCATGGATTTGAATTTGTATGTGACTAGAGTCTTAATATAATAATAAAAACAATTGGTGACATTCATTCTTTGGTAATCATGAGAAAAAAACGCTGTGCATTACACAGTTCCAGAATGGAATCTATCGACACATACTACAGTCCTTTCATTATCACAGTTGCTTTTGTTAGAAGTTATGTTTTCTTTTTTTGAGAGAGAAAATTAGGCTTTATATTTCAACCAAGTATTTGAACACAGTAAGAATAACATCTGTTGCACAGAAATGCAATTTTCAAAGTTACTTGAATTTTCACGTGTCAAGCTTGGTTTCAGAAAAAAAATCACACTTAATTGTACGATTAAGTGCATTGGATGCCTACAGGGTTGCATAAAAGCATGAAGGAAAATTCTCTGTAGGGCAGCGTATGCAGTGAGATTCTCAAGGTTGTGGTGTTCTGGTTTGAAGTGAGTGAGGTGTGACAAAGCAGTGACAAAGATGCACTGGAGCTGACTTAGTCTACTCTGGACAGGAGCCCTAAATGGAAAACTATAGCTTGTCAGTTCCTATCTGTCAGATCAGTAAGAACAGATGCTTTTAGGTTCCTCATCATGATAAACTAAGTTGAAATGCTTCAGTATGTGTTTTGAATTGGATGAGACCTTGTTGCAAGTGCTAGGTGTATTCACACCTGCTATTGGCAGCCGTTGTATTTTCAGTGAGGAATAAAGACATGCTTTCCTCCTCCTTCTTTGGCATGAAGTCATCTACATATGGGAAGAATTGTCTAATTAAGGTGGGTTAAAGGTACATAACTGTATTGTGCTCGTAAATTCCCAGCATGGATATTCCAATCTGTGCAGCTCTTTGAAGGTGTAGACATGGAATCAATGTATCTAGTTTTAATCTCACGGAACCAAATTTCTAATACTGTTTTTCTGGTTGGTTGGTTTGTTTTTTCCATACTGCTTTTTACAAAAATAATTTATCTGCATTTATTTCTATCATTGCTTGTCTGACCCTCTATGACTTTTTCTGAGGAACCAGAAATTCCTTGGGTTGCTCACCATGGAGGGTGCCCAGAGTGTCCAAGAATTCTTGCCCTGTCTGCCATCTACATAGAAAAAGTGAGAGATACTGTCGTCTTGATGTTCCTCATGATGCCGTAGTACTGTAGATTCTCAAAGGGGCATAAAGCCTGAAGGGAGTGCTAGTATTTATTTTCTTTATGACTGCTGGTCTCCCAGACCATGTTTGAGGCACAGGAGCCCTTCTTGACACCTGCAACTGAAGAGGCAGTTTTAAGAAATACTTCCCAGTTCCCATTGCAAAGGCCAGCCTGCTTGCGTGGATGCATTGGTCTGTTTTTTCTTTACCCATTTTCCAAACGTATTTTCCATCAAAACTGTGTATCTGTCCTGGTGGAGAGCTAACCCAAGTGTGCGAACATGTATTTCATACAGATTAGAAGAGACACATGTATTTGATACTTTTTGCATTAAAAAACAAATGCATCTGCTAAAAATAAATAGAACAGTCCTAAACAGAACCTGATAATTTTGTCTGAATGTTTTCAGTCAGTGTATTGGCTGTGGTGTGACTGCAGGTATTCTTTACAAATTGGCAGATGAGAAACAATTACTTTCCAATAAAAAGTATCTCGAAGGCACTGAGAGATCACATTAAATGATATGGTTTAACTGCAGAATCATTCAAAATTCTGTGAAGAACATTGAAGTGTTCTTAATTTATCATTGCTTATTTTACTGTTAATTAAAAATTGAAAAGTAAGATTGAAACTGGTCCTCAAAAATTTCAAGGAGTTATTTTAATTTCAACTGTTTGGTTTTTTTCTTGCAAAATTACATTCTTTCTAAAAATGTTAGTTCTGATTAGAGTAAATATAAAACTTTTTTTTTAATAAAAAAGAAACCTATTAGCTGTCTTAATTAAGAATAGGTAATTTGGGGCAAAATCTAAATGGGGCTGACTGCTAGCAAAGTATTTGCAGTTCCCTGAGAGCATTGCGTGCTTAATACCTCCTAATACTTGCCCCTTTAGAACCATGACTGGAACTGTGTGGCTGTATTCCTCACCTCTGCAATGGTTTTGAATTTGGGGTTTGGGTCCCCTCCCCCCACTTTTTTTTTGTCCAAGAGATGTCTATGACGAAGAGGAGTTTTTGTTTGTTTTGGTTTTTTGTTGGCCTAGGAAACATTTGCATAGTCATCTTGCAGTTCAGTCTAAGAGGAGCCTCTGGCATGCTGATAGTTCACTTGAATCTGTAGCCTGTAGTTTTCTTGCAAAACTAATTGAAATTAGCAATCAGACAGACCTTATATTAGATGGAAAAGGTCACTGCGTTGCAGATGTCTGGGGAATGGGTCAGGATTTCAGCTTCTAGTAGCTTTCCCAAAGTTGTTTGTACCTTGGCACGTTCTCAGGGAGCTGGTACCTAAACAGCCTGTGAGCTCAAGGCACGGTTGTGTCTGCAGAACTGTGTTCCCACTGGCAGCCCACTTTGTGGCTGCAGGAAGCCTCCTTCTCTGAAGGGGGGCTGCAGGCTTGATGCAAATGCTACGTTATTAGTATCGAATTCTGAAGCATTAGCTACGTGTACACGTAAGCTTGGAGCTACTGCCAGTACATGAATGCTTGCTGCAGCGCGTAGCACGCTGCCATGGAGCCCAGATCTGGCCCCCTTCCTGGGGCCCCAGAAACGCAGATTGGTGCCTGTGATGTGCTCTCCTCTGTAACTCTTCCCTTCTGCTTCCAGAGCTGCGCATTTTCATTTGTTGACACCAACTCTATGAATGTATTCATGAAAGAACAAAAAAACAATGTTGTAAAAGTGTAACACTACCCTGTCTAAACACGTGGTTATTCTTCATTGTAGTTAAATTTTGGAGTTAATTATTTGAGGAGAACCTGGATTGCTATGTGGAATGTAACCTAGCAATGAGAGGCACACCTCTGTGGTGTCAGGCAAATAACAATAAGATGATGGTAATAACAATGTTCAGGTAAGCTTTGCAAGTCAGAGACTCCTCCGCAGTACCAAACACTATTTTATCTTATTATTGAGAAGAGAAGCCTGTAAGAACCACTAATTGTGTACATAAAAAAAAAAAAAGGACCTGCTAAAACCTGAACTGGAAGGGAAAGATTGGTTTGGAAAGGCAAATGCTAGAAACTCCCAGCAAAGTGCTTGCATCAGCTGCTTTCAAGCAGCTTTGGGCTGATGTGGGTTCCGTTTTAAAAGCATCCATAGGTTAAGCTAAGCTATACAACATCCGACTTTGGCCACGCTCTCAGGCTTTAGTGAAAGAACACCTCTGCCAGCTTGGAAACGCTACAAGGAAGTTCAGCAATGCACAGTATTAAGGGGTGTTTGTAACCTGCATGAAGCTTCCTGAAATGTATGCACATGTTTAACTTTATGCACTGTAAGTAATCCCATTGACTTCCACAAGTGCTCATTTTTGCAAAATTCAGCTTATATGCAAGTCTTGACACTCCTGGCGCATCAAATGCTTGCTTTTAACAGTTCCTTTGAAAGCTAATAGAGCTGTACTTTGAACTTCACGGTTATAATTCCCTGTGTTTAGCTTGTGCAACCCCTTGGATGCTAAAAATGATGGCCAGAGACTTATTGGAGTGAAGACAAAATGCTGAGAACAAGGCAAGAAACATGCCCTTTCTTCCTGGAAAAAGTGGGCTTTCTTCTTTCCAGTAAATCCTGTAAGAGAAAATTGGTCTCAAATTCTCTAAGACTTGGGCCCAGTTCTGCCACCTTTTACTAAACTCCTTTTGGATTTAATCAGAACAAGATTGGGCTTACTGTGTGATTTTGAAGTTTCATGACTTTATACTGACAAATAATTTCCTTATTTTTAAAATTGGATCTTCACTTTATAGTATGTATTCCTTTTCCTATCTTAAATTAAGTCTGATTCTGCACTCTTTCCATAAGCAAAACGCCTTCTGAGACTACTCAGAGATTTGCTTGTGTGAGCACCGCAGCAGGGCTCGAGCTGTGATACACAGGATGCTTCAGAGAGTGATAAAACTGACTTCTTACCTGGTACATGGTCTAGCAATATCTTTCTAAATATTGAAATGAAGTCCTTACTAGTCCAGTGCTGTACTTACCATGTGGGATATATCACAACTATTCCTGAACCTGTGTCTGAGGCTACTTTACGCATTAAATGCAACAAGAAAGTCAAAGGTGTGCATTACATTAAGATAACATTCTTTCAGGGTCACGGAAGGCATCTGGCTGTGCCTTGTATCTCAGACTGCATTCGAGACATTTATCTCGCAGTAACACGTGTGTGTGTTTGTTTTGTTACCTAGTCATAAAGTGGCATTTAAAAATTGTGCTTTCCTATTAGCTGATGAGGTCATCTAGCTGTATGTGCAGCTGGCTGACGCTGAAAAATACATGGCACCTTTGCAACTGGGGAAGACTCAGCTGCAGCGAGAAATCATGAGAACATCGGTGGGTCTGGGATGCAGGACACGCTGCCTATTTCTGAAGGGGCTTTCTGTGGGAAGTAGTTGAAAAAACATGCGCTGTCCACAAGATTGTGACATGGGCCTCTGACCTGCTGGGCATCGGTTCTGGTGTCCCCGTATATGTTTGGCATCATCCTCAGTAAGACAGCTGCAGAGATGCTCTGCTTATTCCCTCTCTTCTCCTGTCACTAATGTAGTATTCCCCTGATTAAAGGCTAGTTATTTGGACTTATTCAGAATGTTAATTCTAGGAGAACCTCACGTCCTGTTAAAGAGTCATTTTTCTGCTGCAATCAACCTCAGTTAATAGAAGGGGAATGAATCAAGATTACAACTGCGTGAAAGAAAAAAGATGTCTCAGGTCCCTATCATCCACTTCCCAACTCGTTTTTAGGGTCATGGGGAAGAGACTCTAGTGTGTCACATTTCTGTCTTTTTAATCCCCTGAAATCTTTAAAATACAGAAAGGCAGAGTATCAATATTTTAGATATGATTCTATGATTTGTCAAAAGCTGATTTCTTTTTTGTAATAAGATATTAATAGGGATGGCCTGTGGTCAAAGGTGCAGACTTCCATCTTGCGGGTAATGGTCTCGTACAGAGTCTCAGCCAACGTGTAAATACAGAGAATGGGCAAAAAGTCTGAAGTGCCCTTTCCTCTTCAGGGATGGTCCCAGCTGTCCCTGGGAGTGGGACACTGGCACAATGGCATCACTGATAGTGCCTGGCTGTGCCTCTTCTCTGGCAGGTAATGGTTCTGAATATCTGGACAGGAGGGGAAGGAGAGAGTGATGGATGAGCATGTTTGTGTGGCAAA
Organism: Phoenicopterus ruber ruber; assembly: GCA_009819775.1. Taxonomy (NCBI): domain Eukaryota; kingdom Metazoa; phylum Chordata; class Aves; order Phoenicopteriformes; family Phoenicopteridae; genus Phoenicopterus; species Phoenicopterus ruber. The sequence goes on from CM020217.1 coordinate 3,204,154, forward strand.
AGGGAAGAAAGGTTCGAGAGGGGCCAGAGAACTATGTATGTATGGGGCACTGAGCTACACCACTGTGTGCGCTGCGTGCGGAGTGCTGGGGATTCAAACCTGAATGATATGTGTAGGGCAAGAGGATGCAAGTGTGAGATTTTCCTTTTAAAAAGACAAGATTCAAAGTAGCTTTGTAAATTCATAGTAATCTGTCACGGAAAAGGGTGATTTCACTTGAGAATTCTGTTTAGCAAAATGGGATCGTTTTTTGGAAAGCTTTAAAATAGGCTACATTAGAGTTTAGAGCCTTTTAAGATCCTCTCATCCCTGGTTTTGAGATGCATACAGTAGTCATTTTATTCCTGAAGCTTGCACATTTTAGCAACACTAGCTTTTAATTCATTATACAGCAGTATGGAGCTGTTGAGAGAGACATAGCAGCTTGATTCATTTGAAATCCTAGGACAAATAGGCTTTAAAAAGCAAATGCATTCATTCTGACACTAATTATGTGTCTTTTCCACGTGTCGTAGTATCTTGTGTCACAAATTGCTCTCATTTGCTACTCAGTGCAAAATGTCTGAGAGACGATGAGTGCAAAACGATATGCTTTAACCAGGTGTAGGACAGGTCTAAAACCTATAGAGAGTCCAGGAGCCAAACAAACCGAGAAACTTCACACCAAAGGGATCAAAAAATCTTTCAACGGGTATTCATTTTGGCTAGATTTTAGGTAGAATTGCAACTTTGCAGCATGCAAAATATGCTGCAACATGCCCAGCAGACAGAAATGAGCACCTGTTTTGTTTGAGGTGGTTGGGGCTGTAAACTCATAACAATGTGCATCTTTTCATGTAAGATCCTGATGGCCTGACTAGCATCTTTTAGGAATACGTGCTTTTTTCCAAAGAAACTGTAGGAGCTACACCGAATGAAAATATGCTTTTCCATGTATGTGAATGCAAAGGATTTTATGTATTTAAGTGAATTAGAGAAAGCTTGTGTTACTGAGCCAATGCTTGTTGCTAGATAATGGACAAGACTGGTATTGCTCTTCTGTAACTAATCCTGTAATAGTGTCACAGGTTATTTGGTGCCAACTGGTGTTGCTGTTCTCCTCAGGAAAAAGCAGCCTTTCCAGCTCAGAGTAAAACTGCGAGAAATTAGAAGTTGACAAAAACCAACAAGAGCAAAAAGAAATCGTTAAAATCGATGATCGTTTGTTTTTCATTTTAAATAAACTGCATCCATGTTTCCTGTGTTAAGCAGAGGTATCCTCATTATGTCAAAGAGTTTTAAGCAGCAAATGTCTTTTCACCTGTGCTGCAGTATTCAAACCTGGCATGCTTTACACGTAATACAGTTTGACAGTTCATTTGAAATAAATGTGCCGATAACCCTTAAAAGTGGTAATAAAATACTCTTTGCTCTACTGTACAGATGATTAATACCACTAAAGTAATTAAGTTCCATTAGGCTGGGGTTCACATACCCAAGGAATTGGTGCCAGGATTTAGCAGATCTCTAGTGAGGACAAAAGACTAATGCCTTTTAAAGCCATGTTTCACAAGTAAAATCCCAGGAAAGTCTATATTAACTTACGACATCTGCTTGTTGTGATTGTTTGAGCTATTGATGCATTGGATCATTAGCAGGGTAGTGTGAACTACTGTTTTCCTGTTGACAAGGATCTCTCACCAGGAGCTGCTAGCTTTCTGCAAAGGGAGAAAAAGCAGAACAGGGCAGCCAAGCTGGGTCTTGTGCATGGGCTTTGACTTACAGAATTATTGCTAACGGTATAGTCTCTGATGGTAGGAAACAGCATTTTGCCCCCAGCCATTTTTCCCAAGATCAGAGCCAAAGTAACTCTGTCTCCTGCTGTTTTGTAGCTGTAGATTCTTAAAGACTGGCATTATTGTAGTCGATGAACAGTTTGCCCCCTTTCAGATGGCTGCAGTAATGACCCACAGGGGAGGCAGTGGTTAGGCAATGCTGACAATGTGACCAGGTGCTGCAACATAAGCATTTCATTAAATATTGAAGCAATGGTTTTCAGTTACAGTGGCAAAAAGGAAATTTGGTCTATGTCCAAATATGTGGCTTTTTTTTTTTTTTCAACCTCTTCTAATCACATTATTTTTTGCATGACCTTTCTCCTGCTAATTAGCTGCTTCCTTGAAAAGCATTGTGGGTAATATATCTAAGGTAATTCAACATTCCACTTTACACACTGGTAATCATTCTTAATGTATGAATGATTTATTTACTGCATATTTTTCCATGATCTTAAAATATGCAAACCACAAAAAACCCCCTATCTTTATTATTACCATACTTCAGATCTACCAAAAAAATGAGAAGAACTTGGATTTCTGTTTGAAAACAACAACAGAAAAAGATTTGCACTACAACCTGTATCATTTCAATGCAAGCTATTGTAACCATGTAGGAAGGGGTGAGTGCAGTGAGTGTTGTCAGGAGGTGCAAAAGAGGTCTAAAGGCTCATTCCTGTCTTGGATACCTGGGTATACTGCCTGGTGGGTGTTGTAAAATCAGTTACTCTCTATGATCACGATAGATAGTATTACAGTATGTACAGTGCCTACTGGTACTTATGTCCACAGATCTGAGTGTAGGATCAAACACCACCTTTGGATAAAAACCAAGGAAATATTCAACTCTAAAAACATAGCCACCCTTTGAAAGTGGAAGCACATTTTGAAAACATAAATTATCAAAACAGTATCAGAAAGGTGTACACATTCTCCGAGGAGCTTGGGGTGGGGGGACAACTGCTTCAGGAAAGTTAATTTTGAGGGTTATTGTTTTTTTGTGTTTGCAATCATTTTCATAACTTTATAAGAAAAGATCATTAAGAGCATTATAATGATTTAATCTAATTTTATAGTGTGATGCAATACATAACTGAATAGTACAGCTGTGCTGTACTATATATATGCTATAGCATATTTTCTAAACAAGTTGGCAGTTTTCATTATGCTACCTTTGTCACTATTAATTATTGTTTATGAAATATATATATACACTTAAAAGTGCAATTTTTTAAATACAATACAGACTCTCTTCTATTCTTCACCATGTACCAAATACATTTCTATTCAGTACAAACTGTTTCTATAAATGTGATCCTGCATGTCAAAGCTTTTTTTTGTAGCTTAAAAATTGTTTACAAAGATGCAGGTGCACAAATAGACAGAAAAATATTTTTGGAAAAAAAATCATATTGCTCTACTAAGACCTGTGTTTTACACATGCACTGTTAGACACTTGAGTAAACAGGTCCTGTTCAAAGTTACAATTATTCATAATCTAATTTCAATACTTCATATGATGAGGTAATATTTTTCTCTCAGTAAAAGTGTTTAAATGATTTTTAAGAATCAGTCCATTTTCTTTTTTCTTTCCTTGAAAGGAGCTTTTTTCTTCTGTTTTTTCTTCTAAAGATTTTTTTTTTTTAAGAAAAGGAAACTACTACTTAAAAAAGGGCAGAGAAAGGCTGCAATGTGTGTGTGTATATGTGTATATATATAGCAAGAAGGGAAATGTCATATCAAGATTGTTTTAATCCATCAGTTCTTCCTTCATTATACTTCTTAGCTAGAGTTGTGATGCTGAAACCTGGCTATAGTTGTAAGAGGGAAGGGTGGCAATTGGTTAAAGCTTCCAGATTATGAAAGGCATGAGGCAGCATCTTCTGTACTATTGGAAAGAGCAGATAAAACTGGTAGTGTATTAAAATGTTTACAGTATAACAATATTATGCTTGTGAAATTGCTATGATTATGTATCTTAAAATATGCCCTTTTGAGAACTGGCCTAGTTCTTCACTTACAAGAGCAAGCTAAAATTGGTGAAGTGTCAACAGTCAAATCAACAGTTATTTCAGTAAAAGATCCTGTTTAACTATAGGGATTTGAGAATTTCAGAGAAAATGCCATTTGCAGAGGCTGTATTAAAAGATGTGATGAGTCTACAGGTGAAGTAGCCTCACAGTGAAAAATTTATTATGGGATGAAAAATGGAGGGTTCAATTCTTGCAGCAAACCTTCTATGATAGCTATAGAGGTTTTATGTACCTAAAGTTGAACCAAATTTAGCTCATATCCACCTCTTCTGCAAAGCAGGAATTACCATTATAGAACAACTTTCAGATAATACTTACATAGTTATTTTTAATATACTTACATTTTTATATTATATATTTTAAATTTTGTATTATAATTTTTTGGTGATTCAGAGCAAGAATTTCGTTTCAAAACATGGTTTATCCCCCTGCCCCCTATGTCAAAATCCATTCTGGATTCAGCAAGATTAGAGTTTTCCTTGACAATTATAACTTGACAACCACTAAACTCTGATTCACTGCATCACAGCAATGTAATTCTCTTGAAAACAGTTACGGGACTGAAATGAGTAACACTAGCTGTGATTCTTATCCAAACTGTTAGGGTGGCTCTGATTTGCTCTAGCTTTTGTCCTTTAAACAATTTATGGAATGCAAAGTTTCAGCATTCTCAGTTACTGCTCAGTAGCCAGAGGACTACTTTTCCATCACTCCATCAGGGAAGAAATGTTCTAATACATGTATGTGTGTGTATATATATGTAAACATTTATATTCGTATTTTTTAACTCCCCAGGAAGGTGGCAGTAAATGGAAAATAAAAAGTTGGCTTATATGCAAACTATGTGCTCTTATTAGGGTTATTTTTTGTAAAGATATTGGCAAGTCAGCAGAGCGACTTGAGATATTGTGTGAATATTATAGAAATACTTTTGGCTGATCTACTGAAAACTGTGGCAACTTCCTCATCAAAATAAACCATCATACCTACCCCACAAGCACAAGGCAGGGTGATCTGCTTTGCTTTTTACCAATGGCTTTTCCTCTTGAGCCCTGCTAACTCGAGCATTATTGTTAGATCAAGGGGAGGATTTGAGTTGGTCTTTTCTATAAATCTGTATAAAATTTACTAGCCATAAATGGGTGTCTGTCTTAACGGTGGAGCTTTGTTATCTCTGTTTTGTGGATCTTAAGTTTTTACAAGCCATTACCAAGGTATTTGCACAGTAATGGATCAATCACCACCCTGTCCACCTGCTCAGAATTATCTATCCTTTTAATATATTATTAATGTCTTTGATTTGCAGAGTGGAAGATTGCAGAGGCTATTTGTAGCTGTCTGTGTTGTACACTGAGAAAAAAATGAAAAATAAATGGCTTTATAGAGAGAGATTCTCCATGAACAAATATTTTTCATATTGCTGGATTTAGGAAATAAGAAAATTAAATTGAGGACTTTAAGGACCAGAACTATTTGTATAGTACTTAAAAAAAAAGGGGGGGGGGAAGGGGCAGTGAAGACTAACAATACTATAAAATGCTGAAGCTTCATCTTGGTTTTAACATCTCACCTTGCGTTCATAGGCCTTTTTAGCTCTCCTGTAATAAACTTTCAACATTGAGTTATGGATGCAGAGAAACCAAGGGGCTGTTTTTTGTCTCAGGGTGCACGTTTGCCGCTTTGCCATTCTTTTACATTTTCATTCTTCATGCTGATGAGTCAGTACAGATTTATATTACCATGTTATTATGGATAGTATAGACTGAGTCTCCTTGAAAGTAATGGCATGTGATTGCTTACCCCATTACTTTCAATGGGACTAAGTCTATGTCATCCTTAGGGACTCTATCCCATTGAAAGTAATAGTCTGAGACTGCCCACATCGTTACTGTGCTTTAAATTGGATTGAATTTATACTGATCTGTAGAGGCCTGCCACAAAAAGTCTCATTTTTAAGACATAAAGTTGATAAAAGTTTTTTGCCAGTGGTTGGGAAGTTTAACGGAGTGTTTGAAAGTATGTTTATAATATTAAAAAGATCGTTTTATGTTGGTCATAGTCCTTAGCGTTGGACCGTAATGCAGTCAAAGGAACCCCTACAGTAACACATTTAATGGAGGATTTTTTTTCTCCTACTCTCCTTTTAATTATTTCTTTTATATTTTCATTTTTTAACTTTTAGGAAGGCTTCTATTGTGTGTTTCAATGACTTCTGTATTATATTCAATTGGACCTTGTCACTGCCCTATTACTTTCTTACATCTCTAAAATACTGCCATTAAAATGTGTATAAATTGTGGTGTATTGTTTTGAAGGAAATTATTCATTGCTACTGCTAATAATGAAAATATATTGTACTTTCTTTAAGTAGAAAGTATCCTTTCCTGAAGGCAGCACCCCTTTATCCTATTGGCATAGAACCTCTTTTTAGACAAAAATAATCAGTTAATGCAAAAATAAAGGCATGCACATGTTATGGCCCTCCCTCTGATGCCAGCATATCTGTTAAATTTATTTAGAACAAGAGCTTTACTTCTTTCCTTACTAATGTTAGGTGCTAATGTTCCCTCAGAAAATCAAAGTGCGTTTTTTATACTTTTCCATTGCCGTGAAATGCAACCAGATAAAATGAAATCCATTCCAGAAAGATTAATGTTACAATGATAATGCACTGGATGAAACAGAGAGACTAAACCCCTGGTTTTTCTTAAAGCCATGATCAGTCCTAAGAAAAGGAAATGTTGACTGATGAAATGAGCAAATTTAGCATAGGAATCAAAAAAGTATGTGTGTCCTTCGCGCAGATGTACATACGGTATAATAGAAATGACACACGTATATCTCAACTATATATTCTACCCACTTGCACTAAATGCAAGCTGTAGAATAAATACACAGTACGCACCCTATTTAATCTATAATGCATCATACAACATCATATGAGAAATGCACCTTTCTTTTTAGGTAATCACCATGACATAATTTATTTCAAAAGAGATCACAGCGCCACAGCTGTTACTAGTGATTTAGTAATTGAATCAGCAGCAGCATTTTATACATACTCATATTTATTAAAACCCTTCAGAAGCATTAGAACACATTTCAGTCCTATGGAATGAATGAAAAACAAGTCTTTAAAGGGGCAGTATAGACTTTGTTTTATGTTTATTGGAGACTGCAGTATGGTCAAATGTCATAGCCAGTCACAACTCACTGTAACTCAAGCAAATAAAACATGCATATAGCCCTCTATCCACCACATAATATACCTTCTTTCATCATCATCGTTATTGTAATATTCCCACATGTCATTTTATGTAATGATCTGAGCAGGTATACATGTACGTGGATAATATACAGGTGTATATTTTTAATATGCGCTCGTATCTTTGTATCCCTCTGTTGAATGCTTATACAGTATTAAGACTGTTGTAATATTTTTTCCTGTATTACTTCAGCAGCATCTAGATTTTTAAACCAAAGTTGAGGTTGATTGTCTTATGTGCACTATATATGTGAAGAACTGGTTCCTGCTGTGGATTCTTTATGTGGCGGGAGCATAACTGACAGCTAACTGGTTTAAGAGGAGGCTTTCAGTAAAATGTATACATTTTACAGTGGGACTGTTGCTGTAGTTGCTCTCTGGATGTGAGAGATGGAAGGATTAGGTAATTTCCTTTATTAAATGAGTTGATATAGCCAAGAAAAGAACATCTCCACTTTTCCAAACTGTATCAACTGGTCAAATAAAACATATTCTTTCTCCTTATGAACCCTCCTTCCCTTATATTTTTATGCACATTGCATTTTTAAAGAAAAATTTTATATGCGTGGATGCAGTAAAGGCCAGGTTCCACCCAGCTGGCTATAAGGAATTACGTGATTATTTATAAACATCACAGCAGAGAGGGATCTAAAGGAGGGATTTGAGAGAGGAGACTGTGGCCTTGCAGTCCAGGAGTTGTCATAGCTATCAAAGCTACATAGGCTGCCAGTGATGCATTAAAATGTGAGTAGATGGATGGGGAAGAGGCAGAGTTGTGAAGTTCCATCAAAGAAAGGGCAAAATGCTCTAATTTCTGGTGATGATGCCAGGGAAACTGCTGGAGTGATTCAGAGAAAGTCTTAATGAGTTCCTAATGATGGATAAGAAACATGATCTCAAATGCCATGCTTGAGATTTGTTTCAGGAGTTTGTAAGTACGCTGGTATTGGGTAAGACTGGCCCGGAGATTCCAGAAACCTGAGCCCTGTGGAACTGCAGAAATGGCAGATGTGTTCAATGACTTCAGATTTGGGATACCTTATTCGGGTACTCTTAACAGGTGCCATTTTCCTGAAAGTGCTGACCCCTCCTCAAAAATCAGGAGCCGTTAATAGCATTTTTTATTGTGCCCCTAAAATTTGAGGTATGGAAAATCAGTAGCCACTTTAAAAAGGTTTAACCCAGTACTCCATGTGTTAAGACAGACTGAGGACTATTGAAACTTGGGGTTCAATCCAGAAGGAAATACTGTTATTTATTTTACAGACTAACGCTCCAGTGTATGCATATGTATATACTTATGCACAGATGTATCATTTTAGAGTCATCAAATTTATTTTCCACCCTAAATGTGCTATAACTTTGCTTACTCTTGTAAACTTTTCTCACAGGGACAAGTGCTTCTTTCAACCAGCAGTCACGCTCTTTGTGAAAGCAGCCGTTTCCCTAAATGCATGGAGCCCTGTGGGGCCAGATCCTGCTGTTCTTGTTCTGGAAAGATACAGCGTTACTTCACGTGTAGTCTGTTTTGAAGTGAATGGCCTAAGATGAAAACTTTATAGAGAACCTGTGTCTGCAGTCAGAATATTTCTCGTACAAGCCCATTGCTCTCTCTTTCAAATTAATTGGTAATATTCTAATAGCAGTAGAGGTATATTTGCTTCACTATCATGCAGATATGGTATCTCATTATGTCCATTCTTTGGCACAAGATAAACAACCAGCTTGTTGGAATTAACTTTCTCCCTTGTGCCCCCTTAACTCATCATTAGGGAGAAGACAGTCCAGTGGGTGATGGCATTGAACTGGGAGAACTGTGTTTTTGAGGAATGCTTTTTCTTCATCACTTTTGATTTAAAAAGCTTCAGGGTAAATCCATTTACTAGCAGACAACCTGAATTCGTAGTTGGCAAAGTATCTAAGCAAGATAAAGTGTGTAATGTAAAGCGTGTAGCAGTGCGAAGGAATCCTCCTCCATCCCAGGTGCAGGGGTTGCCTGGGGTGGACAACAGGACATTTCATCCCAAAGGAGTGGGCAGCATCTCCGGTGAGCCCATTCACGGCATGGTCTGCCATGGACCCCTCTTCTCAGTGAAAGACCTTTGTGTCATGGTGACCAATGCGCTTAATGGTTCTCGCTAGTGTGTCTAGTATGGTCCCATAGATCTCTGAGCTCAATTTGTAGTCCCAAAGATAGGACATCTTTAATGTTAAAGGGCTGTTGCCTTTCTTTGTTCTTAGCTGCTGACAAAGAAGGATAGCATCATATTATGGTGGCTTTTCACTGTTGTATTCACGTGATGGTATCTTGTCACGGTGCACTTGTCTGGAAGGTATCTGGTCACAAACACTAGCTCTTTCCTGGGCCCAGGTTCTTCTCCTGTAGCTGTACACAATGCACTATAGGATGTAAGCAGCCCCCTTAGAGCTGTTGAAATAGCCTGAGCACAAGGCTATTTTGACGAATGCATTTTTTTTTTCTTGAAGGGTATTGGTGTTTCATGCAGCGTGTGAGTGATGCAATGCTGTATGATAAGCCCTGTCCCTCTATGAGATGGGAGAGAGATGTACACTATCTGGCTCTGGTACTGTAGCACATATAGTAGTTACAAAATGGGATAGCCATATTGTGGCTATAAGGGCCTCATCAGTCTCCTAAGCTGTGAAACCTTCTTTTTGTAACAATGGATCTCAAGAAGTGCACTGGAAGATTGAGAGGGAGATTGATATTACAGGGTTCCTGTTGAATGACATCTCCTTTTAGGACGTTAGGACTCGTCCTTTAAGACAAATGTGTGCTGTGCCATTCACAGATGATATTGTCATGAGCAGCAGGTGAAAGGATTACTGCCTGCCCTCATGTTTCTGTGGGTCTAACGATGTGACTGGCGTCTGGGAGCTGCTGCCTCTGCTGAGCCTGTACACCAGTTTTGCGGGCAGGATTGATGGGAGCTGTGTTGTGCTCCTCTGAATGTGCTGGGGGCGCCTTCTTTTGTCTCCTGGGTTGTACTTGTGGTGTCCAGAAATACTCAACATTTCCTGACCTGGCTGTTTTATATACACTGTACTTTTATTTTTTTTGTCTCCTTCATAAAAGAACCAAGTGTGAGGAGGATCAGTGCCCACAATTAACATTAAAGTTTCCTGAACTCTGTCCAGCAGTTGCATCACATCCTAAAATAATGTTAAAAATCACAAGATCTAGGAATTGTATAGTAAAACTGTGTAGCAAATAAATAACCATACACAGTCTTTACTTTTAAGATTTTTAACTCTTACCACTACAGTTACCATGTATGTCATAAGCCAGTAATGCACAACCAGCGCTAAAATGATTTGTTGTGGTGATACATGTGATAAGCATGAGATAGGTATAGTGGAATCAAACAAACTTGGAGAATTTTTCAATTGTGATTCTTCTTTGTTGCTCTTGTGTATGTATATATTTTATATGTATTTATAAAACCTTGGCAATTTTAAATTAAGGCAGGTGTTACCTTTAATTTATTGCTAGATAGAAAGTAGAGTTATTTTTGTACTCAGAGGACTTATTCAACTTAACTCTGTAATTGCTAGCAATATATGAGCTCATTATATTACAATTTAGTACAGTTAGCACCAGCTGTTATGGAGTTAATGGCAGAGCTGGTAGAAAATAACACATGCACATATACATTTAACATGGATTTAATAAAATCATGAAAAACACTTTTTCTGAATCATTCTCAATATTAAATTGTAAAATATCATATAGTTTTTTATCAGTAGGATACCTAAAGGAGGATTCGCTTGCTTTGACAAGGTACAGTTTGACATGAAAGGCTCTGCCTTAAATAACTGCACTCCTTATGTGTTATAATATTTTGAATCCGTTTGAAAGTAGCAGTTCTTCTAGAATTTTTCAAGACTTTGCCTAATGTAGGGAAAAACCTGTCAAGGTGGGGTTTTTGTTTGCTTTTTCCCCCCTCTTGTTGTTAGCCAATCATATTTTAGTATGCCATATTTTTAGTGGTCTGTGAAAGTATATCCCAACCTTCATTTACCCTGTGACGGGGTAATAAGGTGACAGGTCTGACAGAAAGATTAGCTGAGAAATCTTCTCTCTGCTCTAACTACTCCTGAAAAGTATAAGTAGTAAAGGCCTCTTCTCTCGGACCTTTATCCTTATAGGAAGTCCCCCTCAAATGTATATGAAAAAGCCTTTGCAGATTAAACTTCTAAATGCATACGTGTTATTGCTATGTATCTTGCAAATTTGAGCTCATGTTTACACTGTGTGCTGTGATTGTTTTTTGGGGGGAGGATTAAATTAAAAAAATCCAATTTAGAAAATCCTAAAAGGAGCAGAATAGCCAAAGAAGAATTTTACCAAGTGATAATATTTTTATGGGTGTATTTGCTTTGAGAGAGATATTTTGGAAAACATTTCATAGAAGTCCGGTTGAAGGTCCCAGCAGTTGTTAGTTGCACGTACCAGCAGAAAGTAACCAGTGGAGAAGCTAAGGTCACAGCGCAGGAAGGTATTTAAGAATGCCCAACAGTATGTTTATTTGGGAGGAGTATCCATGTTTAGCAATGCTTGAGGTACATGCTTAACATTTAGATAGTGACTTCAGTGTATGTATATGCATAAGATAAGTTAAATTTAAACACTTGAAATGCTCTCTAAGGTGGGAACGTTTTCTTACAAATATCTTATTTAAAAAACCTGAAAACAAATGTTTCATGTTTTTTTGCAATCTCTTCTCTTTCTGTGAGAAGTTGCAAGAGATTGTTTATCTGTATTTCTCTAGAATGATTGCTTATTCACTCAGTTGAACTATTTTATTTTGTTTCTCTCTTTTTCTTTTTTTAACTTCTCCTTCTTATCTCTTCTTACCCATATCGTGGAGGTATTTGAACCGACTGTGAAGTGATGGGTTGTATATTGCCCTGAATGTGGCAAGATTTGTAACTTTTCTAATAAGTTGTGACAGTATGTTCCACACTCGTGGCCCTTCTACCAAAAAATGTGTTTCCTATTCTTTGCAGGTATCACTGTTGTTGCTTTAAAATTTCATTATTACTCATGATAGCATTTGCATTGTTGGAAACCCAAGCATTAAAAAAAATCATGAGGTAGGGCTGCAAATCACCTGATTATTTTTATTTTATTTTTAAATGAATACACTGTTGGTGTTGGGTTTTTTGCCTTCTTTTTTTAACCTTCTGAAATATATACTTGGGACATACTTTCACTTTTTCTGTGTAACTAGGAGGGCTGAAAAATTTCTACTTTTTTGTTCCATTTTAAAAGGTAAATTTATAATTTCTTGGTAACAAAGATATTCCAACAAGAAAATATAGGTCAATGTGATATTTTTCAGGGAGACACTAGCTCGGTCCTGCCCATGCTCCAGCTAACCATGTGCAAGTCACATCTGAGCCAGGTGCTGTATGACTGTGCTTCGTGAAGTACCGAGCTCAAGCAAATAAACTGGTCAGTCTGCCACGAGACAGACAGTCACACCCCAGGGAAAACTGCAAATATTGTGAAGCCCACAATTCGTTCACAAGAGTTTACACCGATGCGTTTATTAGGAGAGGTCCTGTTTGGAAGGGGCAAGTATTCTTTGCTGCAATCTCAGCCTGACACATCATGGTAGGCCTTGAAGAGCAGGGCTAGGACACTGAATTTGAATTGCTCTTCAGAGGAGATCTGGGATGCTACATTCATACCAGCTTGTCCTGTAAGCAGGCAGGCTGCCACATTCAATACAAGCTGGAGCTTTTTCCATATGAAGAAGTTTTCAGTGACATGAAGTCATATCATCAGAATTAAAAAATGGTCCTTGCCAGAGACTGAGGGGTTCAGTTTGGCTTCTGCTGAGACAGATTTTTAACTATGTTTTAATTAGCTTAGTACATGTTTTCATTTATCATACTGTGCCGAGTACATCTAGTATTAGAGAACTGAAGAACATGATGTGAGATTGCACTTAGGTTAAAACAATGAAAAGCTAATTAGATGAAATAACTATAATGTATTAATATTTATGTGTTATATCATGTAGGTTATGGAAGTTGGGTTAATCTAAAATGGTGCTTAATAGAATTGCAAGTGCTGTCTGACTCCTTCATACGCTGTATGGGGAATCAACAAGGGATTTTGCTGGAAATCCAGGAAATCTGCATTAAAGTGTAGTGTTTCTTGCTGTGAGGGATCCTATAAAGCAGGGAGGGAAACACCCAATACTTCAGTGCCAATCCCTGTTACTTACATAGGAATGCCATTCCCTGCCTCTTCTTGTTCACTTGAAAAAGCCTTTGTCAGTAGTGGAGAATAACGGATGTTTTTACATCGGCCCATGAATACCCTGCGCTTAGAATATTGGGGGGGATTTCAGGAGATCTTAGAGCAGCCTGGATTCTGCATCACTGAAGACACTGGGAGTTTGGATTTTAGCAGCAGTGAGAGTAGAATTAGTGGGACAGCAAAAAGGGATCAGCTCATGATATTTACTGGTTAAAATTATTCTGGATGGAGCGCAATTGGTACCTGTGAAGTTACACCAGGCATGAACTTGCCCCACTCCAACCTCTTGTGTGAATGTGCGCTCTCATTCCACCTGGAAACATTCAGATCTCTACAGTTCTGACTGTCACGGTATGGATAAACCCACATGATCAGTGTGCGGGGTTCACCTCCTGTTCTCAAAGGCTACAATTCTGCGCATGCAACTGCAGTTCTTCTGTGTTTGCTGATCTGTTTGAATGGACTTTTGGACAATTAAGTGTCAAGGTTTGGTGTTCCTGGCTTTATCTTGGGATGAGCAATTGCATGAATGGCTCTTCCCATCACAGAAAACAAACTGGCAAGGCAGGATTTTTCAAATTTATTTTTTTTTATTTTGCCCCCCACCCCGCCCCATAGCCTGTGCTAACACCTGCTCTTCCTTGTCACAATCCATATAGAAAACTTTAGGAGTGTGGAGGAGATTGCACTGATGTGTGCTCTGAGCCAGTTTCATCCTTTAGCAATAAAAGGTATTCCCACTCACAGATTACATTGCTCCCTTGTTTGAATTCTTAGGATTGTGAGGTTTTTGTTTGGTTTGTGTTTTGGTTTTTATTTGTTTGGGTTTTTTTACATAGCCATATTCTCCCCATTTACTAAAGGCTGAAATGATAATTTTTTCCAAATATCTGTAACCCAGCAGTTTTTCTATTTGTCTTCAGACAAAATACTGGAGGTCACCTCCAGATTTCCTTTACACCCTGTGACCATCTTGTTCCTGGGAATTTACATTAAAAAAGAATAGGAAAAAATATTTGCTTTTTCTTGTTTTGATGATGCAATTCTGACCCTTGAAATAGGGCCATTTTTGTAACTAAGTGATAGGAGACTGACTTCAGAATTTTTCACTTGCTTGTAGGAATGAAGCTTTTGATAGCTCTAGTTAGGCGGACACTGAGTATGTTTATATATAAATGGATTCATTGCTATTCATGTTTTCAGATTCTTGAACATTTTTAAAAGATGTTCTGCAATATTCCTTTGAAGAAATAGCACTCTCAATAAAAATGTTGAAGCTATAAATGGAGATAATCTTCCACAATTCTTGTTTGAAAAGCACAGAGAAAAGAACACTGTGTAAATGCAAGTATGTCTCAGACCTTTGGATTGCCTCACAGCTCAGAAACCTTTACCTCTCTAACACAGCAGCAGTGATTTGGAAGGGTATTTTAATTTTTGGCATGCACATCATCACACCAAGTGAAGATAAAGAAGATTTAGATCTTGACTATTATATTCTAAGCAGGCTACCAGTATGTCTTTGTGAATCGGGTGCATTTTGAATTGTCTCCCTGCCAACACATATTCCAAGCATGCATTCTATTTCACTGACATTTGTAAAGAGTAAATATTTTCTTGTATTTTGTTCTAGAAAATATTTCTTCTCTAAATTATTTTTGCATATTGTTTCCATTAAAAGAGGATGGAAGCATTGTTTTGCAAACCCATGCTTGTGATTTAGCTGGTAATATCATAAATAATAGTATTTTAAAATGTTTTTTTTGAATAAGCTATAGGATAATTTTCCCGCCCTGTTTCTCAGAAGATAATTAAAATATTATTATGAATTAAAGTAATGGAAGCCATGAATAAAAAAAAGTTTCTTAAATATAGTACCTAGCTTGCATTTAAAAATGCAAACCACTGATTTAGTTAAAAATGCATGCCTTGGGATGCATATTACTTTAAACTTTGGAGCACTAAATGATTGTAGACTTGTACATATGCAGCGTATGGCTTTTTGGGGCAGAGTACTCTCACATAGCTGTATTTCCAGAATTATTTTATCAAATTATTTAAAAACAATTAGGAAACTAAGCAAAAGTGTATGCACGGGGATATGTTCGAATGAGCATGCATGAGTGTAAACAGCATATTTGTAAGCAAAAATATATGTAAGGTGCATATATACAGACTGAAATTTTATCATAAATATTCAGATTATAATCTGAAATGTACATATAGTATACATGCATTATGCAAATATATATATGTGTATTCTATATCAGATAGATAGAAGTGTGACCCCTATGAAACAGAAAGCATATGGCATCTCAGTTCTGCTTAATATTGTCAGGCTCAGGAGTTAATTTAGGACACTTGATATGAATGCTTATTTTTTTTTTTGCTTATAGCATGTCACATTTTGGATGATGCATAGCCACATCGGCAGAAAAATACATTTAAATGTTTTGGATATCTTTGTCAGTGGGAGTTTTGTCAGCTAATAAAGATTGTGTGTTTTGGCCCTAACTCTGTTAAAAATAAATTACATTTTTTTGTCTAATGTAAAATTAAAATGAATAAACATCATAAAGCTGAAACCTATCCTAGTGGCTGTTTGAAAATTCCAGAGATGTGGCACTAGGGAGCGACCATCATTCCAGTGCAAAATGTGCCGAGCTATTTTCAATGGAAAATGAAGAGCAGAAATAGAAGACTGAAATAACAATAGGCTGATTGCTTTCATTTTTTTGTGTAGTTTAACATTGCATTAAAGAGAACAACTGAGTTTCTACATTTTTCCTATTTTCTTGTCATGGATATATTAGCATTACATGATGCATACTAATTATAAAGTTGGCTGTAACAAGAGTTCCTCTTGTGAATCCATTTAAGAACTGATTGTTTACTATCTTTTTCTGTAAGTATAAAATTTTAATTATGCCACTGACAGGAACTGTGCGTGATACAGTGCTCTACATTTATCACTGGGAGAGGGCCAGTTGCAGAGCTGTTTGACTTTGGAGAAATCCTGATGCGCTTGCAATGTTGAGCAGCAGGTGCCACATTATTATGTACAGAAAAGCAATTAGGAAGCATATTGGATGAATGGGGAGTGCATTAATATTAGCAAGTACATTTGTCAGTGGTTTTGATGCGAGTCTTTTTCTTTTCTTTATGCAACATTAAGATTGTGGCTCTCATAAATTCTCCCCTTAAATTGCCATCTGTTCCCTTGTCATGCAGTAGTGAGGTAGAGAAAAGTTTTCTTGACAAAATGAAAAGAATTTCTTTTATTTAAAGTAGAAGCAAAGGAGCCTACACAAAGTGGGAGAATTGTAGGTTATGCAATTGAGCTTTGTATGTGTTAAGTAATTACTGTTGAATGTAACATTAACTATGGAACAGTTAGGATTTTTTCCCCCCCTCCCCCGTCTAGATTTCAGTTTTTCAATGATTTCATGTATTTTTAAAAGATGGTGTGAAACAGTTTTAACTAAATTGTACAAAAAGGCTGACAGCCCAAATGGGGTGTGTCTGCTCCAGGGTTTTAGTGGGGATCAGGAGCGTGCTTTTGAAGTGCATCTCCAGCTGGTCCCACATCCCACACTTTGGTTCACAGTGCAGAGCAGTTTGGACTAGCCATGAACAGCGTGAAACTAAGCATGAAGGTACGCTCCACGTGCGCATGTACCACTAATGGGTGTTCAGTTTTGAGACCAAAGAGTTTTCAAGTAAATGCCCCGAATGGGTGTGGGGTCCTCGGCATCAGCTGTTGCACCCTAGAGAGCTGCTTTTTGTGGACTGTGGTACCTGCTAATGTGCGTGTGGCTGCTGTGTTCCAGTATTGAAGACCTTATGAAAAGCTCTTCTGGTACCTTCAGTGGGTATTTTATCTGAGCAGTCCACAGAGCAGAGAATAGAAGCGACAATGATCCAGTATTGCCATCTTCAAAACCAGGGAGGCAAAGTATGTCAGAGCTGTGTTCAGACTGTGAACCAGTGACGTCCAGGCAGACTGCTCCAGGTCTTAAGTTGTTGAACTCAGTATCAAACACTATTTATTTTAGAACAGGGTTTATTTTATGGCAATTTAAAAACTTCTGCTTATTGTTCTGGCAAGGATATTTGTCTTGAGGGAAGACTGGCATGTGTCTCTGTGAGAAAGTAGCTACTTTAACAGAAAGGTTGGAAAACATCAAAAAAAGAAAGGCAGAAAGCAATTTTTTAAAATGCTGGCACAAAAGAACTACAAATATTGTGCTTTTATGGAGACATGCAGGCAAGATAAAGTATTTCTGGGTCCCTTTTTTCCGAAAAAAATGTAAGAGGGAATACCACTCTCCTATATATATTGTATTCCTTTTGCCCTTTGCTGTAAATATGTTTATTTTGATGATTGCAGATCGATGTAAAACTGAAATCACTCATGGCTTAGACAGGACAAAACAGTACAAAGACTTCTCTCCTGACAACTGCCATTTTCATGTTGCAGTTCAGTCTTTTGTGCGTGTGCTTGTGTTTGCATTTATGGAGAAAGAGTGGTTCAGCCTGTTTGGGCTACCTACTCTATTTCTGTGCCAACCAGCACTTAGGGGGAATAAATCCCCCAAATGATATGTTCATTAAAAAGTGCAGTGTCAATTCTAGCAGACAACTTAAGTAAACCAGTCCTACTTCTGAACTGCATCAGTAGCAGAACTTAACATCTTTTCCTTCTTTGCGCATCTCCCTGTTGAGTAAACTCTTCAAAGCCCAAGACAATCTGTTTTAGAAATACTATGAAGTGAAGAACGAGCAGCGTGAGCTACAAGTGGCGGCAGCAGCAGTTCCAATGGTGCTTTATAGAGTTGGATCGTGACTGCCAGCATGGCTGGTTACAGGATTAGCTCCACTGGCAAGCTGTCTGAACAAAAAGTAATGGTTTTCTGTGGGACTAAGCCCTAACTCTTTGGCTGTTCCTTTACTATTTCTGCTCTCTGCTTGGCTAATTATGCAAAAGACAGGTGGTTCTTCCTGTGTGGCAGACCTGTTTGATTTCTAGTCCCCTCATCCGGTTGTGGGCCATTCCCAGAGAAATCACTGTCCTGGGGTGCTAGACTGGCCCTACGCTGTTCTCCCTGTAGCAAGAGTTTGTATCTCTTCCTGTCATTTTTTTTGCAGGCTTTTTATTATCTTTGGTCACAATTAGTTTACCTCACAGGTTGTTTTTCTAACATGTCCTCAATCGCTGCCTAATCTTTACACACCATAAGGCTATTCGGTTCCCTTCTGTTCCAAATTTTTTTTCCCAACAGCATCTTTCTCTCACCCTCTGGTGCATTGTTTCTCTCTTCTGTCGATACACAATAACAATTCTTATTCTTTGTGTATTCATTCCTGTTGCTTTTAATATCGTTGCTAAGATCTGATTTTTGTCGTCTTCTGCAGTTGCTTTTTCCCTTCTGTTTCATAGAATACACACACGCTTCCTGATCTCCCTCCGCTGCCAGATTAAACCTCTCGTACTAGTTCTTGTATCTTCCTTGTACCCAGCACACTGCAAGCCCTTCAATTCAGATATAGCTCATCATACATGAACAGATTGCATCTGCTCAAAAAAGAGCCCCAATCCACATAGTATTCATTTAAACAGCATTGATAGTAGTGAATTCATTTGAGATTCATATGGATGTCATATACTGTGAGTTACAGTGTAAGCATCAGTTAATGGACACTCGCAGTAAAGTGTTCCCTATCAAATAATACATCACTGAGCTACATGAAGTGGTTTATGTATTTTTTTTTTCTTCTATGATTTCATCATGGCTAAGGAAGGTATCTAACGGTATGATTGCCTGGCCTTGTAGGATATTTCTTTAGCAACCAGCATTGCTTAATGTTTTATTGATGTATTTTTAAATAATTTATCTTTAAACCTTTGTTTAATGGATGTATTTTTATTCAGAATTTGATACCAGAGAAGGTAGGTCTGACAGTTTGTGTTTGCACTCTGACAATATTTCTGTTGTGAACTTTTTTTAGCTCTCTTAGATAAACAGTAATTTTACATTTTTTCATCTCTATTTTTAATTACACAGTCTATCATTTCAAGTGGCTTGCATTGATACTTAACAAATGTATTAGGCAATGTGAACAACAGTTTATTTTTCTTCAGCTGTATTTCAATTTCGACTAAATGTGATAAATATAAAAATAAACAATAGTTGCTCAGGGCACTATCATTAAAATCCTAGGCATCTCCTATAAAAGGAGTGCCTAATGCTAATAGTGAAATATTCTATAGGTGGGAATTCCAAAAGCAGTCATTGTTTCTCAAAGCCTATTCTCACTGAAATGGGGCCAATGCTAGAAAGCTCTGATAACGGTTAACACTTGAAATTTGTAAGTTAAAGTATATTCAAAGTTTTTTCAGCGCTACCAACTTCTTCTGGATTATATGTGGTAAGCATTTATTCTGCAGTTGAGTGATGTCCCGCTTGCTTTCCGAAGCGCCTTCATTGGCTCTGCATAGCTTTTTCCCCTGGTCGGTGCAGCAGTGGGGCATGACATGGGGGGACCGTGGGGTCCTCGTCCCTGGCAGTGAGCTGCGGTGGGACTCCCGCACTCCCCAGGAGCCGGGCATGGGCTCAGGTGCAGCACAGAGAGAAGCACGCTTGTTGTCTTTGTGCACCGGAATTAAAAAAAACGCAGTGAAGCTGTATTGGTAAATGGATATACAGGAATAGACAAGATGAGAGAGAAATATACTGAGTATCTTCTAGAGGAAATCTCTTCCTTAGTGACATAGATCTGAATTCTCAGAATGCATTTTCTACCTTGAAAAATGCATAGAGAATAAAAAAAAATTCTATTTTTTTTATGGTTGTGAGGTTCTTGTGCTTTGCCAGTGTTTCTGCTAGGTTTCTGTGTATTTAGCCTTCTGAACATTTCAGGCAGTATTTTAAAGAAAAGTAAGAAGTATAAGGCTGAGCTGATGTTTGGGGCATAGCTCGCTATAAAAATATGAAAATACACTATTACCTTCTCTAAATTGTAAAAATAGCACACTTGTTAAATTTGTTTCAATCCAGCCTGTATTTTTGCCATATTTTATTCAGTATAAAAATAGTGTAGACATTCACCACATCATCTATTGTACAACTTGGCTATGTTTGAACTAAAGCCCCACCATCTTAAGACAACACTTTGATGTGGGTGTTTCTTTAAGTCTTAAAGGCACACACTGCACCATCAAAGCTACATGTGAACTTTAGGGTATTTACCTTGCTTAATGAGAAATGTTTTCCACATTTTTTCACCGTGACATTTTTGTACTGCACAATGTTTCTGTGTGTTCTTTTTCTATTTAAAATTTAAAGAGCTACATTTGGGAGAGGAACAATGTAGGTAAAAGAGACCCCTGGAGTGTGTCTGATGTGATAGTTCTCTTCTGTGGCACCATTTTTCCTCCTGCTGTGGGAGAGCTAAATGATAGTGCCTTATACCTTACTGAATAAAGCCTAACACTGTTTCCAGCTGTGAACATGTGATCAGGTTTTGTGTTTGATTTTTGCACGCAAGTATACTACTGCAAGCATACCCACACACTCCTATGCAAACACTCCGTATGGGAATTATTGTTGACTCAGTCATTAATCTACCCTCAATTAATCACATTAAGTATTAAGGTGCCTTTCTGTGCAGAGAGGTACGACAGCCTTTTCTGTTTTACCTTAGTGGAGAATTGCTACACGACCAATTTACTTTCTGGCTAAAGATGTTGAAAGATGTGTTGAGATATGTTGTTATATGAAAACTGAGCAGAACACTATTGTCTGATCCTGAAACCCTCTGAGGATTACTCAGTAATCCTATTGATATTGTTGGGAATAAGGGTTGTAAGACCTCGCTCCTAATTGTTACATATGTAGCAAAAGTAACATAACGTTTATTCTGGTCTCTCATGAGTGTTTATTTTTTTTAAAATGCAGTTTATCTTTTCAACACTTCTCATAAAACATAACAGCGTTCATTCTCTGGACAGAGCATGACTTGTATTTCAATGATGTTATGGTGACTATGACTACATTTCTTACTTAACCAAAAAATTAAACAAATTAAAATTATGCCTTTTGTTTTTACCCCCAAAATGAGATCCATTGTTGTGAAAGCTGAAGACCTGCGCTTGTATTCTTCAAGAGTGTGGCATGTCATGTTGTTTGTTAAACACCCAGAACTCATAATATCCTTCTCTCTGGCTCACTGAACAGGAGAAAAAAATGGGTCCTGAAGGAATACATTCGGAGACAAAGAAGAAAAGTTATTTTATTTTTAGTGATCAGATGGCATAATTGTTGGTTGGTGTTAAGTGGCTCTGAATATGAGGGGAGGGAGGATTAATTTCTGAGTAAATGAGCAACATCTGAAATCACCAGAGGGGCCTGATCCTTTTAGCACCAGTGATGGTGTAGTTGTGCCATTGATTTCTTTCTTTTATTTTTATTTTAAGAAAAGAAAAGGCTAGTGGCTGTCATGAAAGACTTCTGCTCCTCAGACTGAAGCAGCTTGCTCCCTGCAGGCTCACTGGATCTCAGTGAGTGCGACTACTTGTACTTTCAAGACTGTTTGCCAGGCTTTGTATTATGCACTTGTAGACAGACACCCCTGAGTTCAAGTAATGCTGAGAACATGATGGATCCCTGTCAACAGAAGACGAGATCACTCGCAGTGAAGGACAAACGAGGCTCGTGGTTCATAAGTTCAGCTTGTTTTTGTGGTGCTGGCTATTAGCGTTGGTTAAGTGTGTTTTTTACATTTTTGTGTCATTTTCCTTTTGTTACATGATGAGGATGGATGATTTTGAACTTTACAGCAATTAGAGATGGCTGTAGGGTTATATTTTCAAACTGAAAGGAGTGTTTGCTCTTGTGAGAAAATCCAGATTTGGAAAGCTTGTGATGGAAGTAGCAAGTGTAAAATGATCAGCAGATCCACAAAGGTAGCAGCAGCAGCAGCAAGGATATAAAATAGCAGCAATCGGTAGATGCCTATCACAGAAGAGGTCACAGTGCTGCAACAAGGTCCAGGTGGACCACTCCATCCCCACATCCACCTCGGATGTCTGCAGGACCAGAATCTGGTCTCGGGGAAGCTGGAGCCAGGCAAACAAAACAAAATGTGGCACGAGCCCTGTGAGCCACTGAGCAACAATGTCCATCCTCCACTAATTAAAGTCATTAAATATTCCTTCCGCCACTGCCGAAGGAATGTGTTATGCACTTCAGGCACGAGAGGAAATAACAGCATAAAAGCAACAAGCAGCTCTGGCAGGAGCGGAGTGAGGGCTCTGGGCAGCAGGTGCACTTGGCGAGAGGGTGGAAAGAAAATGCTGTGGCTTTGGCAGCTGCTATTCAGTATATACACAATATGTAGTCAGGGTAGAGCTGGTGACAGAGCGTTACTGGAGCACGGAGCACAGCAGCGTACCAGCATGAGTGCTGAATGGTTCTCCGATTCACCATTGCCTTTCCCTTCGTATTGTCATTCACACCTGTGCAAATAAGTACACAGCAGGTGCTACACCAAAATATAACAGTAGTGGTTTACACCCGCTAATCATTTATGAATATTTCTGTGCAAAGGGCTATGCCATGCCTATGTAAGGGACCTGGCAGTCAGGTAAGAGGAGGAGAAAGGATGATTGAGGACACAAAGGGCAAAAAGGCTTGCTTTTTTCCTATCATAGGGATTTGCATGTGTACTCGGTATTTTATTGGTTAGTGAGGCTATCTTCATTCTTTTAGTCTGAGCTCAGACATTTTGGGAGGTTTTGGAAGGCTTCCAGCAGAAAAATTAGAACTTCTGGATCTGGATCCAGTCGCCGTTAACATGAGCATCAAGACTCCTACTCATTTTGTAGGAACTGCATCATGCTCTTTTAACCTGTTTGTAGCTGTCAGCACTGTCTGTGTCTGGCAGATGCAGCCTTTGTAGCAGCAGAAGAAAGATGATTTCTACCAAGACTGGCTCTGAAGAAAGCAGAAGCAATGGAGCCCAAGAAAACAAGTGACAATGTTTGTATTCGTAGTAATAAACTGGAATGTAGCAGAAGAAACAAGGCAGATCTTGCAGGAGGTAGCACCAATTGCTGCATAGTCAGAATGAAGTGTTTTTTTCCTTATGAAGTAGCAGTTGGCTGCAATTTTATTCCTTTCTCCTGTGTACTTATGAGAGACTTTATTCCAGATTCCCAGACTCCTAGGACTACCAAGGTATATGTAATAACATCATAAGAAACCCTACTTTTCTCTCTGTCCTTTGGATAAGAGATTAACTTTAGCTTTCATGGTGTTGTTCAGTACAGAATTCCCTTGTGCTGAGCAGCTGGGTTAGGCTTTGCACCATGTGGCCAATTTTTGACACACGGAACCTCATTTTTGGGTTTCCTAAACATCTCCTGTTGCATTGAATAAAGCTGCTGTCACTTGTCAAGCTCCTTGTGTCCCAAAGCAGGTATCTCAAGGCACTAAGTGCTTAAATAAGCGCTTGGTGTGCAGTCACTTTCTTAGATGCATGTACTTAGTTGCAGTTAGTAATATCATATGTGGATGATAACATGTTCCTTGCCCTTTAGACAGTTTCACATGTAACTGTTTCAAAGATTTTATGTATTTGCCCGGAAAGCAAGAGAGCAGCACCACTCTTTGTGAATTTTGGCAGGCTCTGGACTGCAGCAGATCCACATGTGCAATCATGGCTTACCATGTAAATCCAGTTTATTGCAGAATAATTACTTCAGAGGCCCTCTTAAAACCCCTTCTGAAGTCTTCATTTAAAGCAAGCACAGTACAAAATAGGTTTCTCAAGAAAATCAGCACCTTAAAAAAAAAAAAAAAAACCAAACATGTCTGTCAAGAACCCAGAGCATTAATTTATAGCTCAGAAAAATGACTGTCTGGCCTGCACATGTGGAAAAAGGCTTCAATTTGTGTGTGGTCACTACCAGTTGGTGCCTGACAACTCAACTGAACTCCTACCTTCTCAGAGGGAGTGCTTTAAAACTGCCTCAATTTGGAAGCAAAGTTGCATGTACTGGTTGACAACTGAAGCATTTCAGTTGTCTTCCATCTTCATAAATAACATATAATTAGTGACAATTTTTTTTTTCTACAACTTTCAGAAAAACCTGCAGCAGGGAGCTTGCAATTGGTGAAATTTATTCATTAGGTTTATATGCAGGATTTTGCTCTAATTTAAATCATTAGTGAAAACATTGCTTAAAAGATTTAGGAGGACTAGGCTAGTTAAAAAAAGAAGGGCCAAGTTGTTAAAGATGATTATCAGAGAAGTGAGGTGTAAGACGTGTGTTATCTTGGCATAGAATAGTATTTCCCAGGCTGGGGTCCTAAATGGATTCTGATGCCTTTGTATCATTTCATGGATTGCCAAAACAGGCTTTGAACATGCCAACACACCTCTGAATGATTTAATGTCTGAGTTTATTTTTTTGTTGAAAAAATCTGTGTCTCTGACAGCCGACTGACAGCAACAAGTGAAATAGAGAGGAATACCGGCCTTGTGTCCTGAACAAGCTGGCAAACCTTATTTGTCTGGAATCCATTCTGTGCCATTCCCACAGAGCTGAAACGTGCAGAGTTTCTGTTCTGTACGTAGCCAGGAATTTATGTCATCAAGCAATTATATGACTGTATTAATTAAAGTAGTTCTGGTATTATTTGGTGACTGGAGAGAAAATTGAGGAATTTGCTAGTGTTACATCAACTTCAACATTTTCAATACTGAATACTTCGGACAACAGGATTTAGAGGCAGAATCTGTGGATGTGAGGTACGATTGAAGTCAATCAATACTGAAGTCAATGGAACGATGGCGGCAGCTGAGAATTTGCATTGAGATCTTCTGGCCACTGGGTTGTGGGATCAGCTCTAGCATAGAGCTGTAGTTAATGAAAATTATTACCACCTGTTTTCTCTAGGCTGAGTGAAATAATTTGCAAGAGTCATTCTGTCTTTCAGTAGGCATATGTCTACCTCATATTGTACATAATTTCCACCTGAAGAAAGGTCAAGACTCAACGTGGAAAGAAACTGAACTCTTCTTTTACTGGCTAGTCTGTGAATAAGAGAAATTTGCTCCTTAGCAGTATGCATTTTACATAA
The DNA here is from genome assembly GCA_009819775.1 of Phoenicopterus ruber ruber. Classification (NCBI taxonomy): domain Eukaryota; kingdom Metazoa; phylum Chordata; class Aves; order Phoenicopteriformes; family Phoenicopteridae; genus Phoenicopterus; species Phoenicopterus ruber. The sequence goes on from CM020217.1 coordinate 3,229,707, forward strand.
AAGTCCATTTTCTCACAAAGGAGAGGATATGCCCTTACAGGGTTTTAGAACAGGGTGTAGAAGGGGCATGGAGCACTATTTTAGCAGTATAGTACAGACGGTGATTCTGCTGACCTGTGCTTATATAAAAATGGGGCAAAAGTTCGTGTAACAGATCTGAGTAGTTGGAGGGGAAGAATCAGATGGCTTGAAATATTTTTTAGCCCACTATTATCTTCATGTTAAAGTAAAGAGGCTTGTGAAGGTTATGCAGAATGTAACTTGACCTGATTTTCCCCCCGAGCAGCCTACGATCTTATCTTCACTTAACGGGATTTCTTTGAGAGTTTTTCACAATGTCTAGTTATGCACTGTTTGTATAATTATAAAATCAAGAGTGCAGTTATGGTCTCTCAGTTGTGTGGCTGGATAAAAATGAGGAGAAATGATGAATACAAGAAGTAAGAAGAAAGGGTGACAAGAAGCAGCGGTGGGTTCAATAGGCAGTTGATGGTACCTTCTGAAATTTTTATCAGTTGCAGTCTTTCTGGAGGGGATGGGTTTGCTAGACAATCTAGCAGAGATTGTGTGAAGGGTTTCATGCCTTTTAAGAATGACAAAGTAAGCTTGGAAGGTGTGGCAGCTGGCCAGGAGCAACGGCGTGAATGTGCGACTAAATTGGGAGACTGAGTGGTTTCCAGAAAGAGATGAAAAGTACCAGCTGGTGACTAGAAAAGGTAAGTAGGAGAAAGTGTAGAAAGGAGCTTCTGTATGGGAATTCTAAAAAGAGTATGAAAGAGCCTAAAATAGCAGGAAAGGACTGTGCTGTGCCATTGAGATGCATAAGGAGGAAAATGTCATTTAAAAAGCAGGTGAACTGAGTGAGTGTTAACTCCCAGAAAATGGAAACAAAGCTGAGGTGCCAGAGTCCAGTGAAATCACTCTACTGAAACCATACTGTCAGCCCTGGTCAGCTGGTCAGCGATCTCTGCCATGCAGTGAAGGTCAGACCTAGGGTGTGGATGATCCTGCAGGGCACGAGGAGAGCTGTCAGGGTCCCATGTGCCAAAACAGGGTGCTCTGCTATCCTTTGGGGGATGTAGTTGGTTTTGGGGAATCCACCCCACTTCATGCCTAAAGTAAGAGTTTTCTTCTGTCGAACAGAAAGCGTCTCTCCTTTCAGCTTGCTGAGAGAGCCTCCCGAGTGTGAATTGAGTGATGCTTCTTCTGAATTTGCAAATGGTTTGAAACAATAGCTCAACAATGCACATGCATTGTCCCCTCTAATCATAACAGGCTGTTAACTATAAAACCTAATTAAGCAGTTCAACAGTTAATAACAACCCATCAGTTAGCAGGAACATCAAGATAATATGTTTGTCCTGCTGTCCCAGACTACCTTCCCAAGCTCTCTCTGGTACAGAAGGCCTGAACACTATTTTCTGCTGGGATCTACAATTTCTGTTATAGAACTGGTCAAAAATCAATGCAAGAATTTTCTGGCGTACTGAATATTGAAACTGTGGGCCTAGTAGAAATAAAAATCAATCTGGTTCCAAGGTAAATGTTATCAGGTTTAGGATGTTAATGTTTGAACTTACCAAGTTCAATGAAACTTAAACTTCTTACTTTCAACTCCGGGATGATCCTGTTAAAATTATTTTGTCTCAAGGAACTGTCCATTTCAAAGACACTGCAGACAGAACGCATTGTCCCAACCTGGGAATGTTTGTGTTTTCCTCCAATGCAATGCAGGCACTCTGTGTGACAGGTACTATGCAGTTTCCTTTACTTGAGGCAGGTCTTAGCATTTTCCGTTCTGTTCCAGGATTTATGCTCCCTGAGGTCATCCTCCCTGCACACCTCCTTGGGATCCACCTGAATAGTGGACAGGTCTGTTTACACTCACCACTATGTGACAGTCTCTTGATTTCTCTTCTGACCCTCCTTTTTGTTCTGTGCGGATTTTTCCAGGATCCGTTCCATTACCTGGCAAGCTCCCTAATTTATTTGACTCTGAAGCCTGAATTTGCCACTGTCTTTATCTGTTCACATGCATTACATCACCTCATCAGTGCCTTCACAGATGTTATCACCACTCTTGCTATGAATATAATTTCACTAGTTTGAATGCGTATGTCCCAGTGCCTCCCGGACAGCTTGTTCCCTTTCCTGATACAAGACATATTCACATTGGCATGTATCTGTTAGTGTGTGTCAACACTGTTGTATTAGCAAAAACGTTATTTGTAAAATCCCAAGTTTGAAAATATTACAGTAGTAAAAACCAAAAGGAGCTTTGTAAAGGTTAGGTGAGAGCATCAGTGCAAGTCAGTGCCATTTCAGATCCTAAGGCACTTTTTGTCTGTTTCTAATGCAAAACTGAATAATGTCCAGCCATAGGTCAGTTAATTTCTGCTATACCAACTGCAAAATACTTGGGATATGTGTCATGATCCATTGTTCCTCCCCCTAGATATACTAGTTTGCTTCTGCTGCTTCAGCATTAGCCAGTTTTGTGTCTGTCTTAATGTAGTAAATTGTCCTTTTTGTATTTCAGATTCTTGTTTAGTTTTCTATTTGGTGTAATTTAATACCATACATACGTTGATGCTGTATTACTGTGATTGACATCAGTGTGTCTGTATGAAGGATGAAATAGGCCAATCATGTGTGCATGGACTGCATTTTGTTATGGAATTAATTTACAAGTAATGAAAAATGTAGGCTTCTTAGACTTGCCAAAACATGCTGCTGTGCTCTTGAGCTGGATGGGAAAGACAGAGATGCCAGTAGGGCAGTCACCTGTGTTCTTTAAAACTATTCCTCAGCAAAGGACTTTGTTCGCCAGCTTTAAGCACTGTTTGCTTGTGCATACTTTAAAAAGCTTTGCAAGAATTGGAATGTGAATCTATATGCATTTTCTTAGTCAACAAGAGGTAGATGTAATATGAGAAGCTTTCACTGAAGCATAGCTGTGAAAAATTGCACTCTCATTATAATGATCTAGGAAGTGAAATTCCAACGACTGACTGCAGGCAAGGTAAAATGCACTGTGTGATAGGCTATTTTGCTGCTTTTAGGATAGATGGCTACAGAGGGCTTACATGTATCAGCCAGTGTATTGTCCATCTCATTCTGTCTCGGAGAGTTGAAGAGACAACATATCAAAAACACAAATCTAAAAGTCAGAGGAAGAATTCAGTGTGGTAAATGGCATTCTTCTAGTTAGTAACTTATTAGAGGTGGGTTTATTTTAATGGTGATCTGAAATGGTTGTTGGTTTGGGGGGTTTTGGTTCGTTTTTCTTTTTTAACTTTGGAAGAACAAGAATTTAAGTTTCGATTTTGTTGCTTTCTCACAAATAAAGCCCCAAATTTACGGGATCCCTTGGGATATGCTGAATATACTTGAACTCCAGTGAGGTCACTGAGAGCACCAAACTGAAGTTAATGGGAGCTAAATATTCCAAACACTGATATTTGAGTCTTTCATGTGTCATTGAAGCAATGGTATCTCTGTAGCGGCCATAGTTGGGTCTGCAGTGCATTTTGCAGACAACCACTCCCTAGTCTGGATTTGCCCAGGCCCAGGTCTAACACTGGCATTGTAGCACAGTTGGTCTGTAGGATCTGCAGTGACCACAGTAGGACAAGGTCTTGATTGTACTGCCCAGCTTATCCAGAACATGATACAGTGATCTCTGTTTTCTAGGCCACTCGTTTCCTATTGAGTCATAATACTATTAAATTGCTAAAAACTGTTTTGCAGTACCTGAATTTTATTTTGCTGTTTATTTGTTCCTGAGTCTTGGTATCTCCTTTTGGCACAGAGGAAAGGATACAGCATGATATCAGTGCCATTTTTGGTGCAAGTGCCAGCCGTTTATACCATAAAATGATGATGTCCTATTTCAGGTAGTACTGACATGCTGCTGTGACCAACTGATGGAGCCGTATAACAAATGGCCTAAAGGGAAATTCTTTCCTCTTCCAGCAGTGTCCCAAAGGCTTGGACTCAGCAGAGTGCATTTGTACTTCCTCGACTTTAAGCCAATGAGTGGTCCTATTAACTTTAATGGAGCAGTTCTTGGGTTTAGTGTTAAGCAGGTGCTTATGTGCTTTGTTGTGTCAGGCTGAACTTGGTAACCCTGTGAGAACTCCTGTTGTAGCGTGCTGACCCTGTTTATTCTTTCTTTGCTGGAGGGGAGTTGATGAGATCACAACCAGAGGTGGCGTGCCTTCAGAATTTCCTGTGAAATTATTTATAATTTAATGCAAGCAAACCCCAGCCAATAATTGTAAAGGACAACTCTTGCTGTTCACAGAGAGCCCAGACGTCTTGGGGCAAGAACTTGATGTCTCTACTAATTTCTGATGAATCATGATCTTTCACATCAGGCAATGTCATTTGTCAGCAAGTTGTGTCCTTACCAATTGTGCCACTGTAGCTGAGATAATGAAGTGTGATGTTCAAGATTTTGTCCTAAAAACAACAACAACAAAATGCCTTCATATTGGGTCACTGCTATCAGCTGAAATTCATTGCAGTTGAAAGAAGCCGGGCAGATGTTAAAACACTCGTGCTACCCACGAGCCAGAGGGTTCCTCTGTTTATTATTTCCCGGCTGCTTGGCACATTCTTGTGACACACAACAAACCCCCATTATGAAGGATTATATGATGAGGCAACAAGCATGTGAAAGATAGCAACCAAATGGTGACTCCCAATTACATGAAAAATTACTATAATCACCCCTGCTGTAACACCCGTCTGTTGGCAAAGTGGTTGATCCCCTTGAAAAGCTTTAGAAGACCCACTGTATTAAATAAAAATCTCAGTTCTGTGTGTAATCATAAAAATTAACACTGTCACTTTAAAAAAATCAAATTGGTGTCCTAAAGGGAAACCTACTAAGCTGTGTAAAGTAGCTATTATGAAAATGTTTAGCCTTTTGAATGTATTTCAGACAGCGTTTGTGTTGCCAGATTTGTCAGCCAAAAACTCACTAAGCAGATTTGTCAGTAGCTGAGGCCATAATCTGTAAAACAGACATTGGCATAGAGATTAAAGATCAAGAGAATTATATAGTTTTTGTTACCATATGCCAAGATTATTCTTCTTTTTTTTTAAAAAAAAAAGTTTATTTTGTGCGGGCTGTATCTTAAGGGCTGCTGCTCTTTCTGTTTTGTTGTTTCCAACAGTGGAATTTCCTGTCAGAAGAGGGAAACTGTTTTTATTCACATACTTCAGGCTCCATGTAGCTGTCACCCTTATGCATTGCTGACTTTTGCATAGTGTTTCACAAAATCAAAATTATGTACCACAATTCTTTTGCTTCATGTATGTAATATTTGCATTTCTCTAGGACTGCTGCCCTCTCCAGCAGAGGAGACTGCTTCCCAAGCTGTAACCATGTTGTGGGTCAAACAGGAGCTTCTCTGCTCTGCAGGCAGGCTGGGAAAGCTGGGCTTCTTAAAAATAGGCTGTGAAGAATGACAAGATCATGATACTGCCATCCACTGATGTTTTCTACTTTCGGGGTGGAAGACTGCATATTGGGACACTGCGTCTTGGTGGGCAGGATTGGAATAAATTCATGGCCCACTTGGTACTTGGACCTTCATTGCTTTGGGTTTTGTACCTGCATAATAGGCTGGAAATTGAGTCTTTGGGATCTTCTTACTCTAAAATAACAGACCTTGACCACTGCAGTCATTGGTATGGCACTGGCAAGGTGACGCCATTTGTGTCCCTCGCAAGGTGGGTCTCTCTTGATTTACCCACTGGAGAGTGTTTTGTGAAGAAGGGCTTCAAGAACATTAAAGAATGGGGAGATGACTTTTTAAAAGTTTAGTAAAGGCAAGCTGTAGTAGAGCTCTTGCATACACAATGGAGTTTCCGTTCAGGTAGACAGTATTGCTGCTGGGGCAGTTCCAAATTTTTCTTGGAGGAATGACTACATATTTAAGTTACCATTGGAGAAAGATAAACATAGAGCAACACACTCTTAGAGAGACTGTCTATAAGGAAACAATCATCTGCTGTGTCGTCTTCTGAGGGTGGGTTTTGCCGTTGCCTCAAAAACCATTTTAGTGCCACCGTACTTTCCCTCACTAACCTAAAAGGGCATATCTGGAAGGGGAATAGCTTGCTTGAATCATAAAATCTATTGTCTGAGTGCCGTATGCACCCTTGACTGTTTTGATTTTCCCACAGAATGGAGCAGTTTTGCACCTTTGAACCCTTCTGTCCCAACAGTTTAAAAGACAGTTGCTGGGTTCTTACTAGAGCTATGGAAGTGGGCAGTGTCCTGCCACGTGGGCTAAACAAGCACCAACTGCATCTTTTTGCTTGGTCAAAAGATAAGGAGCTGGCTTTGTGGTGTGTGTTACCACTTTGTAAAGGTTATAAAATGTGCTGAGCCTTGTCTGACTAAATTCTTACCTACTTTATATTGCTGCAAAGAAATAGCAAATTCAAACCTATAAAGCTTTGGTTCAGGGTTTCAAAGGAATCTAGTGGCTTTTCATATACAACTTTAATTAAATCAGTCAAGGTGGAAAAACTAAAGAAAAATCTATCTACAGCTTGCTTTGATAAGGCTGAGTCTGATTGCTGGTGTTTCACATTCACGTCATCCAGATATGTGGATTTTATGGGGAATGGGAGCAGAGGAATAGTTTGAATACCTGTTTTCTCTTTTTGGGGTGTTACAGGCCTTCCCCCATATCAGAGCTCCACTCTGTAGGAGGCCTAATATTGATAGGTCATCGCCAAGTGCAAGCTTTTTAGGAGAAAAGCACGTGTAAAGTATGAACTATTTAGATACATTTACATACGGCACAAAAATGAAGTGTGTGAGGTGGGTTATGATTTTCCCTTTGGACAATCCAGAAGCTTAGCAGTATCTGGCAGAGGTTCTGTGCTTTCTTATAATTCTTTGGGTATCATCTTTCTGCTGTGTTATGGTGAGGTTGACTGCAGTAAAATAGAGGGGAGTTGTTTACCATTGCTTTATGTGTTGCTGACCTTGTTGGTACCATAGGCTTGGTCTCACTGCTACAGGGTTCTCGTTATAGATGTGGCTGTAAAAAAAGCGTGTGTGTCTTTCCGTAGCAGGTTGGCTCAGCCCTCACCGGATGGTACGGAGAGGCAACCTGTGAGAGGGTTTCCACATAGCGCCGCTGGGGTTGCTTGCTGAGCTTTTTCATCTGCTGTGAAGGATGCTATTGAGTACTGCTCTTTGAGATTGTGCAGTCACAACATTCGTGAACACTTCTGCTTTGGTTAGTCTTGAACATACATGCTCCACGTGTGCTATTATTTCTGGGATTTATCATATTACATGCTGCAATCCTGTAGGCCAACAGGAAAATCACTGGTTTGTGCCAAAAACCTGCCTTTATGCGGAGCTGTTACATGGATGTAAGTGTAAAATTGGGGTGAGCTCCACTAGAGGGTTCACAGACTGCTCCAGCAGGTACAGCTCAGGCCTCCGCACTGTATGTGCACCGCACGCTGAAGAATCCCACTGTAGGATTGGGATCTGTGCAGCTATGCAGAGAACGGGGACAGGCCTTGTATTTCTGCTGCTGTAGGATCTCTGCATTCTTCCAAAGCTTATCACGTTATTGCAGGCAGTGGCAAGGCAGTTTGTGCGTGGTGCGTTTCTTCTAGTGCTGTAGAATGGCTTTCTGTTGTGTGTATTCCACCTGCAAAAAAAGGTATTTCTAATGTAAGCACGCCCCTGTAGGCCTTTCAAAGGGCAGGCACCACACTGAGCTCGGATCCTTTGAATCCCCACAGAAAAGACTAGGCAGAGTGCATCACAAGTATTAAAATAGTAAGATAGAAGACTTCAAAGTTAGTGTAGTGACTTGTTCTGGAGTGTGAAGTGCTGAGTTCTCTTTTAAAAACCTTTAATCAGTACAGTGTTCATCACACAGATGTTAGCAACAGTGCTAGAGTGCTCTAATTGTAATTTAAGTTATCCCTGCCTAAGGGCTTGCAATTAAATTATTAGACTGTTGCAGTGAGTCCATGGATCCTGGCTGCACCTTGCAAGGGGGTATTTTCTGGTATGATGAGAAACAGTGGTTTCTCCTGGGAAGCAAATGTACCATTATGCACTTATTAGGTCCTTGATTAGATCCACTACTGATTAGCAAACAGACTTTGCAAGAGAAAATATTACAGTAGTTTCTGTTAGCTTCAAAAACCATTGTGCAATGAAGATGAAAACAAACTGAGGCTAATAGTAGCCACTAACTTCTGTGTTCAATTTCAAACTTGCTCTTTTTAATCTGATCACATTGTTAACCCTTAACTTACAATGGAAAAAAAGTGTTGGGAATTCATACAGCTGTGTAGAAATTCGTAAATGTGTGTATTAAATACACATGGCACACAAACGTGTTAAACATTTATGCAAACAATCTATATGTATGTGCACACACACAACCCCCCCATATAAATATGTATATTGATTCTAAAACCACACATAGATATTTATTCCAGCCCCCCTATATTTTCATTTCACTTAACATCTTGTTGTATTTGTTTTCTTGAGAATTTAATTTCAAGTTATGGTTGTGGAAAGTCTTGAGGCTCTTTATCTCTCTTGTCACTAGGCTCAGAAATATCTAATGATGAAATACAGAAATATCTAAATGCAGACAGTTAATGAATCGGTTGTTACGTTATTACTTTGCATTGGTGTGTCGTCTTTTAAAGTAAGCACCTGCCTGCATAATTATTTTAAATTTACCTTTGGCTTTTTAAAACTTTTGAAAAGACAGACAGCCATAGATTGCTTTACTGGAGTGTAAAATGAGGGTGATTTAGTTTTGCAATAGAACTTCCGATAGGTAAACTCTTTTTGTCTTTTTATTTTAATATTATGATTTGAATCAAGTTAATTTCCTGTTCATCTTGATTTCACTAATAAGTCCGAGAATTCTCAGTACTTAGCCTTTGCTCATTGTAGAAGGTACCAAGAATGTAAGGAGAGACAGTTCATTATAAATTGCCCTGTGATACGATGGCACTCAGCTCAGACTGCTCCAAATTCATCCCTTTGGTTCAATTTCCTTGAAATCGGTGGAGTTAAACCAAGGTTAGCTGTTGCCCTCAGACATTTGAGAGAAGAGGAACTTCATCAGGAAATGCATCCTTACAAGCTGTGTGTTATGTGTAACACTTAAGACCCAATGCTTTGCCAAAATCAGGGTCCAATTGGTAGCCTGCCAGGAGCACAAGAACTATTCTTTAAGGAATTTAAAATGGAGCAGATTGCAGTAACTCTCTTCTATGGCACAGGAAAAAGTCCTGCAAAGATTTCAACAATTATTACTAATTTTTCAAGCGTTGACAGTGTGCTCAGTATGTTCAGAACATGTGTTGCTCCAGACTGAGCCAACCACAAGGCCTCTAAGATCAGAAAGTAATATTCTTTCTGATCCTAAATAGCACTCTGTCCACAATTTAGAGCGTAGAGTCTCCTGGCCCTTGAGAGCAGTATGTGAAGAATAACGTAAGCCGTGTTTGCTGAAATTCAGACCCTCTCCTTTCTATCATTGAAAGGATGCTGCTTAACTAATGTTGGACTTGTTAATATCTGTAACTGTTTGTTCAGACTTTTGAAAAGGGGCTTAATCCAACTAACCCGCCATACGGTAGTATCCAACTGCTTGCTGTCTTTAATTACCTGGACAACACTTTTCAGATGTAAATGGCCAGATAGACGCTAATTATTGTTGTTGTCTAAGACATAATTGTTGGTCTTTATTTTCAAGGGAGATGGAGAAAGTTGGGATGTCTTTATTGTTATTAACTCTGAGTCACTAAAGGCAGAGGGGACCTGCATAATGCCTTTGGTTTGGACCCAAAATTTTGAGACATGTTGAGGTATCTAAATCTGCTCTGGCTTAGACATTCCTCCTTTAAAGATCTCCAGTGTGCTCCCAGGAAAAGTAAATATATCATCTGTCAATGTCCTTTACAAGCACATAATTTAAGTCCATTAGAACATTGTTCACAATTGTTATGTGAGCGGTTTTCACATTGTTATCCTAATTAAACTGGATTATTCCAGTATTCAAACCATAGACCTTTTAGCTTGTAAACTGAATGAATTTTATTAAGGTAATAATAGTCTTGTAATCATGGCACTAAAATTAATACTTTAAGGACAGTTAAATAGATTTTTGCTACTTAATACAGTAAAGGATTTATTATAGCAGACACAACTACCTCCTGTGATAGTTAAAAGTGGGGAATATTTTTTTATCATAACTCCCTGTTTGCTATCGCGCTCATCACTTCCCTAAACATTCATCTCTTGAGTTGAAATTTTCTAAGCTCTTAAAAAACAACCAAACCCCACAAAACCAGTATGCCTTGAACTCAATGCTCTCTGCCAATTATAGCTAGAAGGAACAGTAATTCAGTTTAAAGAAGCTTATAATGCAGTTTTACTGTTGTGAATTTAATCTCGGGAAACTGAGTAATGATTCCCTTAATGTTTATACTGGACAAAATTTTTAAGTATCTTGTATTTTGAATTTGACAGCATGAGCACTCCCTTTGAAAGTCAACGGTTTCTGTTTGCATGGAAGTGCATGCATGCAAGCAGGTGTAAACATAGATACAAAAGCTGAATCACTGTATATGTTCTTCTGCTTACTGTACGCCATTAGCTTCAGTATCTCACTCTGTCATCATTTGGAGCAGTCAGGTGGTATAACTTTTGGGAAGGAAAGTGGAAGAGAACTTTAGATTTTTCCATTTTCTCATTGCTCTGAGCTTGGAGTAAACTGAGGTGAGTCCAGTGGCAGCACAGGCTTGCTGACACACGCACGCAACTTTGCCATCCCTGGTACCAGCGAGGCAGTGTTTGGCTCAGGGTTTCACATGTGATTTATTTGCTGACGTGAATGTGTTGTGTACTTGCTGCGTGTCTGCTAGCAGCCCTGGTGCCACACAGTGAAACACAGAGCTCAGGAGTGTGCGAGAGGGAGCCCGTGACTCCTTCTGAGAGCTTAGGCTGGTGCAAAAGGCAGGTTGCAGTTCAGTCTTACGATGTATTGCCACAACAGAGGTTCACTAAAAAGCCTCTTCTACTTAAGGGAATTGATGTTTATAGGTTATACTAGTAAGGCCTGCTAGGACCTTGTGAAAATAGTGCCCTGAGTTTCTCAAAGTGAAAATGCTTTTAGAACTAGACAAGTTTTCCGATGGTGGGAGGTGAACGTGAATATTATATCATGATTTCAAAGGATCTGTCTGTACCATCGCAGTCTTTTTTGGATGAAGAATATATTTCATGTTAGAAGAGATGCAGAATTTGGAATAATGTTCATTTCAGATGTCTTTTTTGATATTTTTCCATGATATAAATTTTCAGGAAATAATTCATGAATTTAAATTGTTTGTACTTTGGGAATGAAAACCACTTTCTGACGTTGGCCATGGATTTTGAAGAAAATAATTATGTATTTTTTGCCATACATAGTGCTAGAAAATTGTACTGTTCCTTCTCTTGATAGAATACTTAGGTAAGGATAGTCTGAAATAGCCTATTTAAATAGTTGCGTGCTGGTTGAAGTAGAGGAGGGTAATTAGGAGCAAACATCTTGTGTGTGTTTTTTTCTCTCTTCTTTTAATACTTTAAAACATTTCACTTTTTTGTGCAATCATTTTTACTGAAACATCTTAACTTTGGGCCATTCTATACCTGTATCCTTTTTTTAACTATTCAAGTAATATCTTTTCCAGATGTACCCTCCCTGTTCTATCATCTTCAGGATAATTAATGAGTAGATTTTCTTACGTGAAGCATGTTTTTCCTGACTGAAATAGAGTAATTTTATCAATGCTTATCTATCTCTTTTTCTTTTTAATCCTGACATGGCTTAAGGTATTAATAAGCTCTTATCTAATGTCAAGAGGAATCAGATTTTAAAATTAATTTTAAAATAATTTAGCCTGGAGAAAAGGAGGCTGAGGGGAGACCTTATTGCTCTCTACAACTACCTGAAAGGAGGTTGTAGAGAGATGGGGGTCGGACTCTTCTCCCTAGTAACAGACAACAAAACAAGAGGAAATGGCCTCAAGTTGCGCCAGGGGAGGTTTAGATTGGACATTCGTAAAAATTTCTTTACCGAAAGGGTTGTCAGGCATTGGAACAGGCTGCCCAGGGAGGTGGTGGAGTCCCCATCTCTGGGGGTATTCAAAAGGCGTTTAGATGAGGCCCTAAGGGATATGATTTAGTGGGGGACTTGGTAGTGATAGGTTAATGGTTGGACCCGATGATCTTGGAGGTCTCTTCCAACCAGAACAATTCTATGATTCTATAAAGTATGATGGACCAGAAGAAGGAGGAGGAAGGCAGTCGATGAGTTGAACTGGCTTGTTCAGGGGTATCATGTATCTGATATAGAGTGCAGCCTTGAGAATGCCGTTGTAACTTTGTGAGACAAAACCAAATGCTTGAAGTGGTAGGAAAATAAAATCTCTTGTTGAATGTCCTTGCAAAAGGTAGAGTTAAATTGCAGTGTCAAGCTTTCAGGGGCACTAGCACCCTGCCTGTTGCAAAAAGCCTGCTAGTGTTCTGTCCATCATAAGTTCATGTTATCCAGGTTATTGGGAAATTCCTGCAAATGTTAGTGAAATCCCCAAATTCTTAGTTATGTTACGATGTTTTTTTGGCTTAAATTTTATGTCTGGGTTTTTTGTTCCTTTTTCAAACTACTGCTACGTAGTACTGTATGTCATACTATAATTTTGCATATGGTTATGATGAAATGCTAGTAAGAGTATTATTTAGATGTGCTTTGTTCTGTTTGGCTAAATATGAGAGGAATGTCTGTATGTCTTTGGATTGTTCAGTACGTTATTGCTGAAGAGAATTGGGCCTTTTAACTTAGACCCCAAATGAAGCTGGCAAAACTGATTTCCATTACTTTGCTCAGACCACGTGATCTCTATGTCAAATTCTGACATCTCTATGGTCTTTTGTTCAGGTTTTCACTTAAAAGGATGGCTTTTCCAAAACACTGCACCAGTTGCCTGGTCGATAAGGATATTGTCTTTAAGAGATGTTCCACCACCTCTTTTTTCCAACAATAATAATAAAAACAACCAAAAAAACCCCCAAACCCAAAACCAATCAACATTTCAATCAACCTATTAAGTTTGCCAACAACTTTCAGCGAGTGTTTGAAGTACCTTGCATTTTTGCTTAGACTTGCTGTTGAACTCTGAATTCTCAGTAATACTGAGAAGAAGTGATAAATTCATTTATTCTGATAACTCCAAACCCTTGAATTCACCACTGTCTTAATCCATTGAGAGACTGGCATATAATGAAGTCTCTTGGGCAAAAGGGCAGGTGAGATGTCCCTTCTGCCCTTCACATTGAGAAGGGGAAGATTTCATCTTTTGTTCCTCAGTGTTTGTCTACCTGAGTTAACATTTTTTTTTTTTCAAAGCACAGTAGAAAAGCCTGTGCCCAGCCCCACACTGCTCTGATTAGATAGTTTCTATTCATTTGTTAGAGGTCTACACTGCAGTCCAGCTGCAGAAGTAGATGTGCTGTAAATTTTACACTTCTGTTACAATGACCCAAGACAGGTTCTTGAATATCTCCTTCTCAGACACATAAAGAATTTTTCGTATGCCCACTGGACATCTATGACAGGCTATAGGAACCTACATGGGGAAGAAAAGAGAGTGGGGACAGGCATGGGGACAAGGCAATGCCATGAAAGGAAGGGAACAGGACCCTCAGCCAGCAGCCCACTAGTTTGACACTTTTTCTCCCTATGTCCTCTGGGACTATTGATAGCCTAGAAATGGTAAGGTCTTGGTGGAAGAGCTGAGGATTTGGAACTGATAATGCTTTAGGCACCGAAGATTGCACCAGCTGATCAGCCGAGTCCTGGTGCTCTCTAAGGGCGTCTTATGGAAGTCCAAATCCATGACGATATCCTTTGCACAAATAATACTTCCAGGCCCCTGAAAGAGGAATTAATTTCCAAACCTAGTTTGGGTTTACCAAGAATCTCAGCATGCTTCTTGTCTGTGGGGAATAGTGATATGACGACAGCCTCACTACAGGCAACTTATGTGTTTTGTGTTGTTTTGTTTCGTGGTGGTTTTTTTTTTCATTTGGTGTTGTGTTTTGGTTTTTTTGAGGGTTGGTGGTGTTGTTTTTATGGTTTTGGGGTTTCTTTTGGTGGGGCCTTTTTTAAATGGAACTTACATTTATGTCTGATTATTTTTAGACCAGCAAAACTTTCACTATCTAAAGCTTCCTAGGGCCCCTTGTCTTCTACTGTGTGACCCAAAATGAAAACATCTTTCAGGTAGACTGTAATTTCTATTATTCATTAAAAGCATATTTCCTGATGAAATGTTGTGGATAAAGAACATGACTTAAGATAGTGGTCTATGAAGAGAAGTGTCTCCTGAGGGAATACTGAATGTACAGAAATGGATCCATGGTTTTCCTGAAGCCACTTCTTAGAAACTTGTCAGGGCAGTTTTTTAGTATAGAAGCACGTGGCATCAGCCACATCAGCAGTGTTCCTCCCCTTGTTGGTTGATGAAAGTAACTTTCTTTTTCACTCTTGTGTACACACACACATTCTAACAAATATTTGAATTTCCTCTGGTGTAGGCAGATATGAAGAGTTCTGTTTGGTCATGATGGCGTAAAAATAAGTGCGTCTCTGCTGTTGGTCCTTCTCATCTTTCTGATTCCCAGAGCGATTTGCAGCTTCTGTTGGAGAAGAGGAACTTCCCCAGGGGTATAAATTACGCTCCAGCGGTATTCATTATTCATAGCCTCATCCGAGCTAGCGGTATAAACTTAGTGTCCTAAGCCTGTTTTGTTCAGTCAACGGGTTGTTTTAAATGCTGGTCTACTGAACTAATCCATTGCCTCTAAAGTTTAGGCTTTGTCTCAGTTGTATTATCAGACCACAGGCTGAACTTTATGCTCCTCCGGCTTGATTTTGAGT
The DNA here is from genome assembly GCA_009819775.1 of Phoenicopterus ruber ruber. Lineage (NCBI taxonomy): Eukaryota > Metazoa > Chordata > Aves > Phoenicopteriformes > Phoenicopteridae > Phoenicopterus > Phoenicopterus ruber. The sequence goes on from CM020217.1 coordinate 3,244,712, forward strand.
TACTTCTCTTGGTCTCTCTCTCAGTGTCGCTCTCGCGCTCTCTCAGTTGGTCTCTGTGTCATAGTATTTTGGAGTCTCAAGCGTGTATGTGTTCACAGGTGGACCAGCGTCCATGTTCCTTAAGTTTGCAGTCTAGATGGACAACTTGTCTTGCTGGTCAAGCTCTCCCCACCAGTCACAGGCTGATCTAGGTTTTCAGCAGCTTTTTGTAGCCTCTAAAATGAAATGTAATTTTGACACATGCCTTTTTTGTTTGGTTGGTTTTTGTTTGGTTTGGTTTTTTTTCTGCTGGGAGTGCAGTATTTCTTCAGGTTTGGTAGTGCCATTTCATAGGCTTAGCCTTTCCTATCTCACTGAAAACTTAAAAAAATTTGTGCTTCAGAATTTGAGTTAAAAAGTTGTTGTTGTTTTTTTTTTCCTGAATATCTCCTTTTTGTTAAGCACCGTTGCTTGCAGCTACAGAATCAAGATCATTGCTCAGATTTTCATCAGTAATCTGATGAAAATTTTGTGAATTTCAGTGTTTGCAACTGTTCTAATCTACTGTGTTATTGTGTGCACATATACATTTTTATGTGACATTTTTAAGGCTTTTTTTACTCTTGGTACCAGATGCTCTTCAGGATTCAGACTGAAATAAATAAACAAACAAAAACCCGTGACAAAGATGCACGTCCTTTAGCGGCCCAGTCAGACTGCTTTACTGGTATGTCACACAACATGAGATGCTCAGTGTTCCCAGTGGGATTAAAATTAAAACTGAACCACAGTTCTTGATATCAGAATAGGAACAAGTTCTGTACCCGTCTTCTATCTCAATTATGCATTTGGTAATTTTATTCTTGGCTTCTTGTTTTAATTTCTTTCACTTCCTTCCTACCTTAATATTTTCTACAGATTCCACTGACCTTTAAATATACCAGTCTCATTTTTCTGTACTCTTGTGAGTTTTGTTTTTAATAGCTAATAGTTTTCTTCCAACTATTAATTCTTTTTGATAAACTCTATTTTTCTTAAAGTAATAATGTTGCACATCAGTGGATTAATTTTTCTTTATAACAGCTTAGTTAAAAAGAATATGAACTCAAACAACCATCTTGCTGCTCTTGTGATATTTCCCTAACATTCTCCATGATTATAAAATGCTAAATTTTGTCTGCTGAAATTTAGAAACCGCTGCAAAACACTGAAAGAAAAATTCTGATTCTTTTTTCTTTTTTTTTTTAAAATCCGTGGACTCTCTGTAATGTGAATGTGGCATTAGCCTGAATAATGATTTATTCTCCAGTTTCATCTGCATATCTGATTTAATTATTCTCCTAAGAAGGGAAGGCAAAGGAGATATTATCTTAACAAGTTAAGTTTTAACTTGCACAAGAAACATTTTCCCCTCACTGCCCTTTAAATAGCTATTTCGTATCCCCCGATGCGCAGCAGGGGGAATGGCATTTGCCCTCCCGTGGCAAAATGAATCTGTACTCCTATGTATGTAAAACTGGTCCACGTGTGAATTAGCTTTGAGTTATATTGTGTTTCTTATACTAATATAATATTGTTCTAGTGCTTGCCCCTGATTAAAGAAATACATAAATAAATAATTTATAATTTAATTAATAAGGTATAATATGCAAAGCACAGTAATTTCAAACAGCTTGTAATGTCTCTAATGTACTTTCAATTTTTTATTTTACATAAGGGCTATATTCATTATGTGGTTATGATAAACATACTAATGAATTTTATTACAGGAACAAATTTAAACATGTAAATGAGATCAAATAGTATTAAAATGCAAACTATGGTGAAACTTATTACAAACTAACCTTGCCAACATACATGCAGGGATGTTACAAAAAGGACTGTAGGAAGTTGCATACTCACTAGAAAGTCAGTACAGTCATTTTACAAAGTCACTGAACACAAGAAATTATGAACTCTTCATTTTTATTGTTGCATAAACTCTCCTGAACAAAAAAAGTTAACTAGAATCCTGGGTTTACATGTAACTTTGGGTGACAATTAAAATCCCTTTTCTTGTTCCAGTGAACAGTAATCTGTGCATAATTACATTCAAATGAGATATTAGCATTTTTTGTGCTTACTCTTTGTTAATTGCAGAGTTCACTCACCATGGTGATGCTTTTGATAGAATCAAGCAACCTTATTGACCTGATGCTGCAAGGCATGTTTGGAAATTCTGCTGTATTCTTTTTTTTTTTAATTTTTTTTTTTTTTTTTTTTGGCATTTTGAGGAGTCCTGCTGCTTTTATTACGTTCCTGACACTTTTGTTAATAAATCATTGCAAAGTTAATGAAAATTGCATTCAGGCATATCCAAAATAATTGTGTCCTTTGTCATGCTAATAAATTGAAAGATGTTGATCCAATGGGTGAATGCGTGCCCATTATGGTGAAGTTTGTGATATGTGTGCCTGTTGCGCTTGTACTTTCTGGCTCGGCATAGCGTTCCATGTAGAAGTGTGTATGGGGAAAACAAAAGTCAATATGTTTTATTTCAAAAGTTATGCAACCTGCCTCTTAATTATGGTGGAAAGGGGGGAAGGATTGAAATTTTTATATTAAGATGTACAGTTATGGTATTATCTGTGGGAATCAGCAACTGTCTTACTGTCATTCTGTGATGAAAACAATTAAATATATCTTTCTTCCTGCCTTCTGAACTTTCATGCTTATTAGACCCAGATGATAAAAGATAGAAAAAAAACCCCCAAACCCTAAGCCTCACTTTCATACAAAGCTGTGATGCACGTGAAGGGAAATAATCTAACAGTTGTGCAGGGGTTTTTGGAAGGGAGGCAGGTGGCAATTTTTATTTTCCTCTCCATTCGAGAGATACAGCTGGAATAGTAAATGCAGGTGAGATTAAATTCTGCATTTACTTTCATTGCATTTTTTAGTTGTGACTTCAGCGACTTAATATCAATTAGAAGTATCACACTGATAAAAATTGGTTTAGGTTTTGGGTGCAGGATATATCTTTTATATCTTGTAGTATAACTAAAAAAATAGGACGGAGAGAAAATGTTAGGGAAATGTTTAGCTGGAAAAATCGTATTTCATCATGCAATATTGAAGTAAAAAAAGTTAATACTATAAAAATATAGGTAATTTTAGTCAAGAGTACTTAATTTATGCACTGGCCCATCATGCTGGTTTTAGGTGGGTATTTATTCTGCTACTCAATCAAAACGCATAGTTTCCATAACAACTGCCACATCAGATGTAACATGCAGTATGCTGCTTGAATTAGTGGATGTTTAAAAGATGTGTTTTGTTGTGTTGTCTGAATGTCTATTTTTCCTCTCCTGTTTAAAAGAATGGTATATTGCCCTGAGATAGGCAGCTATCTTTTTTTTTTTACAATTAACGATGATTTAAAGCTCACCGAATCATAATAAAGACATTTAGTGTCTTAAAATGGTATCTGCAAAAATACAAGATTTAAAATTTTCAACTCTTCACTTTAATTTGAAGCTCTTAAAGTACAGCAAACTCCTTTATACACAAGAAGCCCACTGACTTCAGTGGAGGTATGCACATGTAATGAGGGTGAAAAATGGCTAAGAAAAGGTGGTACATTTTGGAGACTTAAAAGATGCCTTTCAAAATGAGCTTGAAAAAAGGGTATAGAGTGAGGGGAAAAGAGGTATGTGTAGCAGTATTGGCAGCATCCTTGGAGAATTAGTGCTTAGTTAAAATCTATGACTTCTAAAAGTTGAAAAGAAGCTTTCTCCGAGAGCCATAATCGCCCACTGTGTGATTGTTTTTTTTTTGTTTTTTTTTTTTTTTCTTCTAAAGCATTTGCTAAGCATTTGGCCAGTGGTGAAAACTCGAGGTGGAATTAAGTAAAGTGGTAGTCTGATCCAGTTTAAGTGTGCTACATAGCTCTGTGTTTCTAGCAATGTCATTTACTGCATTTGCGGCACATTTATAAATCTTAGAAACACGGAATTACTAGACAATCAAAACAGTAAGGTGAAGCAGCACAGTTTCAAAGCAGGATGAAGGAATGTCTCATTGCTCCTTTTTATTTTTGAACATTTTCTCTGTATGACAGAAATAGATGGGCTCTTTCCCTTCTAAATAGCCTCTGCAAAGATGTATATTTACTGGAAATAGATATCAAGTACCATGTGCATGTCAGGGTATTGACCAGGTCAGGTCATCTGCCAAATTTAGATTGAGGGGGTTAGATCAGTGAAGGGTGATTTACAAAGTTCAGCTTTCCCACTTGGGCTCCTTGCAACTCACTGGAGTGAAGACTGACTCGATTCAAAGGGTAGAAATATATTCCCCTGCTTCAGTATTAGCATCCGGGCTAATTCTGGTTTAGCCACGGAGGAGCTGCCTGTTGTATTGCTGCCGGGCTCCGTCCCCGTGTTGTACACGTTGGCACAGGATGTTGAATTAGTATTGCAAGATGCACCACTTTGACCTCCTCACAGCAATTCTGTGTGATCCTGACCTCACTACAGGATCCTGGGGATAGCACAAGGTAAAACATTATGCCAGCCCTGCCTGTGTTAGCGTGATTCCTTGATAGAGTTTCACCATGGTGGTAATTGCTGAGAAACAGCAAATCCCTGCCATTTATGCTTTTAAAGCAATGCTAACACTTCAGCAGACAGTGCTGTAATGTGTATCCCGAGCGTGTTCACTGAGTCTGAATGAAGTGACAGTAAAATCCTCACCGAGGTTGCTGCAATCCTCTTACAGCTGGAGTCTGACTAGTTTTCCTGAGTTTCTTCTGTTGCTCCTTCATATTTAGGCCATTCTCATGATAAAGTTGCTAGTGGCTGGTTTATGGTGGCTGAATTGTTAGCTGTATCATTTGTACCTCATTACAGGGGTTACAGTGAAGCATGCGTTTGTTGCCAGTTTTTTGTTTGTTCATGTGAGTTGCTTCATCCTTACTTGCAAGTCTGCCCACCAAGGCATTTTAAACTGAAGAGGCTGGCTGGTCCATAAGCATGTTTAATTATCAGGGGGTGGAATGTGTTTCTGTGGGTCAGGTCATTCTACATACACTGCCCCTATCCCACAAAAGACCTTTTTATATAAAAAAAAAAAACCCAAGCTCTTTTCAAAAGTCATTTTACACAGGAAAATATGGCTTTCTAAAAGTAAAATAGATCATAGTCAAGCTGCCTCCAGTGTACGCTGTTGCAGAACTGCAGAGGTTTTGGGTTTTTTAGGAGTGTTGCATATATCATCATATGTGTATAATGTTTATATCGCATGTTCATAAAGCTTACAGTTTGTTTTACAAAGTGCTTACATTATAGCTCCCAGTTTTCTCATGCATAACTTGTTACAACTTTTATTCTAGAGGCTGAATTCCTGTGTTAAATGCTTAGCCAAATTGTAATAGACAAGCAAGCAATGTAGAAACCCGTCTTTCTGGGGAGAGAATTAGAGAGTGAAGAAAATTTTGTTCCATGTTTTTTAATTAGTGCAACATGAAAAATAGTTGAATTTGGTATTTGAAGCATAGCATGGACGTTATTCCCATTGCAAGCTGTTGCTGAGTATTCATGGTGCTCAATTTGAAAATAAAAAAATTATTTTCAGGTCATACAATTACTGTCTCTTTGGTGACTGCTTTAAGTTTGAGGTAAGTTTACAGAGGTCTACCTTCAGTCAAGCTGAAGAGAGTCAAGTCGATTTAGAGAGTCAAAAAGCCATGCTCACTTTTCCTCATAGAGAATGTTGTGTTAAAGATGCAAAAATGAACAAGAATAATCCAGGAAAAATCTGTCTCAGAACAGTTGCTAATGAGCCTTTTGGGGCTGATAATGACTTACTCTGACCTAGTACTGAAATCCCAGTTTCTCTAATGCATATTCCAACATGTACAGGTATCAGTTTGCTTTGTATTTAACAACCCAAGGGTTGACTCAGCCCATCTTGACCAAGTGAACGTCTGTCTGGGCTCAGAGCAAGCCATGTCTGTAGTCTGAAGGGGGTCCTCGTGCTGTGCTAGGGAAGGGGCAGACAAGAAGAGACTCCTTTCCGAGGCATTTGGGGGCACTCTATGGGAAAGGCACTGAAGCTCTGTCCTCACTAGTCAAGGTCACTGAGTCTCGCCGATAAGCATAAAGCTTGTCAGATGGCATCAGCACATCCTGCTGAGAACTTTCACAGCAGGAGTGGCTTGGGTCAGGAGAAAGGAGACCTGAAGAACAAGGAACTTTTGAGCAAGAGATGGCAGCATTCCCCCCCAACGGGTAGAAGAAAACAAGAAGCCAGCATATGCTGAAAATGGAGAGTCTGAGCTCCCAGAACAATTTTATTTTTTGAGAAAACATCACCAATAAAATTTAAATGGTTGCCACCTTATATAGGTGAGTCGTGCTCTCAGTTCTGGCTGTGAACAAAGTCAAAAATAAAATTTTTTGGCAGTTGTAGAAAGCAAGAGACAATTCATCATAACTTATAAGAACTGTAGAATACAATACATGTTTCTTTTGTTATTCCTGCCTTAATTCATCATGTACACAAGTTGCCCATAAAAACAAACTGGTTTTAAGAGTTGTCCCCCCACCCCGCAATTATTATAAGTACAGGGCCTCTCTTTGCCCCTCATTAAGAGTGTCTTATAATTCCCTGCAAATCTTTCTACTAAAAAAAAAAGCCATGTCGCACTTGGAGGAAGTCCAAGACTATCATAAAAATAATGAAAATAAATATCAGTTATTTTAAAATTAAATGGATAGCATTGATAAATAACCCCACCAGATCTTTGGCACTCTATATTTAGAAGAGTAAAGCAGCTGAGCTGTAATATTCCTTCACAGATAAGTATTTCTTTTCCCCATGCTGGTGCACGTTCTGTGTAGTCAGTGTGTACAAGGCAGTGTCTATTTAAAGTCTTGTGCTGGAGCGCCTCCATAACACAAACTTCTATTGATTTTAGTGGATGTTTTGTGACTGGATATACCCCAAAGAACTGGAACGTTTCAGACTTTTTGGAGGAGTTTTTCGTTTTGTATGAGGAATTCTGAAATTTAAGAGAAAATGAAATTGAATTCTTCAAATAAAAAAATCATATTCTTATCCTATGTAAAATTAATTATCATTTTGGATGTCTAAAAGAAGCTATTACGTCACCCTACAAACCTTATCTTCCTAGAAGACTTACATGTGCATAGATTCACACCCATGTGCATCTAGCTTTTCTGGTAAGCTCCTGTCCTTATTCTGATGTACACACACAGCAGTTTAATATTCTTTCTAAACTGTAATTGCGTATTTTCTTGAGATGTCTTGGTGGAGTATCTTCTTTTTGTGAAACTATGGATCCTAGCTCATATGACCGTAGTCAAAGTAAATTCTTCCTAAATATTATGGCACCTTATTTTCCAGCTCTTATCACAGGAAGTATCAATGAAAGGCAGAAATAAAATGTGGAGTGGTGGTATTCATGAGAGGTAATACTTTGAAATTAATATAGATATAAGTCTCTAATATCCTTTGCTAGGTTAACTTGTTGGAACTGGACATTTGTATTTCTACTTTGATCTTTATTTTTTGCAGCCATGTGAATATGGGAGGGAAGATGTTTCTTATTATTTTCCTTCAGTCCCTTCCCCACACTCTCAGACTTCTTTGAGCATGGGTAGGGAGTGTGAAGTTTGCCATTTTAGCCCAAAAGAGCAAAGTTGCTGCACCCCAAAGAAGCACAGACCTGCTGTCTACTTGGTGGTAGCTGAGATTTCTCTGTGGCTCTCAGTATATACGCAAAGGTGATTGATTGCTGGCCCTGGCTGCTCCGGGTTGGGAAGCAAAGCGACAGTGGAGCGGTACCTCAGGGCACTGCCAATTTGTTGTTTTATAATTAGCCATGGCACCAGTTTTTCCCACCGGAGGGCATGGTACAGGCCTCCTGATCAGTTGCAATCTAGCAACAACGCTAAACTGTAATTTCTGTGTAATTTCATGCTGTTACATGATAACTTTAAACCCTGCTTGCTGTTGAAAGTTCTGTAATTGCACAGTTGTTTCAGTGAGGTTCTAAAAATGTTATGGATGTGCTGCCGTTTTATGGGTCACCTACAATAACCCTGATGCTATTCTACATATCCTGGTACATGCAAATTATAACAGTTGCATGTTATTTTATTCTGATTGGCGTGTAGTTTGTGCCACATGCTATAAAGCTTTAAAAGTATTACTTCGGAAGTTACATAAAAGAGAAAAAACCAAACAAACACTGCTTTTGCTGTAGGCATCTTTTCTGGTTTTCTTTCAGTTTTTATTTGTCTCTGATCAGCATGTTAATATCTGTAATTAAAACATGAAAGATCATAAACCATATTCCAAAGGTTAGTTACATAAATTCTAACATTTCTATATATTCTCTTGATATTACTGTAGTTCATGCAGTTATATTATGCACTCTGACATCCATGTCATGTCATGTTTGCTCAACTGTTTTACTGCTGGTCAAAACTGAAAGTTTTTTTTCCAGTTCCCTCTCTGCAGGGTCAGCCCAGCTTAAAGAAAATGAAGCTGTCTGCTATCGGCTTATACATCATCACCAACAATAAACACGCCAAGTTCAGAACCTGTATTTTGTTATCTGACTATTGTTGATAGCAGAAAAAAAGACAGCTTGATTTTCATTAGCAGGGTTGACCCTACAGGGCTAGGAGCAAGGGAAAAAATGTATTTTGACTTGAAGTAAACTGAGGAAACATGACATGGAAGTCAGAGAGGGATTATATATGCATCCCTAAGGTGTCATTTTTAACAAACCGTCGTCTTTCACTTGAGGAAATTCTGAATAAACCACTGGAGAGATTCCTGTAGCTGTCCAGTTGGCAAGGGCTAATACTTCTGACTCTGAATTATGCATTATCCTTTGCTTTTTCTTTTTTTTTTTTTTTTCCCTTTGGTAACTTTCTCTTGCATTTATTGGGGATAGCGATGAAAATATATAGTTTTTGAAACGTGGAAATTCGGACTTCTTAGATCTATTGCTCATGTAACTTGTTCTAAGAGAGCATTTTATAAGCTTGTGTAGACTTGCCTTTTAAAAAAAATGGTTTAATTTTCTTCATCCAACATAGATTCAAATAAGTCTACCTCTTTATTCTCGTTCTAAGGCCAAGCACTAGGCTGGGAGGACTATTTCCTTCTGTCCCAGTTACACTGTTATTTTTTTATTCTTCTGTCACTATGCATATTGTTTGTTATTTCTTTCCCCACTGCCTGTGTGTGTTAAAGACTGGGGAGATGTTACAGAAAGCCTTGATTTGGGCAGAGATTTTCAGTTCAGAGCTGTGGGTAGGGGAATGTATATAAAGTTATGTTTCTTCCCCACCCTTCTACTTTGCGAAGCCTACTGCTAGGCGAGCCTGGAAGCTGCTGCCATCGTTCTACTTTTGGACACTGCTGGAGTTCCTTTCTGAGAGTGTTTGGGGAAATGATGAATAGTTTTATGAGAACAAAATTTGGCCCTAAATCTAAAGCACTGTAACCCTGTTTGGGAAGTTATACCAACTGTTCTATAAATCAGCCAGCCATGTGCTGTCAGTGCTGAATTTTACTTTTAAAGCACAAGTCCAAAATAGAGGCAGAAATCAAGGGAGTAGAAGTTTTGCCAGAGCTTTCTGATGCAATTTAGGAGAATGGTCTATGCTGCGTGCCACCACAAGATGCAGCAGTTGTCCCTTCTGTGCTCTACCATTGCCTCTTAGATATCTCTACCCATCTAATTTGTGGTGCTTTCTGCCCTCAGCAGAAAAATGGGGTTTCCTATGCTTACAGCATGCTGAGGTGAATCTGTTCGAATTTGCTTGAGAAGAAAAGCCAGTTCAGGCACTTCTCACAGCAGTAACAAGGCAGTAGGTAAGGCAGAGGTCTCCAAACAGCAAAGTCAGGTCACAGGCTTTCCTTCCCACCCCATTCCCAAACAAGTTCCAGCAACAGAAGAGAGCTTGCCCATTATTCTGATGCCTGCTGCAGTTGGCGCTTGTTTTCGGGAGCCAAACAGGGTGTTGAAATGCTGTCGTTCGTTGCAGTAGGTGGCCTCCCGGTCCTTGGCAGTCCTCAGGCACCGTGTTAGCAGACTTTCCGATCCAGGGGTTTATATCAGGTGAAGCTGAACTCTCTGGAATGCTATTCAGCAAACTTGCTATTAAAATGACACTGCCAGCTGTAATCTTCTTGGTTTTCATTTTAATTTTAGTGCCAAAAAGTTGACAAAGTCCAGATTGTAGCTTTAAAACTGCCAGGCAAGCTAATCCTGTATAATTTTGTGTAAGCATGGGGGGTGCTGGTAGTTAAGAGATGATACTTGACATCTCTTAGCTTTATTCTGTTTTATTAAAGATGACTCTTTAAATTTACTTGAAGGCAAACAGAGATCTTAATTGTCATGTAGAAGCATTTACATGATAAGATACTGTTAGTTATTGAAGTGATAAGAAGAATTTCAGTACAATTATGGTTGAGATAGCAGTAGAGAATGGTGATATATTTTATTTAACTTTCTCGTATATTAAAAACACTATCCTTGCATGTTTTCGTAGAAATTTTGAAACCTCAGACTCCTAGACTGTAAGTCTTCATTTGCTGAGCTAGCCTCATACTATATATCTACACCAATAAACATTAACAAAAAAATTCAGGAAGCCAAAGTGATGGTTTTACTTTAGTGCCAGTGTTTCTCTGCTGTAGTACTGATGTTTGAATGGTGGAGGAATAAATGTAAATACTTAATACTGCAAAAAATTATAAATACTTAATTCTCTAAGTATAAGATAGTGTCAGCCTTTTCAGGATGTTGATGAGAATATTCTTTTTTATTTCTTTCTTCTTTCCAACAATCTAGAAACCTTGCAGAAAAGCCCCTTTGCTACCATTAATGTAATATGGAATATTTTACTGTTGTCTTGAGTTGTTTATTTTGCTAAATAGTAAGTGTTTGCTGATATAAACCAAATCAAAATCATGGAACAAAATAGCTGCTGTCTTTGGAAACAGTCATCTTGCTGAAACAATTTCCCATTTTTTTTTTTTTTGGTAAGAAGAATATTCTCCATCAAAAGCATGAAGGAACCACTAATTATTTTAGGGTTACTAAGATTATTTTAGTATCACTCAAACCTTGTCACTTAAGCTCAAGACCACATGAGCTTCTGCACAGATCCATAACAAGAGGCCATTTACAAGAGTACCTGATAAATTAATGTTATTTGTTCATATTGGCAAAAGCTGGAGACAAAGAATTTTGTTGTTAGAATGTTTCATCTTGAATTTGTGACAGATTGTGGTGGCTTTACAGGCTAAGCTGTGTGAAAGATACAGTGCCGATTCAGAAGACAATTACTGTGATTTTCCAGAACATGTGTAGAAAAGGAAGTGAGTTGGCTGCGGCTGGGAGAGTAACTGGCAATTAGCAGCACCTGTGGGCAGCCTAATTCCACCACTTGTGTTTTTCTTTACCCTGGGAGAATGAGAGTTGTGCATTAGAAGATGCATAGCACCTTTCTTTTTCGCGTCTGCTCTGTAATCTTAGCCTATGCAAGGCACATTGGAGAGGAAGGTGCATCTTTCATTGCAGTGAAGTTTGTGAACAGATTCATTGTATTCGGAGATTATATAGCATGACTGGAGTGAGTAGGATTTAAAGCTGTGTGCCAGCTTCTTGGCTGCAGCTCCAGCTGCCATGCGTTGTTTCAACACTGCTCTCAAGGTAGAACTTGGCGCTTTTTTCTGACAGAGAAAGACACCTTGGGAAGTTTAGAGTGAAGACGCGACTTGCTATCTAACAGAAGGTGTGGAAAGATAGAAAATATGTCACTAGCAAGAAGCTGGCATGACCTGAAATGTATTTATGCAGAGGGGTCACTACATTTCTCCTGAGCAGTGCTACCTGATAATATTTCTTTTGCCTTAAGAATTTCCTGTCTACTATAAAAGGTGCCACATAGTTTGACTTTTTAATTCACAGGATTCATCTTCTTGCCCCTTGTTTTAGGGTGAGGACACACTAATACTAAACACTTGCTCAAATCAGAAACTTGTATTAGTGCCGAGAAAGATGATTGCTCTTTTTTCTTAGTCTACAGTTTTAGCGTCTAGAGCAGGTTTTTTTGCCTCTTCTAAATGTGTATCTCTGAGGCTATTGGTTTCTTTCCAAACTGACGTGACCTAAAGTATAAAGCACCTAGATAGATACCAGTAAGCATATGTAAAAAATCTGGGAAAATTTTAACTTTTGCCCCATCAAACAAGTTCCAGTAGAGTTTATTCTTTATATGTGAATTTATCTCTGCTGTAGGACAAACATAATATTTTTATTTTCTTGAAATGACCATAGTTGAATCTGGTGAAAGAGATTGTCATCTTTATATGTGATATTTGTGAAATGTATGATTATGTATCATATATGCTGATACATGATGACAAAGTATGATGACATATGGTGAAAATATATAATGAGATAGGTGATGATTGATATTTCACATGCAGACCAAGAGGTATATCCAAACTGTTCACTGTGGTTGTGGTGGCGTTGCTGTTTTTGATGTGCGTACACGGTGAGGAATCATTGTCTGTCTGAGCTTGCATGTTTTCAGCCATAGAAAATCAGCCAGCCAAATCCCTGGGTGAAGCAAGAAAATAGCTGTTAAAAAAGAAAGAGATTTCATCTCAAGAAAAAGGGTTTATAACCACTCCAAAAGATGAGCCCTGCTTCAATGGAGAAGCAAGACTTTTTAAGCATCAGGCGTGGCAGTGAAGGCATTATTTATTTTAGAACAGAGTACTTAAAGGCAGGTTCCATTCAACTGTGAGACCAACTAGCCTCTACTCCATGGTGCCAGGAGTCCAGCTCTATCTTGAAATCTTGCATTAAGCAGTAGATGTTAGGGGTTGCAAATGCCTTTAAATGCTCATAATCTTGACAGTGAAATCTGTTAATACACATATGGTTGATTAAGCTGCCACCTGCATTCTGGCATTAAAATATATATTTTTTATTTTTATGTTACTAAATTTTGAGTAGTTAATGTTACTGTCCCACTGTGTAAAACTTTCTTGAAGATGGTAACATAGTTTGGGTGGTTTTGTATGTTTGGGGCTGGCTTTGTTTGGTCTGTGCCAATATCAGTGAGAGTTTGTCCACAGTGCCCCATATGACCTTTACTATCACAACAGTTCAAAAGTTAAAAATAGAAAATAAAAAAATCACATACTCCTGTATTTGTCAGAATGATTGTTTTGACACTAACTTGTCAATCTTGTCTTTTATTTTAACATTTTTTGCACTCTATCCCACTAAACTCAAGCTACAAAATGGCAAAGGGCCATTGTGAATTAGTATGTGATATTTCTATTGTTGGTGCTGCATCTTGTGTGAAATATGTAAATGCTGCTACTGAGAGACTTTCCATGACCATTAATTATTTATTACGTTGTGATAACAAAGTTACTTTTTTAAATCTTAAAAGAAATGTGCATTTTTGAGAGTTTAGAAATTACTGAAGAAGATTCCTACACAAGACGGCTTGTTCACGCTGTCTTATTTTAGGCAACTAATTTAAGTACATAAAGTCAGGATCTGAGCTATTTATAAAAGTCAATAAAGCATCCACAGGAGTCTTTAGAGTCCCCAATTGGGACCCTACTTATTTTTATTGATTACATAGGACACCTCCTCCTGCTAAGGTAGATGATGTGAATATATATCTCTATGGTAATTCATCAAATTACAGGAAAATAAAGCCCTTCAGAATTTAACAAGGGCCACAAGGTTATTGGTGTTAAATCTGTTTTCTGTGTCATTGAAGATAGTGGAAGCTGGCCTGAAACTTAAGGTGTGATACTCATTTGACATACACACACACTTAGTAGCTCTAGCTCTAGCTCTATTGATTACACACAGTCTTACTGTGTGTAATAGAAGTTGATACAAACCAGTTAGTTGCAGAAGGTAGATATCATGCAGAGGTGACAACACGAGGTAAACTTTTTTCTTTTGAGAAGGAAAGTCTTACTTTTAATTTTGTTTTCTGTGTAGTGGTGCCACTTACGGCATATGATTAATGTATATCCGAATTAGTGCTGATAAATAATGCAAGTCACTTTAGTTAATTTTTCTTGCTGAGCATATCTTCAGCATGAGCAACTCTTAATCAAAGATGAGCATAACATAGAGAAATCAGAGTTGTGAGTTCATTTCACAATGGAGTTTGAACAGTGATGTGATGACAGTTTCAGTGCTCAAAATGAATATTTAGGTTTTAAAGATACAGTTCATTCAGGAGTACTTCTAGGCCATGGAAGGAGCTTAAAGGTGACAGCATGACATTAGAGAGGCTGAACTAAGATGATGTCAGCACTACTTTTCCTTTCCACCAGAAATAGATAGACATAGTCCCACTTAGTATATACATAGTTCCACTGCTTGGCGTATGCAAAGTCCCGCTGCACAATCCCACTTGCTTCAGGAGACTACCAACTGTATGGCAGAGCAGACATCAGGCTATCATGTTGTCCTTCCTTTTAGAGATTCAATTTTTTTTTTTTTTTTTTGTCATAAGTACTTTTCTTGTTACTTGGAAACACTGTGGAAAGTGGATGGAAACTGGTGGTGTGTTCCCAGAGGTCTGCGGGAAACACTGTGGAGTTACTTTTCACTAGGATCTAGTACTGTGTCTTCAGGACAGAGTCTGAAGATTAGGGGGAAATGGAAGTAAGAGGAAAAGAAGAGTTCACATTTTAATTCTCTGTAGCAGCAAAAATATTTCATTTTTATTTTTTCTTTAATGCCTATTAAACTTATAACTGTGAATACTTGGATTAAAAATTATATGTAATGACTATTTTAGACAATGTCCTTAGGGTGTCTTTATAACTCCGTGATTGCCTGCTCTCTCAAGAGGCACTGGTACATCTTAAAATGGAAGCCAAGGTGTCTGGATAGTTGCTTGATAAATGTTATTAAAAGCATGGAATCCCTGAACTGGAGTCTTCATTACTTGATGATATTTCTGTATTAAGTATGGGACTATGGTAAAATGCCCTTTTAAAATACAGGATAGACGATAAGAATTAATTGATCTTAAAATATACATTTTATCTACAGCCTGCATTTATGCATACATGGTAATGCTCACAGGAGAAAGACAAGGGCCCAGGGGGAAGTGAGGGGTTGGTTTGACGAGCTGCAGAGGAGGCATGGCATGTTCCCTCAAATTTGTGGGGAAACTCATGTCCACCTCCATGTGAAGACGTCTTGTACACTCTGCCTCCCAGCATGTAAGCTACAGCTTCCTGAGAAGACATTCCTTATTTCCGAGTCATGCTGCAAAAAGGGGCGACATGGAGCCCAGAGGTAATAACTTGCTGAAAGAATTTCATCCGGCTGGGAAGAGAGTTAAGTCGCTGCCTCCTGTTTTTGTCTTCATCCCTGTTATTAATCAGATACCAAAAGAGCCTTGGAAGAAATTCAAGGGAAAAAGAAGGCAAGCTACAGCATTGCTGTATCCTCCTTGTGACTCCCAGTAGGATTTTCACTGCAATTTTCTCTGTCCTAAATGTTCTGTTGAATGTTACCTCCTATTTCTCATAATTTCCTCAAAATAGGTATTTTTTTGTAGAAACTAACTACAGGCTAACAGTAACTTGTTGCTGTATTATAAACACTAGGTGCTGAAAGAGTGGACGTTGTTTCCTCTGTAGAGTTTAGCACTTGAAAAACAGAAGAAAACCTATTTCATACGTTGTTGCCTCTGTAGAATCACTCTTACTCATAGCTTGGCAGAAACACCAGGATGATATTTTATTTTCTTTTTTTTTGTTACCAGTGAAGTCAGTGGGAGTTCTAGCATTGACTTTTTTTCAGTCAAATGTAGTCCAGTGCTTGGATTTCAGCACAGGCCTGATTCCAAGCTAAGTAGCTCACTGCAATACACTAATGCATGTGTGACTTCTTCAGTATTCTCCGGTTTTCCTACACCTCATGATAAAGCTTTGCAGAACACTATATCAATACTGACAATGGTCAGGCATGAATAGTTATCAGCACAGCATGTAAAATGTCTGACTACAGGAATATGCTTTGCTCGTGGCATTTATTGTGTTCTATGGTACAACAAGCATTTAATCTTCTTCTACTTTATTTTGTTTCCTTTTTCTTAATTATTTTTTAACCAATAAAGAATCTACTTTTAAAAGAAAAAATAGTTTCCTTAAGCCTGTCTTCATATATACATACAGATGTATATACATACGTATTTATATAGCTATGTGTATATGCACACATATATATATTCTGTAACAAGAAATGAAGACCCTTTGCCTTTTCTGTTATCTCTCTGCATTTCTTGACATGAATTTTTCTCCTCTGAAGCACTAGTAAATTAGATGCGTTGGTGAACATTGTTGGTTCAGATAAGAGTGGTCATGGCAGAATTTTTCAAAAATAAACCTAAATTTAGATTCCTGTATTAATACGTATATAATTACCTGTAACTTCAGTGGGGGTGGTGTACATTCAACACCTTGGAAATCAGGTCACTGTTTAAGGGCTTAAATATGAATAAGGTGCCGAAGGTCAAAGATTTTGGCTTTAGTGAATTGCCTCAGGTCACAGAGCAAATCAATGGCAGAGTCAGCATTAGCGGCCAAGTCTTTTCACAGCCAGGCACAGTTTACTACACTGTAGGCAACCCATAAATATGTCTGTATATGCCGCAATGTACATAATTAATTCAGTCCGTGGTGTCTTAGCGCTTACCTCTTCTATACTGTATC
This sequence comes from Phoenicopterus ruber ruber, assembly GCA_009819775.1. NCBI lineage: Eukaryota > Metazoa > Chordata > Aves > Phoenicopteriformes > Phoenicopteridae > Phoenicopterus > Phoenicopterus ruber. The sequence continues at coordinate 3,261,500 of CM020217.1, forward strand.
ATGGCTGAAGGCAACATTGCGTTTTCATTAAAACCTCTGCAGCCCCGCTGCTTACTTAAGTCAGGTTGCACCGTTACAGCCGAGAGTCAAATGTTATCCGAGGTACGCTTAGAAAACAACATCTGCCATTTTCTGCTGCTCTTTCCTCCATTTGTGAAGTATTCAACTTTATAAGGAAACTAAGGTATTATTTATGTAAAAAAAAAAAGTTGTGGCACTGGAGTAAAAAGTATCAGCGAAGAGCATTACACTGCATGCTTCTCAAAGAACAGAACCATTGTGTTCATTTTACAGAGGAGTGTTTGTTTAACTACTGGAGGTTATCCCGGTGGCAAGTTCATCCTTATTTGATAATAATGAAACATAAGTTTGATGTGTTTGCTTGAGTAAGATTGCCATCTGGTAAATAATGTTTTGTGAGTGTTTATAACAATCATGGTTTAAGCCAAAATTGACTTATCAGGATTACCGCAAATAATACTGCGATGTCCTGACTTAGCTTGATATTTTTTCTTTGTTGAGTGGAGAAATGTATTTTGAGGGCTGCTTGTATTTATTTTTTTTAAGTATTTTGTGCAGTATATATCTTGTGTTTTCAAAAGCAATGGTTATGGCTGATTATTCTCTGTAGCTCTAAAGAAGAAAAAGGTTGTTTATATAATTGTTAAGTTTTGTTATATGTATTTAGGCTTTTGCTTTTAGGTTGACTGTAGATTATTCCTTTTGAATTTCGGACTAGGAAGGGTTTGGATTTTATGTTTTGGGATTTTTTTCTGAACATTTTTAGTTCCAGTGAAGGAAGAAAGTTCAGTACTTTTCTGTCTTGGGAAAGAGCAGTTCCATAAGGAGTGCCAGATCTGTATCATTTCAAAACTGCCCAGGAATGTCATCTTCATTTCTTAAATGTGATATAATCTGGAGGAAAAAAAAGTTTAAGAAATTCTGTAACTTTCTAGGGTTTCTGTTTATTTCCTTTTCTTTAACATAGTACAAATCAAAGATATCAGATTGACTTGATGCAAGGACAGAAGTCCTGTCTTTTGCTAGCTCAAGAAAATATACTTACCAATAGTACAAACTTTCTCACGCTGTCTTAATGGTTGGATTCAGTGCAGAAAATGGTAGTAAAAGATTGGCTCTTTCCATTCATTCTCTTTTCTCAGACTGTTTTCCAGCTACTGCCAACTACAGTGTTGTAAGATTTTTGTACAGTTTTTATTTTTGCAATGTGGACATCTGTCCAGTGGGAACAGAAGTGAGAATTTCAGAGTTTAATGGAAACCTGATAACTCAGTTATGAAAATGCTAATTAAGGCATATTTAAATGAGGCCTTTACAAATGATAGTTTTTATGACTAAAATCCCTTCCCACTTATCATCTGCTCAAATGACTGATGTAAAAAATTAACTGTTAAATTTGAAAACAAAAAGATTATAGGACTGAGGAACTGTATACCTATTTCAGTGTCATTGTGATTTCTTTACATTTACATGTGGTGTATTCTATGCTTTGAAAAAAATGATATTAAGTAAAATGATGTGTTTCAAGGTTCCGTTCTATTTCTATGTTCATTAGCATGCGTTATCTCTCAGGCATTTAGGACTTTCAGATATTCAAACTTCCATCAGTTTCTTCATGTGGAGTATTTATGGTACTGGGAATTGTGTCCTTAGATGGTGTGGATCTGTGGATCCAGAAGTGTGGGAGAGAGCCACTGTAGGAAAAAAAATGTGCTCTCTTAAGCAGAAGCTGTTGAATCTTTGTGGATGAATACATACAAGCACTTTTCTACATCTTTTCCACAGTGTGGCTAACAACCCACTAGTGCAGTGTGATTTTTCTGAATTAGACACCATTTCACACTCCCCTTTCTGCCTGTCAGAGAGGCGTCAGCTTCCAATAGAGACTGATGCTACAAAAGTCACTGTAGAGTTGTGAGTCCTCAAACTGGTTCTTATTTAAAGTGCGCTCCCCAATCTCTAGGGCATTCACTAATTCCTTCTGCTTGGAGGACACCCTGAAAATATTGAGCCCAGTTACTGTATTTTAGTCTGGAAAGGATGACCTGTATGTGCCAGTTCTACCAAACAAGGATAAAGCTCTGCCTCTTTGTCTACCTCTCCTCTTTCATCAAATGCTTATGGAAAAAAAACCCCTCTGCTTAGCACAATGGATTTAATAGACATGTTTTCTAACAAATCTTATTTTTAAAGCTCTTAATTACGTATTTTCCTACATATCGAGTAGGTCTGCAAACCAAATGGGGATGCAACAATGTACAGAATATAGGTTGCAAGTTTTAGAGCAGCCCTCTGTTTTATCTTTCATATAAAAAAAAAATCTCTACTGGATATTCATTCTATACAGAACACACTAAAACAAAAGTGAGTTATAGGGTATGGGGAATCTTTTTGTTCCTAATCAAACTTGTTCCCCTTGCAGAATATTTTTTTTTTTCTTGAAAACTCTTGCTGAGCCCAAGGAACCTCAATGTGTTGCAGCGTTATCTGCACATGATAACATTTTGATACAGCTCTGATGGCATTCTGATACAGAATCATTATGTTGAATTTTAGTGCTTTAATTAACATGGTGAATCCATACTGGCATGACAGATTCCATATAGAAGACAAAGGTGTAATGAGAGTCAAAGGAATGGAAGCTGAAACTAGATAAACGCAAGCCAGAAATAAATAGCAAGTTTTTAAGAGAAATCCTGAAAGAGTTTACCAGTGAACGAATTATTTTCATTCACTGGAACGAATTAAGAAACAACAGCTTTCTAAAATTACTTCTCTGCCTCAAATGAAGGCTATGGGCTCAAAAGAGTGAGGTTTTGTGGCTCATGACATTCAGATGTCATAGATAGAAGCTGATGCTGGTTCTGCTCTTAAAAATTTCTGAATGTTCAGCCATGTGCAGTTTATGTATATGCGCAGATTTGATATACAGAGATGCACCCATGACCAAAACCAGCATGAAAGTCTTTAAAGAACATTTTCAGACCTTTCACAGAGTTCCCCTTCATCTAGAAACAGAAGCGTACATTGTGTGAATGCATAGGATATACAACCCTCATATTTGTTTGTTTGACACTTCAGTGCAATAGCAGTACTAAACCATGATTGTTGTTAGTAATTAATGGGATTAGATATTTAAGTCGTTGTCACTGGTTTGGAAAACCAACACTTTATATTTTAATCTCTTTTTAATGTCAGAAGTAGGATTTTTGTATTACTCTAAAACAGAATGTATGACTAGATTAAATAAGTAAAAGGCGTTAGCAAACAGCAATTAGTTTATGTATTATCATCAGTAACAACGGGAATGTCTGTGATGTGCACGTGTGTGTATATTCACCCATTAATAGTCAAGGAAAAATAAGCATGTAGAATCATAGAATGGTTTGGGTTGGAAGGGGCGCTTAAAGGCCATCTAATCCAACCCCCCTGCAATGAGCAGGGACATCCTCAACTAGATCAGGTTGCTCAGAGCCCCATCCAATCTGGCCTTGAATGTTTCCAGGGATGGGGCATCCACAACTTCTCTGGGCAAGCTGTTCCAGTGCCTCACCACCCTCAGAGTGAACAATTTCTTCCTTATGTCTAGCCTATATCTACCCCCTTTTAGTTTAAAACTATTACCCCTTGTCCTATCGCAACAGGCCCTCCTAAAAATTCTGTCCCCGTCTTTCTTAGAAGCCCCCTTTAAGTACTGAAAGGCTGCAACAAGGTCTCCCCAGAGCTCTCTCCAGGCTGAACAACCCCAACTCTCTCAGCCTGTCTTCATAGGAGAAGTGCTCCATCCCTCTGATCATCTTCGTGGCCTCCTCTGGACTTGGTCCAGCAAGTCCATGTCTTTCATGTGTGGAGGACTCCAGAGCTGGATGCAGTACTCCAGGTGGGGTGTTACCAGAGTGGAGTAGAGGGGCAGAATCCCCTCCCTCGATCTGCTGGCCACGCTTCTTTTGATGCAGCCCAGGATACGGTTGGCTTTCTGGGTTGTGAGCACATATTGCCGGCTCATGTCCAGCTTTTCATTCACCAGGACCCCCAAGTCCTTCTTGGCAGGGCTGCTCTCAATCCCTTTGTCCCCCAGCCTGTATTGATACTGGGGGTTGCCCTGACCCAGGTGCAGGACCTGACAGTTGGTGAACCTCATGAGGTTCACACGAGACCAGTTCCTGAGCTTGTCCAGGTCCCTCTGGATGGCATCCTGTCCCTCAAGCATGTCAACCACGCCACTCAGCTTGGTGTTCGCAAACTTGCTGAGGGTGCATTTGATCCCGCTATCTGTCATTGATGAAGATACTAAACAGTACTGGTCCCAATATGGACCTCTGAGGAACACCACTTATCACCAGTCTCCATCTGGACATTGAGCTGTTGACCACTACCCTCTGGATGCGACCATCCAACCAATTCCTCTTCCACCGAATAGTCCACCCATCAAATCCATATCTCTCCAATTCAGAGAGAAGGATGTTGTGGAGGACCATGTCAAAGCCCTTACAGAAGTCCAGAGAGATGACATCTGTAGCTCTTCCCTTGTCCGCTGATGCAGTAACTCCATCGTAGAAGACCACTAGGTTGGTCAGGCAGGACTTGCCCTTGGTGAAGCCACGCTGGCTATCTCCAATCACCTCCCTGTCCTCCATGTGCCTCAGCGTAGCTTCTAGAAGGATCTGCTCCATGATCTTCCCAGGCACAGAGGTGAGGCTGACAGGTCGGTAGTTTCCAGGGTCCTCCTTTCTACCCCTTTTAAAAATGGGTGCAATATTTCCCTTTTTCCAGTCCCCAGGGACTTCACCTGACTGCCCTGGCTTTTCAAATATCATGGAGAGTGGCTTGGCAACTACATCAGCCAATTCCCTCACAACTCTGGGTTGCATCTCATCAGGTCCCATAAACTTATGTATATTCAGGTTCTTCAGGTGGTCACGAACCTGTACAGGTCCTTAAACTATTATACAGAACTGTTAATGTTTTCATACTAGACCTGTGTGGAGTGTTTTTTCTGTAAATGTTTTTACAGCAGTGAATTTGTTCTATTTTGACCTGAAGTACATCAGTTTTTCACTTTATCTCCTGTATTTTTATATCTGGAGTTGGAGCAGAGCCTGGCATGAATCTATATGAAGTCCCTGTCCCTGTTCTTCTAACTTGCACCAAGACCAACAGACTAATGCTCCAAAAGGCTGAACTTGAAACTGTAACCACAGATCTGCAGAGAAGTGCTCCGAGGGTTGGAAAATTGTGGCTGGTGATCAAAAGGATTTTGATTAAAAAGCACTTTATGTAACATCTTCCATACACTGATAAATGTTCAGCTGTAAAAGCTCTCCAGGAATGAATTCGCTCTAATAATGTTTGTTTATTTTTACCTTATTTTAAGAGCAAACCTCAATTATACATCTGCCAAAGGAAGGGAGAGCATTTAGTCCACTTGTTAGTGGCTTTAGGATTTGATGAAGAGTTTTAAAGGGAACTTGAAAGCTAAGTTGCTCTTGACATTCTGGTTTTCTCTGAACTCAATATACCTGTATTTTTGGAAAGGCTTGACGATGGGAGACACTTTTTTCCACCTTCCAATATCTGGCAGGCTTCTTAGGGTGTTTTGAAGAACCTTTAATGCACAAATGACAGCTGCAGAATGCAAGTATGGTTATTTAGAGTGGTAAATTAGAGATCATTTCACTGGACAAAGCCTCTGAAGATGATAGAATCTTTAGAAAACCGTTGATAGTCTGTTTTATATTGTGCCTTCCATCAACATGCATGGGAACATCTCATCTTGTACACCTAGGTCTCTGCTGGAAAAGTACGCTTCCTACACGTTCCTATTGCCGACTGGTGTAAACCAGTCAGAGGAATGACACTGCTGTTGCAGGTGAGAAGTGAAAAGAAAGGAAAGATGTGCAATTCTGAAGGCTTGTGGGAATGTCCCAGCTATTCCCAGGGTACCTGTTCCCCTTCTGTCACTCGTGTTTCTATCCCGTGCTCAGAAGTAAGTTTGGTAAGAGGGGCTTCCTGGCTGGACTGAGAACGCAGTAGCACAAGTACCCCCTCCTTTCCCTTCACCCTGACCTTTGTATTGAACTTATGATTGCAGGCTCCATTTTTTCAGCTTGATCCTGAGGTCACATACCTTGTAGCTACTCTCAAAAGTCACGCAGTAACTTAAAGTAGAGAAGGCGGCTAATTATCAGATTGACTCTTATGGTGTGAGTGTCTGACCAGGTTTCTGTGCACTGGCCTGGGACTAGTCTCCAACTAGCTTGTAGACAAGGCTAAATGTGTTGGATTTGTGTTTTAAACACCTGTCTGGATTATGGCATGCCTACCCTGAGACCAAAGCTCTTTGCTAGCTAACACTGCTGTTGGGATCTACTGAATGGTAAAAAGGCCAAGCTCAAGACAATATTGGTAAAAAGTGTGGTGACATCTCAGGTTTTAAATTCACTTACCCATTAGGTCTACAGTAGACCTGGTCTATCTAAAGCAGACATCTACTAGCTTTCTGGGATAAAAGCCCGTTGTTCAAGAAAAGGCTGAGTTTGAGGAAGATTAAGTTGTCTAGGAATTATAGGAGATGAGAATGAGTCAAATGGTTGCGCGCTTTTTTTTTTTTTTTCAGTGAGAATCTGTCATTATTTCTTTTTTTCTTGTTTGCTGTGGGTTTTTGTTCTTAATGATAGAGCCAGGTGCCAACAGCAAATGATTTGCATAGCTTGTTATGGAGCTTGATCAGCATCGCAGCTGTTACTGCAGTTCTGGATCTCTCTAGCTTATGCTAAACTTGCTGGTTTGAAAGCAGCACAGTGTGCAGATCATATTGCTGATATCTCCGAGGAAGCTATCCCAACAAATCTTAGGAAACAGCTTCTTCCTTTCTTCTCCTGGTGGTAGCTCTTCCTTGCCTTATTTCAGGAATCTTCCACAGTAGAGAATGGTCTGTAAACAAGCACAAGCAGTGCTGTGAATTTAACTTATGTAATGCAAGCCTTTTCCATCACTCTCTGGCTCAACAGCTTGAGTTGGGTTTTATACAGTGATAGTCACTAATGCAAGCTTGCTGTAGTCCAACCTGATCAATCCAGTATAAATCAGGCTGCAAATTCTACTCTGGTGTAGATTAAAAACCTCACCAAGTCAACTTTAGGTTAGCAAATTGATGGTTCATGTACGGTCATGACCTATGTGATTTTTTTGTTACCTTAAAATGCTGCATGGTATTTTGTGGTCACCGTACACAAACTCCAGTGGAAAAAAAAGGTGCAGTAGCTACTTAGTAACTTCTCGCATCTCTAAATAAACATTGTCTCCTTAGTAAACTTGATTACTTCCTATCCTTTTACATAAGGAACTAGTAAAAATTGTGTCAACACTGTCTGTTTAAAGAGAAATGTTACATTGTAACCTTTTGAGTACTGGGAAATTTCCTGTAAAGCAATAACATCTTGACAGGGTATAACTGCACATTTATTCAAAATAAAATGATCATTTATTAAGAAAACAATGTCTGCTGGTGGTAACCCCGTTCTGATTTTCTAAATTAGCCCTTCTCCAAAACAGCCTCATTATCTAGGAAATTACTGCTGCTAGTAGAGTATCTAAAGAAAATAGGCACAAGTAGCAGTAAGAATATTATTATTATAGCAGCTCCCAGTAGTGCTGCTACCATTAAGGTTCTGTCAGAATTTTCATGGGAAGGCGCCTCTTTTCCACTCTTTCTTATTTTTACATGACTATAAAAATTGCGTCTATATAGGAAACTTGCATATAAGGTCTGAGGCCAGCAGTATGTGTTTGCTTTGAGCAGCTCTTGAAAAATAACTTGGTACCACAAAAGTAGATGTTCTTTGGTTCCTACGATTATGTTAAGGCATGGATTTTGAGCTACCTGTTTTTTCTTTTATGAAACAGAAGGTGCTTATAGTACACTAAATCTACCCGTTTTATGATTTTCATCTCAGTATCTCTGCCTGTCTTTGTCATCTTCCTCTCACAAGATGGGATTCTCTTAGTGGACATGTTGAAGGCAGTGGCATAGGCAGGTTGGTAAAATTGTGTGACCCTGCTGACATCAACTGAAGTTTACTGTTGACATCACTGGACATCAGGATTTTACTCTGCTGAGGAAGGTTAGTGTTGATTAACATGATTCTGAATGACTGAAGTTTTCAAGCTCACAAGCAGCTCACAAAGCAAACGAAATAGACAGCAAAAGTCTTGTTGCTTATTTATTTATGCAGTTTGGCTGGAATTAGTTACAGTGTTTCTTACTATGCTAATTAAAATATTTACCCCATTTGGTAAAAGTAGTGAAATGTTAGCTGTATTCTTAGAAACTGACAAAGACCTCTTGGGAGTCCAGAGTTGCAACACAGGGAGATCAGTAAAACATGCACCGGTGATCTTGTTGTATATGCAGAAGTGATGTTTGTGAATGGAAAGTGTTTACTATTTGGCTCCTCGTGTGCTGATGTGAAATAGTTTGGAGGCCTCAGTACAATACGCACTTGTTGAATGTTTTATTGGGGGAAAAATGTCCTTGTAATTGATATTCTAATTAATGTTTTTGTAAAAGGAACCTAGGATTGAATGGATCTCAAAACTGATCTGCCCTTACAGTTATAAAAGTGACCCCTTCAAGGAAGAGGAGCGTCGACAGGAGAGGAATGGGGGTGGGAAGCACACACTTCCAGCTCACCTTGTGTCCGCTCTGCAGACAGGCAGCCAGCGCACCTCTGTCAGTGTGCCTGCTAGCTTGATATCTTCATGAAATCTGAATTTGTGATGGGTAACTTTCTGAGCGTCTTGCTTTATTTAGCTGAAAATCTCTCCTTCCAACTACTACCCAAGTAGGTAAATGCATTTATAGTAAAACAGTCCTGTTGCAAATATTTCTTGACTGAATTTTTCCCAGGGGCTGAGCAGGGAGCTGCAGCGCTGCCTGGCACTCGGGGGGAGCAGTGCTCGGGAGCAATGCACCAAACCACATGCATGTGCCTGGGCATGTGCTTGAGGAGAGGTTTGAGCTCATGGGAAAAGTTCATAACTCATTGCCTTCATGCTCGGTGCTGCCTGCCCAAATAGTGAGTATTGGCATGGAGGGGAGAAGAGCTCGTGCTTCCCTCCTGCGTAGGCTGTGCAGAGAGTGTGTAGCCTTCTAGTCTGTCTCTGGCCAGCGTGGCCAGGTGGCATGGAGAGGAGGAGCAGACTCCCCGAGAGAGGGATTTCTTCCTCCCCGGAGTTCAGAGTCAGGAATGGGATGGTGATGGTGACCCCAGGCTTGGCTGTGTTACAGAGAGACGTGCGGGATGAAGCCTTTCTGGAAGTGCGGCCAAGCTCACGCACTTTCTCATGGAGAACAGGCATTTCGTAGCTGTGTTAATTCTAAGCAGAGGCTCACGTTGTACAGGGCTTTGGTTGTCCGGGTGGTGTTTGGTTTGCTCTTGTTATGCAACGATATAAAGTGATGCAAGTACCAGCAAAATGCAAGTTTGTATTTTGTCTAATTATGACCTCCTTAAGTTAATCTTTATGCATCAAAGCTATTTGACATTTGTCAAAACAAATTCAAGTCCCTAGGAGAGATTTTATGACAAAACCACCATTGATCTGACAGCTTGCTCTCTAGGGAAGGAATAGTGTGGCTGGCATTAAAGACTTAATGCTTCCAAAGTTCTTCTTTACTACTAGTCCCAAGGCAGAGTGTCTGGGCCTGGGCGAAGCTGGCTGCCACGGTGGCAGCTGGGAGTTTGACAGTGTTATGAAGAATTGCAACTGTTGATCAGTGGATTGTTACACTGTCGATGACAGCGTTGCAAATTAATTCTGAAATTAACTGAGGGGACATGAAGAGGTCCCACTGTTCCTTTGAAAGGAAGAGGGCAGTGTCGAAATTACAAGCGAAGCAGAGTAAAAATTGCTCTCCGCGTTCTGCCTGGCAGCTGGATGCGAGCGCGTAAAATGCGGATGTCTGGCATCCACGTTCACCTAGAGAAAGCTGAGCCTTGGAGGAGATGACTAATAGGAGCCGCGGGGTGGGGGCGGGGATGTTTTGGGTTCTCTATTGCTTTTGTAAATGATTTATTGCTCCTACTGTATCTTAGAGATGAGAAATTAGTAGGCTGATATTTCACTTCTAGTCTTAAAATAACCTGTTATTTTGCAAAATGAAATAATTTCTCATATAGCAGCCTTCTCCTATCCTTTGTCAGATATTATTCAGCCCAGAGTACTTCCAAATACTCAATATTACTTCACCTACGTGTGCAGAATGCGGTCTACTTCAAACCTGAGGTATCATTCACTGGTTTGTAGTAGCCATTAACATATGCTTTTCCCATGGTTTGTGTACTTATTCTAAGCATGTGCCTTTTACAATGCAGAACACAAGAGACTTGTTTTGTAAGATTAATGAAGGTCACCAAAATTCTCAAAAGTATTCTGATAATTAAGGCTTTGTTTATCAAAAACAAGTTATATTAAGAGCAAAAAGATTCATGGTAATTATTCATAATCTTAACAATTCAAGTGTAGCCACCTCATTTGTGCATTTAATTCTTCTTGTTAATGTTTTGCATAAATCTGCATAATTACTTGAGTTGCCTGTTGTAATTTTGACAGCTACTCAGTTCATGTGCACTAAAGTATATCAAAAGCTTGATGTGCTGAATATTTATAATTTTACGTATGTTCTTGGGATAATATTTTTTCAACAATATTTTTAGTTTTTGTAAAATTGACACGGTATACTTGGAAAGATTGCCAAACATAGATCTCCATATTAGCACATGATGGAACTAGAGCAACACTTAAAGGTATAGTCCCAGGGTTTTGAAGTATTTTACAGAAAATACGTACGAATTGTGCACATGAAATGTTTTGATAATTTTCTAGTAGGTGTGTTATACTTCATGAATGTGAACACGTAGTTTTTTTTTTAAATAAAAAAAGGTTTTCGTTATGTTCTCTGCATGTGTAAGTACAACTTGCTGCCTAGATTTTATTCATAGTCGCATACAAAAGAATAATAGTGAGAAATAGAAGCACAACGTTGGTGTTGAATAGCATTAGCATGGGAAGCTAGCCTTGCTGTTACACGCACTGCGTCGCTGCCTGGCTCCCAGAGGGCTTGGAGAGCTCTGAGAACTATCTTCGTGCAATTTAGCAAAACAAAACAGCGTCAACAACAACCAAATCTAACTTTTGGCTTCCCAAGTGCTCCTGCACATGAAAATTTTGTGGGTGATGGAATGAGAGTCGCATTCTTCGGAGAAATGTAAGACATACAAAAAGAATAATAGTGTAGATCAATCAAGTTGTGTCATCCTTCAGCCCTAGTTTTGGGGAGGAAAGGAATTTGCAGAGTGAAAAGGTGCTAATGACCTCTTCCGCACAGAGAATAAATACACCATTTCGTAAGGACAGCAAATACTGAGGTTATTTATAAATATCATTGTGCTTGTGAATTATAAAAGCAGTTGCTAACTAATTACAGCAGTAAGTTTTCAGTGCATCTGATGACTGTCTGGCACAGTGCGGTGTGAATCTTCAGTCGGCTGAAATCACACAAATTATTCAGTCTTTTTACAAATGTTGACAAAATGCTGGTTTGAAAATCTAGTTCGGATCCTTTAAAAATACTGTCTCAAGACAGTTTATTTTTGAAAGACTGTGTTGTTGTGCATACTAAAGTTATCAAGTTTTGCACTTAGGAATAATATTCAAGTGTATGTGCTCTGGTGTAGAAGTGTGTACTCACTATTCGGTCACATTTTGACCTTACTAAAATAGTACTGTGTGTTATAAAAATGTGTGCTTATGTTTATTAGCTCTTTCATGCAAAAATTCATATTGTTATATGAAAACAGCTTTCTTTAAGACAGACAAAAGGAAGGGAATCCTACTTTAGACATCGTAGCATTGTTTCCTAGGAAAGAGATTTGATATGAATGAAATGCTGTTGTCCAACAGAAGAAAATGAATGTATTCAAGTGGTATCAAAAAGCAGAAGCAAAATTCTCCTTTGGATGCCGGTGGATTCCTCTGCTGTCACGGAGAGCTGATGCTATACATTGATTTTGAACACTTAAGACATTAGGAATACAGGTTATCCTTCAGTCATAGATCTACTTCAGTGGTGTAACACCATGGTTTAAGGGAGGTTTAAACTGTTTCTGTTATGCTCAAAATATATTGGGGGTTGATTTAAGAGTAAAAAGAGGGAAAAGTAAAGTTGTCATGCACTACTATCTTTCACTTTAATGAGCACTCAAATGTAAGTGAAAAATTAAAAGGTGGTTATATTTAGAAATAGCTGGAGCCATACACTCGATGTCTGTTGCACACAGTGGGGAATGAGCATAAAAAATGAGGGGGGAAAACCCATATACTTTGCAGCTATATTCATTAATTGAAAGAAGTTTGTTGAACTAAATTTGGAAAGAAAAAAAAAAGAGGAAAAAAAAGAGGAAAAAAAACCCCCTTCTTTAATTGTGTTTACCCAAAAGCCTTTTCTTCCTAATTTAAATAGCATAAACATCTGGACTAAAGCAATATTAGAATCATGGCAGTAGTCAAGCAAATCTTGTGGAAAATAATGAAATTAGATCCCTGGTGTTGTGACAGAGTAAGGGCAGGATACATCAGTTCGATGTTAATAAAATTTCCATGAATGACTGAATACAATTAAGAAATTGTCAGTTGCGGCAATGAACTTTTGTAGCTCATAGATGTTTGCATCATTTGATTATGCTGGCAATTTAAAATTGTTTGTTAGTGTCTGTGTTGGGATATTAATTATGACCTTTATTACAGCCCACAATTAAACTAGTCATATAGCAACAAGCAGCCTGTGTTGTGGTAGTAAAGGATCTGAACTGTTTAGAATAGGGTCTTGGTATGTTCAGACCATTCACTGATCATCCAAATTGGAAATTATTTGAAATGATCCAGTACTTTAAAAAACAATTCAACTGGGTTGAGTAATCCCTTTAATAAAGAAATTTTGGTTTAATAGTGTTTTAACAGTTTTAATTGCTAACAACATCTGTAAAACTGTTTTTAAAAAGGGAGAGAGAAAGCATTTTTAACTGTGACTCCAAGATAAGCTTTCTCCTGTTTCAGGAAGAGAAAACAATTATTCATTGGTTAATTAGCTGTAAACAACTTTTTAAAGACACATCCATTATATATGTAATTATTTGAAAAAAGCTTGAATGCTATTTGTGCTAATGCATAATTACTAGTGCTTGCTAAAAGGGTTAACAGTATTTAGATGACCACTGTTGTTGGGAAATATCAGAGTGGAGAGATGAGATTAGCATCAGGGAGGAATGTGTAGTGATGAATCAAGTGTGTGCCTGCACCCCTTTAGCAGTGACAATGAACAAATCACACGTTCAGAAACAAAGCATTGCAAACTGAAACCACGCACTTTTTCATCTTTAATATTTCTGTGATATGTGAAGAAAATATATCACCGCCGAAGTATTTCTGTACCCAGTGGAATACACAGTTCCTGTGGTTTTTTTAATTTTTTTTTTAAACTCCTGTGGCACATTTGTCTTTTTTTTTTTTAAGAACTGTGTAGTCCCTTTATTATTGCATAGCTGAGTGGCAACTTTACAATGCCCTCAGTACATCCATTTACTAACTATTATACCTAATTTACTAAGAAGATGTAAAGTCATAGTGAAATCTATTTAGGCTTTTGTAATGTGTTGACTGGAGCACTGTTTATAGTCATTAGCATATGAATGAAAGGAATAATATTTTACACACTTAAATATTTTTAATATAGGTCAAGGGAAACTGTAACATTTGTCCTAACACATTGCAAATTCCTACTAAGACAACACAGAAACATGCCTGAAATGTATGTTGATTTACATCAGTGTTTATCAAAAAAAAGGTTTGACTGTACATACTGAAATTACACTGAAAGAGGCAATTCAGGGCTACATCGATAAGAACTTAAGCATCTGAGCGACCCAATTCTGACACAACCACAGTTATGGTGTTGTGCTTAAATTGTTATCTTGGACATACCTAACAAAATAATTTATGTTGAGCAGAGACCCGATATTTGATGTGCCAAGTCCCCCTGTCTTCGTGGAGTTATAATTTTTCAGAGCCATTTGTGTAAGTGGCTAGCCACAGAAGCATGATAAATGGTGTAACAGGAGCGCTACAGATTCCCCTGCAATGTCCACGAATGTGCTTTAGCCCTGACCTGGAAGGATCGACCTGAGCCGTGGGAGATTTGTTCAGCCTCCATGAATTTGGCTGCTTTTCAGACGCTGCCAGTAATGATGCTAATTGCTGGCATTTGTGGCGGTCGGTTTTGTGATACAGGCACCTGTACCACGTCAGGATTTCTGATCTTTTAAGCAAGAAAACAGCTCTCAATTTTCTCTTATGAAACCGGAGGAACAGTGTTTGACAGCTCTGAAGGAATACCATGGGTGATTTGAGCATTTCAGTTCATTGGATATTTTTAATTCTCTGGAGCATATTAAGGAGAAATTGTGCACTTTCATTTGTATGATTTCTTTAAAGCAATCATTATGTGGAAGCATTTGGGGGGTGGAATTTTTGTAACTGTTTTAGTTGACAAAGAAATTATTACATTTTAAGGGATTTGTGTATTTAAGCATAGATGATTATTTAGAAGGTTTGGTTGCTGCAAATTGGAAGCCTTGTAGCTCAATTTACTAATTTATTTTGTGATCTGTGACTAAACTGAGTAAAAATGCAAATAGCACAAGCCCTTTACATTTTATCACCAGATCAGTTTACTGATGGGAGGATCAGAGTCACTAAACAGTTCAACACTCTTGTGATTTCTAAGTAGTCAGACACTAAAAGCATCTATAGTGAAGACTACAGGAAAGCTCACGTGAACAGAGGTTCTAATGGAATTCAGTATTTATTTGTTTCTGACTTGGAATGCAGAAGCAAGACTTTATTGTCCATTGTAAGGATGACATTTTTTTCTCCCATCACACGTGGCAATGAGCCATCGTGTCGTGTTGCAGCATGCTCATGTGTTAGGAGGAAACAACTGGTAAAGCTAGAAAGAAACACTGTAAGCTTAAATGGGTGTTGTCATTTCCTTTTGATTACACCTCTTTTCAGAGAGCATTAAAAAAAATTATAATCTTTTACTTCTGTCACTTTTATTGTTAACTGATGTTCCCCCATGTTTTCAGGGGTTTTTGTTTGTTTAGAACTATTGCGGCTGTTTATTTGCTACTTATTTGCAAGTCAATCAAAGCAGTGATATCAACACCACTTTGGAGTCAGTGCTAGGGCACAATCTTTCTCCTGGTGAAACCAGATGAAGTTGTGCTCTTGCCTCCTAAGGAAACAGATTTGGGTCTATTAATACCTATTTTTGCAGATCCAGCAGAGGGAGCAGAAGTCCACCGATGGGGTTGCTTTGGACGAAACATTTGGGGTGGCAGATGGGTTGGCAAAAATTGCTTGTGGAGGTGGGGAACTGCATGAATCATTCCCCCCATATTCCGAGAAAACTGCTCAATTAAAACACTAAAGATTGCTCCGTAATTCAGTAATTTTTCACGTCCTGGAATTTCATTTTTTTTCTTTCAATTCTCCATGAGTTGGTACCATATTATAACAGTTGATTAAAACTATTTCCAGCGCTAACACAAGTGTAGTGATCCCAATTAGCCAGCAGATAATTGTTTTAGTAGGGAATAATACCCAATCATGTCTTTGCATATCAACTCCCCTGCCATTTTGCTACATTTGTGAATATACATTGGAAGAATTGGCTAAACTGGTTGAGTGTGCCATATGTAAACATCAGGCTTTACTTTGTGTCCATGCTAGCTGTAATTATGCTGGTTTGTGCAACTAGGATTTGTAGTCATTCGGTCAATCTTCAACAGAATGCAATTTAAGGGGGTCAAATTTAGAGCTGGACTATGAGATATTGCCCCCTTTAAAAATTAAAAAACAAAAACAAAAAAATTAGCTGTAGTGCTCCGGCGTTATTTTAAGGTGCATGCAATTGATACAAATCTCTTACTAGTGTTGTTACTTCTGCCTTAAAAGTGGTAACAGTGCATTACAGCAGCAACTGGTGATCTGGGGCTTGCTGCTAAAGGTGGCAGCGTGTGGATTTTGATTTACATACAACAGAGCTGGGAGCCGCAGCATTTTAGAAGATAGACAAGTCTGAATCTTCTGCTGATTTCAGGAAATCAGTGAGATCAAGCAGCCCACCAGCAATGGTTTTGTATCCTTCAGGAGGAGTGTTTCCCGTTACTTCTAGAACTCTATGGGCAAGTTTAGCCTAGTTTGGTAAAGTTAAAATAAATTTTATCTATATAAACATATATGAATGCATGGCATATGATCCTTCAGAATTTGCTGGTTTCAGTGTGAGCTGGGCAGAATCATACATGAATCATATAACTGGGCAGAATATCATATATGGCTGGGCAGAATCACAGCCACAAAAGAACTCATCCCAAGATAACCAGCAAAAAAGCAAAAATTATTCTCAACTGACTTGCTGCAGTGTGTGGATTCACCTAACCACCCAGAAAGTATCTGCTGGCTTGGGTCCTGTGTTTTCCCATTCACTTTGTCTTGAATTGCTTTGAGGTATAGACTTGATGTTCCTTTCACAAATTGAGGCTCAGTTGCACTTGAGATGATATCCAAGAAAAGCCACTAGTGTTTCTCGAAAAAGGTCTGTCCAGAGTTCAGAGACAACTGGCAAGAAATACCTGTGCAAATGCAATACCACGGTTTGAGTTCCTTTAGGTAGCTGCGTGCGTGGATTTATGTACGTCTACATTCACGGAATTAAAAATATCACATGGTAAATCTACATGAATGGCATTCTGATTTGCTCACCAAGGCTGCTTTGTGTGAATACTTTTAGGATAAGTATTTTTTAGGAAAGCAGAGGGATGATTCTGAATCTCACGAACTAAAACTCATGGGCAACTCATGTGGATCTCATGGGCTAAAACTGTCATGAACATTAAATAAAACTATATTTAGGGTTCTCATTTGCTTTCTGTTGGCCAAACTTGAAGATTGTGTAGAGATCACATTTCCAAATCTTTCTCAGAACTGTGCAGGCTAGCAACTCACTTCTTAGATGAAATTCTAGATTTATTTTTTTTTAAAGCAAGGATTTTGAAAAAACAGAGCATTAAAAGGTATCCAGATATTGTGAGACTGATAATTGTAAGAGCTGTAACATGGCTGCTGCTCAATGTAGAAGACAGACCTGTGAAAGGAGAGTTGTGTGCAGCCAGGGCTTCATCTAGCACAGAGGACAGAGCAATATTGTAGAAGTTTAGAAAAAAAGAGTTTGTGAGAAAACGTCAAAGGTAGAGTAACCAGCTCACTGGAAACCACTTTTCTTCAAATAATATTTTTGTGCTATTATACAATTCTGTAGTATTTTTAGAAATTTAGTTTTAATACATATTTTAGATTCTAGCCTATTTGATATCTTAAAAAATGAAATGAAAATGAATACTTGGTTTTGTTATTGTCTTATCTTTATTTTTTTCCCTCTCCTTTCATGTTAGACAAGTGTGACAGTGAAGAAAAAGAAAAGGGCAATTGGGGGACAGGAGGTTGTAGATCCAATATATCTTAGTTGATGAAGGCAGCTTTCTTTTTTTCAGATGAATTCATTCAAAGATATCTCCCTCTCCCAAGGAAAAAACCAACCAAACAAACAAACCCCAAAACATATTCCTGCACAAATGAAAAACTTCAAACTTTCCCCAAAGTAACATTTTTACTTAGAAGATAATTGCCCTTGTTTGGTCACTGTTGTTGACAGGCAGATGCGGGATTTAGCTTTGATTAAGAAGTACACCTTATAGCCAGACTTAATCCTGGCTCCTTACAAGAGGACATCTAGAGATACTCTATTTTATTTCCCTCCTCACAACAGGTTGGATTTTCTGAAGATACATGAGTTTCCTGACTCCATGGACTAAAACCTTATGGGAGCCAGAACTGCATCTGCCTCCCTCTTCTATCTTACCTATTCCCATTATCCTAACAAGAAAATCCTGTGCATCATTAGCTCCTGCACACCACCTCCCTGCAGTGCTTCCTGCCTCCTAAACCCTCCCTTGCCTGCTGGGAGGCAGGCGGGCAGGTGCGGGGGTGCGAGATCCACCCACAAATCTGGAAGAAACTGTGTCTGTGTTTTCAGTAGGTACCAAAATCTGAACCTTTACTGTGTGCAGAGCTTGCAAGATGTCTGGACTGGTGGTAAATTGAGTTCATTTGAGGTGCTGTACTGAAGTTTGGTCTCCCTTGGGACTATGTAATCTTTGTTAAAAGGAAAGAGAGGCACAAATGCTTGTAGGAAGGTTAAGGAGACTGGAGGCTTTCCGTGAGCCCTAGTATCTTTGGGGTGGGATTTATTTTCCTTCCGAGCTGAAGGGGGAGCTTGAGGCAATGGCCATAGCTACTGTTGGAAAGGTGGATGGATGACTGTCACAACATGAGGTTTCATAATATGATCTTCTTCTGTTACTCAATGTTGATGGCTTTTTGCTGATTAAAGGAACAAAGGCGATCCCATCATAACAACAACAAACTAAAATAGAACAAACCCCTTCGAGTTTACACATTAATGGAAAGAATCAGAGAATGGAAAATGAAACAAAAGCTAGGATATTCAGAATGCAATCTTACAACATTTCTGGCATAAGATGCTGTGGCTTTTTAAACTCTATTCTCTAAGCTAAAGATGGAGTTGTCAGCCTTAACTTTGAATTTTCTTGCTTTTAGCAGTTTGCGTTAAACATTAATGTTATTGAAAATAGCTTTTTATCCGTGTGTATTAAGCGTTTGTTTGCCAAAGTCTCTGCTCCCAAATGCGTGAATTTCAGCAGCTAGCGAACATCAAAGCAAGGAGATTTTTCAGCTCAAAAAGTTATCTTTAAAATTGAAGTCGTTCACTGTATACTTTTTGTGAATAATTATTAGAGTCTATAGTAAACACTTAGTCTCTCTATTGTTCTGTCTATTATATTGAAAGAGAGATGCTTTGATTATATCACTTTAATTAACTCTTGCTGTGTTTTACTGAAGTTCAAAGCATTAAGCATTGTTTATGTAAAGCACCATGACATTCAGGTTGCCTGAAAGAAGTAAATAAAACTGTAGGTCAAACTGTATTAATGCGTCTTGCCAGCTATTATTACATCCGCTTTTGAACAGTATTTATTCTGTAATTGATGGTTGTCAGCCTGTAATTTCCATAGTTACGTTCTGAACACTTCAAGTTTTCCCTAATTTTTGTAGTGTTTACACCATATATAGTCAAAGACGAAAGTAAAATGGAAAAATGAGTTACCAGTTTTTATTTGACCAGCTTAATATTTCTTTCTTTGGGGGAATCACTCCAGTTATTTGCCAAGTTCATATATCTAAAATATTCTTTTAGATTCAATTTTCTGCCCTTTACTTTTCTCCATTTCATATTTACTTTATTCTTTGTGGTCATCCCATCTAATCTGTCTGCCTGTGTCTACCTAATCGGCCTAATATATCCATGTATCATTTCTTTAATGATTTTATTATTGAAATGACACTTAGCATTTGATACTTAAGCATACATTACAAAAGCTTAATTCTCCCATTAGTGGATCAAACTTCCATGCTGCTCCCACATTCAGCCTGCTTCATGTGTTAAACAAGCCTTGTTGAATGTTGTCCAAGAGCTGTAATGTGGATCTACTTTTTTTTTGTTTTTAATCTGTATTAGTGAGTGGAAGCCACTGTACAGATCTGGGTCACTTATTGTACTCCAGCGTTGACTAGAGGCTCTGGTCAGGGAAGATGCAAGATTTTCTTTCACTGTGCAACTTGAATTTCATCCTTAAGGCCCTACTTCTGCAAAGGAAACTTAGAAATTAAACTTTTCAGCCACTTCTGCCCTCCATCATGAACTGCAGATGTTTTAGAAGCTTCTATGGCTTTTCTTTATCCATTTTATGTCCAATTTTACCAAATTAACTTCTCTTTGTTTCGGCTTCCTTCAACAAAATAATTGATTTATGGGAAGTGCATAGCTAACAAGAACATCTCACAAATTACATCCATTCTTACCCTCTTCTTTCTTGTGCCTTTCTAGGTATTTAACAGCCACGTAACAGTGTGCCTGCCCTTTGAGTTTAAGCTCTTCTTCCCATATGTAGCCTCTGTTACTGTCTTCTGTCTAGACACCAGTCGTGGCAGCATTTTTCAGAACTTGTCTGCTTCATTCCCATTCTTCCAGACTCACGTGTTTCCCTATGATCTAGCAAGGTTTCCACCCATATTTTCTAGAACTTCTATTAAAATTCCTGTAAGATAGCATGGATTTACTCCATTTCTTATCATGTTCCTCCTATTCATCTTCATGTCACCACGTAGTCATGTGTCTGACATGGTGTGACTGGTCTTTGCTGTAGTGCTTGCAGTTTCTGTCAAGACAAGTCATGACGTGATGCTATTTCTCTGTATCAGGCTACCTCAGCATTTTCTCACATGATTTTGTATTTCGCCATCATACCTCTCTGTGTCTTCATTCTGTGTATGTTTTCAAATTATTTGAATTTTAACTTTTTTTTTTTCTGCTATGAGCCCTCTAAGTCTGGGAAGTGCCTGACAAATCTGCTGTTACAAAATATTCTGGATAAAAAGGCTAGTTTTGTGGTGTTGAATGGTTTGCATGTAGATTTTTTAATTATTATTATTATTATTTTTAGATCAAGCTTGTGGTTTGCTTAAAAGAGGTTGTTAAAAGAGAATTCCATTGTGTTTCTCTAGTGAAGCATAGCTATCCAGTTAAATATGTTGTACGAGGACTGAACAGTATAACACTTAAGGGATGTTGAATTTTATTTTGGACATGTTTTTGTATTTCTTTATTGTGGCAGAGACTTTATGGTGATAGGGTGGTAGGAATTAAAGTGTCCGGTTATGTGCTATGGTTAACAGAGTGGCCTGCGGTTAAGTTCCTTGGTATTAGACTCTTTTTTTTCTTTCTTTCTTTCTTTCCTTCTTTCTTTCTTTCTTTCTTTCTTTCTTTTTTTTTCCTTTTTATAAGCTTGATAGGCTGCAGCTGAAATTCATTGACTTGTCTTTGTGGGCAGAATTCAAGTACTAGGTCAAATTAAAAACTGACATTCCCATTATGTCTGTACTTTTATAGTGCATTCCTCTTCTACAGAAAGCCAAATACCTATTTGCATATTTTGGATTGCTGAAACCAAAGAAACAAAGCAAGACAGACAATTTTTACTAGTTCATAAATGAATTGATGCTGAATAGCAAACCTCATTATTCCTGGACTAATCTGTTAAACAAATGAAAATAGGTGAGCCTTCCTCTCTCTGTTTTTTGTCTCTTATTTAAGAAAATGGCATGATCTCAGGAGAACATCTTTAACTAAGAGAGCATAAGTGCACAGAATGACAGTTACAAATAATTTTATACAACAGACAGACAAATTGTGCTGATTGTCTGTCTGTATTTAAAAAAAAGAAAAAGAAAAAAAAAAAAAAGCCTGGCCTAGAAGACTACAGTAAATCACGAAAGTGATCTCAAGTGAACAGAGATAGATTTCTGGAATACGGTGCGCAATGAAACCACTGACCTCTTATACAAGGGTTCATGTCTTTTTCTACAGAAACAGATGGGTAATAGCATAATGCTGAAATCATGCTCTACATAATATGGACCTAGTGATTGCAGACCTGATTGCTTGCCATATGGTTGCTGAAGGGTTGAAGAGAAAATGGGATGATATGCAAACCCTTAAAAGCAACATTTTTATTGAATGGCCATTACATTAAAACCCAAACTCTGCAAATGAAGGAAAGAACTGCGGTGAATAATGATGAAATAACAAAACAATAAAAGAAGAAACACAATAGCCTGTATTTGTTTTCAATATGCAAAATAATACTCCTCATTTTTTTTGTCATCTTGCCTTGTATTATGAGCATTCGGTGGAAAGTTGGTGGGACATTGCCTGCAGGGTACAAATACAGTATAGTGGAGCATTGCAGTATTCACTAGGTCAGAGAGAAAAAGAAAATAATCACTTGTCTCAAAGGAAAAGCTTCTGAGTTAAATGCTAACTAAAATATGCAACTTGCATACATGAACCACATTACTGAGACGCTGGTGGAAGCCTTCATGAGACTTCCTTTTTCAAGACAGACTTCTACAGCCTATTTACTCTCTCCTGAAAAAAAGTTGCTTTTATCACTGATTTTTTTTGCTGGTAAATAGCCCATTTTTTTTTAATTGACAACTGTCAGTAAGTTCCTCAGTGTAGTTAGAGGAAATGCAAAGACCCAGTGTGTAAGTAAGTCCTCGCTTACTAATGCATACTTGTCTAGAAGAGGCTTCTTCATAGGAAGAAGATTATACATAGCACTCAGCAATGTGACCACAACTTCATGGCCATGACTACTTGCATGCTGAGGATAAGTGTTTATGGAAGTGTGACACGGTGAGAATGATGGCAAGTCTCTGAAACTGATGAGAGACAGAAACGGGGTCTGAAATCCCGGTTTCCTGGGCTTTTGTTATACAACATTTGAATGGCAGGCCCAGTATAGCCTCTTTTGAGGCATTAATGGCTCATTCTCTGTTTTGCCATCATGGATTGATACAGGAAGGATACCCAGTGGATGAAAGCTATAAATTCAACTCCATCTAGAGATGATAAAAGTTTGGAGTTAGATAACATGAGCTACCAGAATGTGACAGGACTTCGCCTCCTCTAGAGGCTCAGTTGCAGAATGGACCTTACTGGCTTTTAAGTCAAAAAATGCCAAAAGGATACTTCTGTTTGTAATGCGAGATTAAAACCTCCCACCACGATGTGTCCTTCCTCTGTAAGGAGACACTCCTCATTCTGCAAGGCATGTCCGCTCTCTGCTCTCTACTGCACAGACACATTTAGAACAGGATGGGTAAGCGGTTACCACTTCATTTTAGCAAGTACAATATTCTCTCTGTCAGGCTGTGTGACTACGCTGCCTCACACATGGGCACTGCAACAGATAAGTCTCTCTACGGTTGCCCTCTCTACACCATGCTGCTTAAGAGCTTCCAAGATCAAGATGGAGTAATATAGCTATCTCTGATTAATCACTACTAAATACAGACTTCCTTAGCTTGACAGGCTTGTCTGATGCATCCCATAAATCACAATTTGTTTGACTGCAAGAATGGAAAATATTTATTTGAACAATTATTTTCAAAGAGAAATCTTCCCTGTATGTGAACCTCAGGATCATCCTCAGGATTGTTAGGCTTTTCATTGGCTGCCCACCTCACTTTTATTTCATTTGGAGGCCTAAAGACATATGACAAGCAGCATATTCTGGTATTTAAGACATTTTAAGTATGGCAAAGCAGATTTTCATATGATAAGAGATTTCCTCCAGCCTATAAAATTGATTCTCATACTTCTCGACTAGTGACATGCCGGCTGTGTGGCAGCAATAAGTTTTGCATAACTTTTAAGAGCCCATGCTGACCTACTTAACAGGCATCCACTGCTACATAATGTATTTAGGTCAAGTATTGTGTTTGAGCTTATCATCAATCTTGTAATAGTCCAGCTCACTGTGAAAGCCACAGGTACATGATGGATGCAAACATTCTATAGGATAGAAAATATTCTTGTCATTTTCTTAAAGGGAGGCCTATCGTTGTGGTGTTACTATTTATTATTTTTATTGGAGAAGCATCAAGGATTGCCAAATACAGCCCCCCCAACCTGTGCTGTTGCACCACTGGTTTGTCTCCCTATGTTACGTGGTTAAAAGGATGTCCAAAACCATCTGTAAAAAGTGATTTTTATTTTTTTTAATGGTTCATTTGGGCTAGACAGTACACATGGCAGTTTAAAAATCTGTATTTTTACTGTGACAGGTTACTGACTGTTCCTTACTTTCAAAATAATAAAACTGGCAATTTTGCACCCTTGTATGCTGTATGCAAATATAGAAGAGGTCCCTTGCAAATAGTAAATAGCTGGGAATCATCCTTTTGTTAACTGATGGTAGTGTTTAAAATAACTGTGTTGTGCAATAGTTACAGTGCATGCATTTAGGGAGAACCTGTAGCTTTGTCTGGTCTGGCTGTGCAGCACTATAAAGTGGAAACCAGATCACTGTACACGGATGCACGCGCCCTATCATCTCCTACGCTTCAGGTCTGGGATAGTGGGAGAGGCTGATCATTACGTATGACTGAAGAGACTGGACTAAGCAATCATTTCTAAAAGCAATATGCTTCCTTTCTTTTGTTCCTACTGTAGTTGCAGTTGGTGTTTTAGCCCACACTTTGGGCAGACTGTTAAAGCATGTATTTTAATGAAGTAAGTAATGCCAGCGTACTTAGTCATCCGTATAGTATTAGCGAAGTGCACATTGGTTTCTGCAGTAAATTGTTGCAAAGTTATATGACATCTTAATGTTCTGACAGGATGTGAAAGACAATAACACCACTGAAAAGACTAGAAAAGGCCCTTTATAGCTACTGAATAATATATTAACTTTTAACACTGTATATATGAGCAAAATGGGATAAGGTATAAAATCAACAAAATAATTATTTATACCAGATGTTATATATTTTATCAGAATCGGAACTATACAAGCTCACAACATGGTGTGGACTGGTTTTGATATGGTATTCATTACCTCTAAGAGCTGTAAATGCCTGCAGTTCGAATCTGCCCCTGGGGCTGGTGAAATGCCATCTTACTTGTGCATAATTTGAAAAAAGTTACTCTGGAAGAAACTCATTGATCTGTTGCGTGAATGGACTTGCAGGGATCATTTCTAGTCCCCTAAAATGTGCAGGTGGGTACCTGCATCAAAATGCTTCTAAAATTGACACATATAGTGCTGTGGATCTCAAAATCTACATGGCACTTTTTCACAGTATATTATAATGTATGAACCAGGAAGGAAGAGTTACATGGCAATGAAATATGTGTGATAAGAAGTCCAATTTATACATAGATCCCAAGAGTTTGGCAACTTGTATCCTTTGCTTCCTTTTTAAATGCTGTGCAAACATTATCAGTGCGTATGACAAATTAGTTTGTGCTATCTGCTTCTGTATTCCAAACAGAACTTCCACGATGTTATTTGCTGCTTTATTTAAATACTTTTGGAGGAAAAAAAAAATTAATTGTAGTATAGTACCTTTTTCACAAGGTAAGAGTACTGAGCTTCCACTCCGAACTCTCTCATTTTGAGGGTCTTAAATTACACCTTAATGTTGCTTCAGCATTGTTTAATTTGTGATATAGCTGGACTTTTTCAACAGATCTTATTTCCAGAGTTTCAGCTTATCATATTGAAGACTGCTTTGAAATGACGGGCTTTAATTCTGGCTAAATAAATAAGTTAAGCATCATTAATATTGGATTTTGATGATACTCAGAAATATCTGTTTTGCATTTTTCTGCAATAAATTATAAGATCTTCAAAATTCAGAAAGAATTTCTGTAGTGTGGTTTCATTTCAGTAAGAAGTTGTGAGTTCTTTGCCTTGAGCTTACTGATACCAGAACGAGAATGAGTGGGCAGAGGTGAAATTCCTTCTGTCAAACACAAAGTCGATGGGGGGAAAATAGGGAGGCGGTTGTATGCAAAATAGAGACACTTTAACGTCTGCTTATACACTAATTTATTTATATATACGACAAGAGGAGTACTTCTTACTCAGGATAACAAATAACCATAGCACAAAATGTTTTAGGAAGTATACTTGAAATTACAGCGTTGTCTTAGGTAAATTCAGGAATTAATGCAAGATGAACAGTCATTCTTTCAGTTCTCTAAATGTAAACAAATAGGCTATTTGTTTTAGGGGCAGAGTTGTATTTTCCAAGCTGTTACTGCAGCCAAATGTTGGGTACATGTATAACCTTGACTCGCTCCTTTAAAGGTATCTGTGCAGGTGAAAAGAAGGGAGGAAAGAGGACAAAGATGGAAGAATGTCATTCAGATATTATCCTATAAAGATTGCTGAGTCTGTATTTTGAGCAGGCACACAGAGGCTAAACATACCGATGGAAAAGTTGCAAGAGTTGCTTGTTTCCTTCGTTGTGGAAGTTAATATTTGCTAGGTGTAAGTCCACTGAGCCAGTTGATGTAAAATGAAAAGTGTTTTGATGTGAACAGTCAGCTTTAGAATCTGGTCCTGAATGTTCAAATTCCTGTTCCAGGCGCCTTTGATTCCAAAATTTGTGAAAAAAGTAACGAGAACATTCTCTAGTGTAGGATGAGGTGGGTGTATTGGGGGGGGTTCTAGATTTTTACTACAGCTTTTCTCTTTAAATTTCTTAGAAAGTAGGAAGCACCTTCTAATCTTTTAGCTGTCTTTTTCTTTTATATTTAACGATTCAGCAGCATATTGATCAATCCTTTTCTCCAAACATTTTGAAGCACTTGAAACCATTTCTTGCCACATTGTTATTTATAGCGATTCACTAAATTAAAAAATGCTACTTTTCCCTTGCAGGTATATGCATCATTTATAGTCTGGCTTCATTATATTCTGTACTGTATAAACTCCTGTAGGAGAGTGGTTATGTAACGTTCTTATGTCATTACATTTACATGTATTAAATTCCTGGCAGAATCATATTCACTGTAACAAAAGGTTCATTAGCAGGACAAAAATGCTTAACTTGGGAAACTACTAGAAGAAGTGAGACACATTTTCAGGCTGATATTGTTGATATGCAATTATATATTATGTACCGAGTTGATCTGGGATTAGCTAATCCCAAATGACAAGTATAAATGTGATAGAAGTTGTTCATTCAAATGTCTTTCTGTAGTCATAACTTTGAATAGAAGTTATCATCATTAAATCTACAGTGTATATAAGGGCAACTCACTGAAGTTAATAGAGCAATACCACTTACACCACACGGGAGCTTTACATAATACTAGCACTTACTTTGCAAACTGCAAATATAGAAAAAAGAGTTACTCGGTACGCTTTATTTACATGTGCAATGAGTGCAAAACGAATTTATAGCCTCAATTCTGTTATGCATTTAAATATGTTCTTTGTTCTTCCCCTTTCTCTCCCCTGTTGTTGAAGCATAATGGTGGGCGCTTTCAGGGAGAACACCTGGGCACATTCTTTTGCAGAATGTCGTGGCTCTGCCTGAACCAACTTTGGGAATTGATCATTTTAGTTTTGTTGAAATGGCAGTTAAATAGGAGGAATATATCAAGAGTTAAAACTTCATTACTGGAGAGCAATAAAAATGCATCAAGCCTGGAATATTGTCTGGAAGATCAGATTTCTTGGTTATGTTGACACTCTAAAGAAATATGTTTGTTTAAGGAATAGAAATTCTATTTACTGGAATACTACAGTGATAAATTGCATTCTAGTTAGGCTATCTCTGATGTTCTAATTTTGTCGCCTGACAATGGACTGCTGCTATCCATATGGAAGTCAACTGAAAAACATAATGCCAAGGGGAAAATCCGCCTTTACCTTTCTCTAGTACTTAGTGGGACTAATGCTGAACAGTGTTTGAAGAACAAAACCGTTTAATTGTATTTGTAAGCACCTTTTCACTGGATTCTAGCAAGGAATGATCAAGTATAGATATGCTGGAGATAGCCCAGAGAAACCTATCTGCTTGTAGTTTCTGAGTGGATGAGAAGCAGGGGACACGTCGAGTTTCATGAAAAACTGGAAATAGGGATGCTTACAAGTCTCCAGACTTACACGTCTGACGACTTACCTAAATTTAGATGTTATGGCTGTTTTCATAACCTGAAAAGTCTTCTGCACAAGTGTAGATTCTTAAAA
Organism: Phoenicopterus ruber ruber; assembly: GCA_009819775.1. Lineage (NCBI taxonomy): Eukaryota > Metazoa > Chordata > Aves > Phoenicopteriformes > Phoenicopteridae > Phoenicopterus > Phoenicopterus ruber. The sequence goes on from CM020217.1 coordinate 3,289,393, forward strand.
AGGGCTACCTGGAAAACACTATGATAAATATGTCTAGTTACTCCCAAAGTTGTGAAGAAGTGATTTTTTTTTTAAACATATTTGACAAAAAATTGCTGCTTGTTCTCAGTTTTGCAGATGGTTTCCCAGGTTGACTTGTTAGAATGATACGGAAGGACAAAAGCTCATTTGGCAGAACAGGAACTCTGTCATTACTTGTGTTGAGAGCATCTGTCTTGCTCTTGCTCATCTACTTCTGTGTTTGAGCACTGAATAGTCTATGGATAGTTTCTTCTGGTTTCAGTTGCGGGGGACATTCTTGTGGGATGATGAGGTGTCTACAGCTTGAATTGTCAGTGCTGAATAATACATGCATGCTTGCTGGCCTTGCAATTGCTGCAAGAGAAACAGAGAACTCTTGAAGGATGAAGTGTAAAGTCCCCAGTTAATTTCCAGCCTGGCCAATGTGACTACAAGCACCTTCTATGAAGAACAAGAAAGCAGAAAGCCTGGCTTTATAGGAAAAAACAATATTTATTTATAGAGGTATATTGTAACTTGTGTTTTGACTCAGTTGTTTGTCACAATTTAATAAATCAGTGTGGAATTCTACAGGCAAGAAAAAATATCTCTCTAATAGAGGCCATACTGTGCTTTTTAAATGGTCTCAACTAGATGAATGCTATGTCTTACATTTGCTTTCACTCTCAAGCATCTTTGAGAATGCTTTGTGGAAGAAGGGTGTAGAATTTTGATCTTCAGCTATCGATATCTCTTTGAAATAGGTATCAAGGATGCTGGAGGTTTTGAGACATCTGCTATCAATTGTCACTTTTGAAAAACAAGGAGAGGGATTTTAAAAAAGAAAGAACTTGGCACACCTTACTGCTTTAGTTCTGCTGAGTTGATTAAAAATGCTGTCTTTGATGTAAATCAAATGAAGCAATATTTGCAGTCTGTATAAAGTAACTGAAAGAGGTCTGCAAAGCTTAGGTGCCATATATGTTTACTTTTCCTCCTGTTTCTAAATTCTCTGTTCACTTGTTCTACTGAAATTTCAGTATTGCTGGGTTAATGATGTATTTCTGTAGAGTAGATGGAAGTGATACAATGTAGTTTGCAAAAATGTGTACTTCAAGAAATAGGAATATTAAAAAAGAAGATTGGGTGAGAAGATAGTGTTCACAGTTTGGTATTCAAATTCTGCATTTCTGCTCAAATGGATGCATATCCATTTTCTGGTTTCAAGCACCTGCTTGATTTTCTAGATTCAGTGTTTGTGTACATTACTGAGGTTCAGGCTTGAAAATTATGACTCCCATTTTTTACAACTCCCATTTTGAGGAAAAAATGGCCTATTGCATTGTGGGAAAGCAGAGAGCTCTCTTCAAAGGTATATAAATTAATTCTTTTCATTAAAGGAACAGAGGGAGAAAATGTGAAAATCAAATAAATTCAAATATGTTTAAAAAGACTGATAAAAAGCTAAAGGAATTACATGAAAGAGGCAGGAGAAACTTCAGAAGTACATAAGCTACTATTAGCTTTTTACTTTTAGCTTTCAGTCTCTGTATTGATGTCGCAGAGCGCGTTGCAGTAGCGTGTTCAATCTACAGGAGCCAAAAGGTCTGAAAGAGCAACAGAAGTGAGTAACTGTGCTTACACATACTGCAAGACGAACCAGCAGTTTCATCTTCAGGTCTGGCAACAGGCACAAAGCATTAAATCTGCGTGGTCGTGGTCCGTATTGCCACCAGTGTTAAAGGAAATACCCATACATCTCGGGTGTGATTAGTGATGTGCTGCAGAGGTTGCGTAGTGGCAAATGCTCCCTCGTGGTTCCAGCTGGGCTGTCCGCAGAGGAGTAGCAGCTCTTTTCTCTGTGTAGGGAGGCTTTCAGACCGCATATAGACATCTGCTTTCACGGCATCGCTGTCTTCTAGACCGCAAGGAGAGCGTGACGGGCTGAAAGATGAGTGGAGTTGGAGATGTGGTTGTGAAGATCTGTCTGTGCCATCCTTTTTCTTGACAAGTTTATGGATCCTAAAAGATGGTGGAAGCTGCACCCATCAAGGAGGGGTTTTATTTGCATTCACAGCATGGGCAGAGAAGGGCTATATTTGTAGATTTCCTCTGCAGATGTAAGGAATAAGTCCCGGGTTTCATTTCATCCATATTTAGCCTTAAACTGAGAAAACCTTAATGTGCAAGATGGTAGAAATTCAGAATTTCAGTTCAGTGAAAAAATTTCCTTGTAGTCAAATTTATTGCTGAATACCACCTTAAGTAGGTTTGCTGTTTCCTCCCCCCCCCGCCCCCATCAAGAATAGAACCAGAAATTGGAAAAGAGACAAAGGTGCTAATAAAAAAAGAAGAGAAAAGAAAAACAGAAAAGAGCTGCTGATTTTAGGAACTTTCATTTACTTGATTTTGCTTAAAAAAATTAAACTTTCACATTAGAAGTATCCTTTTGAAAAAAGGATGTCTTTCAAAATCTTGAATGGGAAAAAAATCAGGTTTGTGTCAGGCAGACCTTACAAATATATTTAGAGGCAAGTTTAAAGTACTCTGCTTAAAAACAGACGCCTTTTTAAAAAGAGATTTGGGGATTTCTTTCTTTGTAACTTGACGAGATGGTTTGCTCATGTCAATAGTCTTTTGATCACTCAAAAGACATTGGAATCAAAAATGTCAGTGCTTCCAGTCTCTTGATCCAGCTCCTTTAAGTATTGTTACAACAGGAATATATGGGATTATTATAATTTTTTGACTTGCCAAGTTTGTGAGTGTAATCCAGAGCGCTTTGGAGACTGGAGCCACTTTTGGCGCGGTGCGGGCAGGACCTGGAGGGGCTCTGAAACACTCCCTTGCTGGGCCGCCCCTGATCTGCAAGTGCCACTCACGGATCTGCTCTTTCCAACTTAGGGCAAACTCTTTGAACAGGCGTTTTCAGGGTGGGGACTCTGTCTTCTTTCGAAGGTGTAACTCGGGAAGCCCCTCCAGAGCAGGCTCGTGGATACTTCTCTGACAGAGGTCCAGCCCTGCTGTCAGTGGAGTGTGATGATTTAGCACTATTAAATCAAGGCCTGGTGAGACCCATCCGTGCCGCTCCTGCAAAACAAAGATCTCTGCATTTTGTGTTTGCTTTCTCGAGGTGCATTGCAGCTTTGTAAGGCAAGTTATCGCCGTCAGTTATTGACTTTCACATTACTGAAGTGGAGAGGGTTTTATACTAAACCTCCTACTTTCTCGCCTTATTGAATTAGTGGGGGTTTTTTTGAGTGCATATCTGCATGTTAACAGCGTAATGTTTTTTCACGGTAGGAGAGTAATTTCCTAATTCATTTGTACTGCCGAACATTCTTCACTCTAGTTAGAAAAGAAATACAATGGGGTTTAGGTTTTTGTTTTTAAATGCCCTGTAAACCCAGAATTAGAAAAATAAAGCTGTGAATGTATAGGGTTATCCTCTCCTGAATATCTCTGTAAACTCTGATCACAAAAGCTGTAGGGAATATTTTCTGTAGAATTGAAATTTAGCAGAAAAAGAAAGTACCTCATTGAAAACAAATCCTGGTATTTGTACAGTGTCTGGTTTTGTGTACGTGTGTATATATAAAAAAATTAGTGATTCTCCATTCATTTAAATGGATTACTTGTTTTACATGAATAGCAATCTACACTTCAGAGCAAATGCTTTCTGTATGATTTGCTTTGTATATAACGTAATGATTACAAGCAGCTTAAGCATCCAATCAAGAAGAATCAGGTGTAGGACCTCAAGATGGAGGATTTCTGTAAGGAAGATTTGTGTTTTTCCCCGTGCACATTTCAGGACGATAAGAATGTCTTAAAACTCTCAAAGAAGTAGACCAGGAGTAGGAGAGCCTCTGGAAACACAGGTTGAAATCCCCATTGAAGCTGGTGGGAGTTCTGTAACTGACTTCAGTGGATTTAGAATTTCACTGTAAGGATTTTTAGATGCTTTTTAAAATAAGAAGGTGACTTGTTTAATACTAACCCAAAACATCCACTGCATAGCTTCTGTCCTGCTCAAATTCAGATTCGCAAGTCTATAAACCGAAAGGAGAACTGTAGGAAAGTGAAACTATGTATTTCAAGTCAGAAAGTAACTTGAGGTCTTTTCACATCTTTCTCTTCATAGTTATTCTTGGTAGCAGAAGTGACTGAGCCGGAGTTGTTATGATCCATAGCACTTTTTAAGGAGGGGGGGATCAAAGAGAGAAACTGGTGCACTTAGAAAATGCCTTGAGAAGGTATGTGACACAAATGACTGAGACTCCCCATACGAATTTGCAATACAGCGTACTCATCACTGCTGGTTCTTTTTAAAGGGGAGTTAAAAAAAATCCACCGTTGGATGCATTTAAGGCACTAATTCTTGCCAGTGAGAAAGTAAACCCAGGATTTAATCAAATTTCTACCACAGTCGCACCCGAACAGATGACACTGAATATCTTCTTTTTGTTTTGCGCTGTTTATTTCTGGAAAACAAGAAAACATAAAGAAATACATTAAGATCTAGAGTTGCAGAACAGGGAAATGAAATCAGTTTGTCACAGAAGATTTTTTTTATTGACATCTTTAGTTTGTTTTGATGTCTGTAATTAAATCGCTAATTATGTGTTTCTGTTGCAGTGGTCATGCTTTTATTACATAATTGCTACAAGTTTTTCTCTCACCACTAACAATATTTGTTTAACCTTAGTGCATGCTAGTTACATACTTCATAATGTAAAAGCTTAGAAATAGAGTTATTGACTGTTGTGATTAACTAAATCAGAGGGGTTCAAAGTTCTTTGCCATAAATTAAATATGTTTTGTGGCAAAGGATCAAAGATAATTAAAGGATGAAGCAATTGCAGTCATTAAACAATAAATATTATTTCAAAACCAATTGAAGAAAATAAGACCAAAAAATGCAGGAAAACTGATGGCTTTTTAAAGGAGGGGAAAAAAGTTTAGCCTAGGGTAATAAAATAATTTTAAAAAATAATTTGTACTCTGATCCTCTAAGCTTGCTTCTGTGTTTTCTCAAAAAGCATTTGATTAGGTGAGATGCAATTCAGTTACCTTCTCTTTTATTTTTTTTTCCCTTTTGAATTTAGGCATAATTTTTGTCAGTATATTTCAATGTATTCATTAATTTTTCTCATTTGTTTATTTTATGCAAACCATAAGAGACATTTTTTCCTCAGTGAAGATTGCCTCTTTATTTTATTTTGAAATATTTGTATATTTATTTCATTAAATGAGATAATGCTTTTTCTTATTAACATAATTTCCAGTACATTAAACATATTTCTCCACAGACAGAAGAGAGGAATCAGATTAAATGACAGTTAAATCACTTGCAGCAATTTCAACTGTTAAAAGAAATAAGTGTCTCTGTTTTCTTTGTGATCACGAGATGTGCTGTAAAGGGAAATGAAATACTAAAGAAAGGAGGGAAAACATAAAGAAATAATGACTGACTTATTGCAGTAATACCACTGAGAGAAGAAAAACTCACTACAAATAAAAGGAAAAATAATATAGTGGTTTTGAAAGTTACCAAAATTCATTTCTTATTGATGAGATCAGTGCAAGCCTAATACTAAGTAAACTACAGGAGGAAAAAAAAGGCACACCAAAACCCAAACAATGCCATAAACTACAGATGATGAAAGAAGAAATAGATACTATGCACTTGGAGGGCTATTACTCTAAATGCCTTTAATTTTTAAATAATTCATTTTTATCATATCTAAGGAAGTGAGGGGAGAAGCAATTATCTCTTGGTAAACTAACCATGGACCTCTGCTAATGCATTTGCTAAACTAGTTAGGGTTCTCCAAATGCCCATGTGTCCTTACTGCAGATCTGTCGTGTTTTCTTGATCAGGCATGGGGCTACATGAAGGGGAAGATTATCTTTTTATTCATCCTTATAATAAGGCGTTCCAGAATTATTATAATAATAAATGTATTTGTTTTAATAATATTTTTATTATTATTTTAATTTCCAGAGTCTGAACCAGCTGCTTTGAAGAGATCTTTTGAATGAATGACGAGGCTGTGGATTTCTAAGGTAATGTTCATGTTGTTGTTTTGCCCCCAGTCGAGGTTTCCTCTGTTTGTGCTTTTAGGTGTAAACCAATTCTTTTTCACCAGGGTTTTATGTGTCGAGTCTTGTAGTCCTGAGTAAGGACTAGTCCAATATTTGCCATTGTCCTTGTCTTTCTCACTTTCTCATTAATGTGCTCTACAACTTGAAGCTCTTTATGCACCCTGTGTAAAATACTGTGATTTTCAGCTTTAAGATGAAGTCAGAGAAGGGTTTCTCGGGATGGGGGACCCATTTTTAGCTCCCTGCTCTATCTCAGAGTTAACTAAAAATATCGTTTTTAAAGGATTTTAATTGTAGTCTTTTTGCTTTTAAATGCCTAATGAGAAACAGTGATGTCACTGTGGTACAGCATTCTCCCTTATGTGAAATGGTGCAGGAAAAGCAAGGTGGAAAATGGCACGGTTACGAGGCTTTTACGGAATTGTTTTCTGGGGCTGGAGAGCAGATTCTATCTTCCTGCTTGGTGCGCTCGTCTACTGAAGCTGAGCAGGGTACGCTACAGGGTCATTACAGAAGGCTTTTGCACACTGGGGTTGGTGTCCCTTGTGTCCCCTTTTGAAGTTATATTTGTTGTGCCAAGGGGAGCTGTCAGGGAATGGAGGTGGTAATGGAATTTAGCAGTTGAGGAGACTCTAAGAAATTACAGTGCATGTGAAACATAATTAAAGAAATAAAACTAGAAGCATCTGTCATCATCCTCTGTGGACATCAACCAAGTGGGGATTGCTCCCGCCAAGCAGAATCACATCTGTGTTACTATGAAGCCGCGTCAGCTGAGCCCTTTCTCACAAATGCTCTAAAGCTTCTGGTGAGCATGGGTTGAGGGTCATTCCAAGTTCTGCTGCAAGATCGGTGTGTAAGGAAGCTCTGCAAAACAGAGAGAGCTGGTAAGTGAAAATAAATGCATAGAAACATTTCTAATGATGGTGCTTATACTTACAACCTTCATTACCATATTTTCAGAGGGCATAATAATCATTAATGTGTTTATTGTGCCCATGTGAGTTGGGGCAGTAATGTTATCCATTCCTCCCCCCATCCCCCCCAGAACTGAAACATAGACAGCCCAAGTACTTTACTCCAGCTCACGTGGGAAGGCTGCCAAAGATCTGTTCCTGTTTGCGAGGTTCTCTTGCAGGATCTTGACCCATCGTCTTGGCTTTAGGTCCTTGTTCAAGGTGCCTAAGATAGGAGATTAGTTGTGCTGGGCTTCCTCTGCAGTCAGTAAAGAGAGATAGGAATCTCCAGAGGAAAATTCTGATCTCTGGGCATTTTCAGTCTTTTCTGATGGGTTTTGGAGCGTGTCTACAAAACCATGCTCCTCTCGGCAAAGTACCTTAAGAGAGATTTTTGCATCTCTCTGCTCTGGACCCTCACTAAGGACACGATGTGGTTCAGTACCAAATTGAAATAGAACATTTACATTTTTGCCTCTGATGAAGAAGCCCAGTGCAGCTGTAATTCGGTTAACTTTTGAAGATGCTTTATCATGCTTGCAAAATGACATGTGCGACCATATCTTAGATCAATGGGCACCTGACAGTCATGGCAGAAACAAGCAAATAAAAGAAGTCCCTTGATGAGGCGTGAGGTTAAGTGAACAGATGTCCTCCCCTGGATTTCGTTGCAATCGAGTCACCCTCTAAATAGTCATTAAGTTCTTATGGCTGTGAACAATTGTCCTTTTTGGTCTGAGATGTACTGGTAGGACAACCCAAACCATATCCGTGTCCTTCTCAACATCATTGTCCCGATTAACACAGGCTGCAAAATAATTGGACACATGTTTAGCTTTATGCATACTGATTGTCCCTCTGAAATAAAAAGAACTAATACATAACATGTAATGGCGCTAAAAGTGATAGCAAGTTTGAGACTTCGGTTTATAAAAGTGTGTGTGTGTGTAAAAGGCTTAGTTAACTGTTTTTAAATGCAGTAGGTGATGAGAAAAATCTGTTTCAGAATTTAACAAGTTTATATTTTGCATATTCCGTACTGAGGCCATTTTTCTTCTTGTGACATAGCAAGAAACTAAATCAGTCTTTGACCAAGAGGGTATGGTGCTAAAGGTATTCTCAGAATAACATGATTTAGCTTTTGGAAAATATTAAGGCATGACTACATTGGACTTTTTATGTTATATAACAGCAGTTTTTCCATTCCGCACTAAATATTATTTTCAGATTTTTCATCTTGCATGATATTGCCTATTTCATGCCTCTGACAAACTGGCTGAAACAAGCTCTTTTCCCCAAACTTGAGATATTTGTGGATAAAGGATTATTACCTGTGATATATTTTAAAGGTTGAATACATTACAGCGTTGTTTAGGCAGGCTTGCAGATGCAGACAAGGTGTTTGGTTTCCTGTCCGATGCTGCAGCAAAGGTCTGTGTCAGAGTTCAGAAGGGGATTCAAGAGCGTTGGGTTCCCCCTTTTTGTGCTTGGATCAGTAGGTTTAGGATATAGAGTGATCTGGAATATATACTGGAATATTTTCTTGTTCAATTTTTCAGTTAGTATTTTGGCTCTGTGACCTATTCTATCTGTCATACGGCAATATTGTAAAATTAGTGAGCAGATTTGCTTATTGATAGAAGTACTAAAGTTCACATATATCTTGCTGATCTTACTTAGCTCCGACGTGGGGAAGCATGTGGTGGCGGTGTGTCATTCCATGCTCTTAGATTTTGGCCATAGCGTACCTCCCTTTTCTGGAGAAAAGAGCAAACACTAAGTTCATGGGAATGCTTGAGTGCAGAAGGGTGGCTTGGGAATTGGTGCTTCTCTTGGCAGTATTTGAGGAAACCAAGTGAGACTTCATTCTTGGGTTTGGTGGTTGTTTTTTTGTTTTTGTTTGACACAATAGGAATGGCAAAATGAGAGAGAAAAAACTTGGTTCCTCTCCTCTTCAGAGAAGATCTTAAACAACAGAATCTCTCCACTCCAGTCACTCTAGTATATGTCTGACTTGATTATTCCTCTCCTGTTGAAATACGATGCAGCTGTACAATATCTTCACTGACATACACTGGACAAGTATGGAAATGCAAACTAAAGTTTGTGAAAGTCAGAATCTATATTCACCTTATCTATCTATATCTACATTTGTTGATTCCTGTAACTGCGATGCAATTGCTCATCTTTAGAAATGATTCTATGTGCTATACATTGATGGTGCGGGGTTGGTACTGTACCTTTCTCTAACTGGTGAGTAGAGCTGTTGATTCACCTCAGACTTAAGTCATATCAAGGATAGGATTTTTAACTTTTTCTTTTGTTTTGTTTGATTGTGGGTTTCTTTCCTGTGACTGTCAGTTCACTGTAATTTTTTCCTCATTTCTGAAATAAAATTCAAGGGGAATACTCTAGCCTCCTCTGAAGGCGTTCAGTTTACTCCTTTCCTGATTGCACTTCACATCTAGCCTGGTTTTCTAAGGATGTGAGGTTCACGCTGTTGGTCTGTACGTCTTTTCCCTGCAGTGACTTTAGCATTTGTAAACCTGTTTGCAAAGGAGATCGAAGTTTCAAAGTAATTATCTGTTATGAATTGTGTAATTCCTGGTGTCTGGATATGGGACCGATATCTCATAAGTACCTCACTGAGGAAAAGACGGACAGGACTCACTTGGTGCCTTTTCTCTCTGTTGGCAGCAGCCTGCTGCCCAGTCAACGTGTGCATAGCCTGGGACAAACCACAGCATTCGTTGCTGTCCTTTACATGATAAAGGTAATGAGGTGGTGTGGGAGGACAAAAAGTGATCATAGAAAACCAAGCTTCAATAATTCTGTTGCTTTGTGGAACAGATTACCATTTCTTTATATGGAAATTCAAGTGGAAACAGTGGCTTAGATGGAAAAAAATTTCTACTTCATGTTTCTCTTGATATTTCCAGTAAGTAAATGTGAACATAATAAAATGGATGAGTTTCTTGAAAAATACTTGGTTAAATTTAGCTATGTTTTCTGCTTAAAAAGGGAGGGCAGTGATAATAAATTTCATTTGGAAATAGCGGTGCCCTTGGTTTCCTGTTTTCAGTAGGCTTAAGATAATTCATTTGTTCTACTTGTAGTTTGTCTATTGATGCATCATCCCTTCCAAAACTGTCTGTGGGCCATCTTAGCCAGAGTTTCCTACAGTTATTTTTGCACTATTGTTAAGCAGTACCATACAGCATCTTGCTTTTTCAATTTATTGTGTGGGATCAGCACATAGTCTTCCATTGTGGCATATTTGTGTGTTTGTCACTTTTATGGTTTATATGCTAGCATATGGCCAGCAAGCCAAACCTTTTTCCTCAGTTTTCTTCTTTTGTATTGTTTAGTCCGCAGTGCCTTTACATCAACAATTTGTAGAAATCAAATTCCTGAAATATAATTGGTTTGCTTAAAAAAAAGAAGAAAAGCTTGGAGGATGCAATTCATGTGGATTAGTGAGTGTTCTGTGAATGGCTTTATTTTACTACCCAAGGCTGTACGGAGGGGAAAAAAAGCAAATGCCTATTTTTATTTAAACTGCTCAGTGAAGTCATGTAGTCTCAGATACCTCAGCATGCCACTTGCACAGAGACTAGTGCCTGCATCAAGAGCTTTTCTGAAGCAAGCAGAGCTCTTTGCATAGGCAAAAATCTGCCTGCATGGATAGCATTGCATGACAAGGACCATATGTTTGCATTTGTTGTATATGTAACCCCAAACCAGGCAGTACCAGGACCACATGTTGTCCAACTACTACTTTATTGCAGTTGATCTAAAATTGACAAGGGATTTTTTTTTTTTTATGGTGCTGACAGTGTAGTTATTGCTTTGTTTAATTTTGAGCTGGTAGAAAAGACCCTTTTTTCTTAATTTAATTTCTCTATGGTATCAATTCTTATGTGGCACTCAGATAAAGAAATTCCCTGTTTTATCTATTAAAATAATCAATACAAACTAGGCCACAACCACCAAGAAGTTATCAGCTCTGTCATTCAGTAGTCAGATTATCGCCGCACATTGGAGGATGATTTGGCAGTAATTCGAGGAAAGAATGTTGTTGTTAGCACGGCTTCTGTAAAACAAGGAGTTAAAGTTTTAAGCAAAACAATAACTTGCATGACTCCACTTTCTTATCTGTGTAGTTCCAACGTACCGCATATTTTTAGCTCACCCAGTACGCAGTAACCAGAGACCAGTAACCAGTTTGAAATTCTGTACAATAGATGTAATACGATAAATCCACTGTGTTGGCTGCTTCTGCACTTTCCATTTGTTAAAAGTTGTTGCACAGCATGTGACCCGCGATGTAAAGCCTGCTGGAAACAAAATACTAATTTTCTTTAGTTTCTTTGGTTACTTAAGTACTTTCAAGAATACCAACTGTGATTTGAGGTAAAGAATCCCTGCAACAATTAGGATTCATTTACTACTGGAGCATTTTATTAATTACACATTTGTAACCACATGGATAGTCACAAAACCAATCGCACATGTCTGTATTTAGAGATTTGTAGACAGAAGATTTAACGTAAACATAGAAATGTTAAACTACTCATCTGTAGCCTGCAAAGAAGATAACAAGAAGGATTCTGTTCTCTGTATGATTTGTGAACAATGCTAAGTAAATATTCATCATTAATATATAATAACTGTTGCTTTTGGCAGTTCACTTTTCATTTAATTTGATAATGTGTCCAGTAAATGAAGTGGTACAGGCTGCAGTGTTTTACCATCACAATTGCATATTTTCAATCATTGTTAAATGAAGGCAGCTCAAGGCAAAGCTTTAACCCCCACTAGTTTTGTATGTGATAAAAAGAGAAGGCGCTATCAATCTTTATTGTCTGTCTCGCTTACTGTAATTGCATTCAATAGTCCACTGATTCTGTTGTCTGTGCTAATGTCAGGAACAGTGAAGAGCCAGATGCTCAGACTAGATCATATGCATCCAGTGGCCACTTTGATAAGTTGGCAGCAAGTCTCTGGGTTCGATGATAAATTGTTAACGCTATAGATTATGAACAGCTGAACACTGGGAGTGTATATGGAGAAACTTCTTACCTTGTTTTAAATCTGGCATTATGATGCTAGCTAAAGGGCATGCCATGTATTATTCAAATGCATCTTGCGCTGGAAATGTGCCAATGAGTCATTGTATCCCCATGAATGGTAAAACAACAACAAAACACCAAAACAGCCTCAGAGTGATTTGAACATGACATTAATACTCCTAAGACTGTAAAAAGTGTTTCAAAATAGTCTCTAGTAGTTATGATTATCTGATTCTACAAGAGAGCTTTTGAATTACGGTATTCCATCCTTGAATCTATCTTAAAAGTTGTTTTTTTTCTTGGCAGCTTTTTTTCTTTAATTTCTAGTAGTAGCTGGAATGTTTTACAGAGAAACAAACAATAATGCTTTAGTGAAGTATGATCAGTGATATACCTTTGTGGGGAAAAAAATGTAAATAAAGAGAGTATGGAATCAGTTACTTGCTTTCTACATGTTACTTATACCTTTACTCTGTGTCTTATATCTAACGTTCTTCACAGGTTAATTTTTCAAGCTGTTTAGTGAGTGCCATCCCTTGGACAAGTAGCTGTTAAAGGAGATCTGAAAAGACTCAGAAGCCTTGTCTTCACCCAGTTCATATTATTGGGTCAGAAAATGATCCTAGGTTTTTGGTTTGGTTTGGTTTTTCAGGATAGATTTAAATGGTATGCTCCCAATTGTGGATGGTGGTTATATCAGGACAAGTATGCCTTGCACCATATCACTTGTGGCTTATAGCTACAGTACTCCTGACTGTATGGACACGAGGTCTAGTTTTTGTGTTGCTCCATTGTGGTAGTTGCCTGTGTGTATTTTGGTGGATTGTTAGCCCTAAGGTAATAGCCACCTTGAATGTAGAAATGTCAGTGAATAAAGTTCTGATCAATTAGACCTTTTTTTGCATGGTGATGTTCAGAGAGCAGCAGTTACTAGCTCTACAAACGAGAGGTGGGGGCTTCCAAAGCCATGACTCAGAGCTGCTAGAGTAAAGTCATTGATTCGTACAACTCCATCTTGAACAAAGGCTGTGATCAAGTGGTTAACAGAAAGTGTTGAGCACAGTAATGTCTGAAAGACAGAACAAAAATGCTTGATTCATGGACATATATTGCATAACTGCAATATATACCCACCTGCTTGGTATCCTGTGCCTGGAGTCCTCTTCTAGTATGGGGCATCTACATCAACAGAGCTCAGTCTTTTAAAAAGTGGCCATGGGGGGGGCTGTGTTGCGCACTTTCTGTGTTCTCGCCCCGTGCTCAAAGCATTCCTCCAGGCAGGATGCACAGGGTGTTTCTCATCCCTGCTGTCAAAGCTGGTTCAAGGGTGCTCAAGGTGAGGGCGAATGCCTTCCCACTGAGGAGAACGTCTTTGTGGAGAGTTGCTGGCGCTCGAGCTTTTGGGAAAAAGAAACATCACGGTCTTCTCTTAAACTTTAAATGGGTAGTTAATGTTCAGCTTTCAAGAGGTTGACTGAGGTACTGTGGTTAGGAATTGGGTTCTGAATAACTTCTGGTTATTCCTGCAGCCTTGAACTGGGTGCTTCATCTCCTGATGGGCACAGGAGTAAAGGCAATCCTTTCTTCATCACTTCTCTTGGATACTTCAGGCAGCTTATTTGACTGCTGCAAGTGTTACCTAGGTACATCAGCCTCCCTCTGTGCTGTGTAGCCTTATGATAAATAACCTCAGGTAAAGCTGGCCTTGACCGAGGAGAGGAACAGAACACTGTAGAACATATGTGCAAATATTGGTTTTCATACGTCGTTTCTATCTTACGAAATCAAATTGCATCATATTTGGAAATGTATAGGGAACTTCGTGCTACTTAATGCTGCTGTTTGCAACCTGATATATACGTAGAAGAGTCATTATTTGAGCAAGTTTGGAAAACTAAAATTAGTTTGTTAAAATCACGGTACCTACTGTTGCTTTCATTTTTTCCTTTGCATTTTGTTCAAATTAATTAAAGTGCACAGATGTTCAATTAAAGCTTAAAAAATCCATGGCTACAGCTGTTTTGAAGCAACATTGTTGAGATTTAACATATCTAATAATGCTTCTCTCTCAGAAGAAATTCGATTAATGACTCTCTGCTAAATAATTTTGCATTGATAAATTAAAGGAAATGTGAAGTAAACTATAAGGAGATGTAGGCTGTCTGCTCCATTTATTAATTAGAATAACAGAGTAGCCCATAAGATACCAAAATAGAAGATCTGCTTTTCATTTTCTTATACTAACATATGGAAGAACTCTGGTTCCTAGACAATACGTATTGATTTAGCTGGAAATTATTGATACCTCTCCATGAATTGCAAGAGAGGTAACTTGAAATAGCTGCCATGGAAAAGTCATCTACTAACGCTAACCGTACTGGGATTTTGAATTCCTTCAGTACTGCTTTGTAATGTGGAATAATAGCAGTATCTTGCATATGAGCCATGGTAACTGTTAATAGCATTGGGGCTTTTAATATAGATTGTTATATTCTAACCTAAAGAAAGAGAACTTAAGATGATATGGAAGAGATGTGATGATAACAGCTACAGCGGAGATGCTGCTGGACTAGGTATCATTTGAGTGGTGGTTGTGCTGCTTAGGGAAGAACCTCAGATGCAGAACAGCGAAGGTAGGTTAATATGTGAGGACCAAAAAATATTTTCTGTCTTGTTTACAGTATATGTGTGTTCTGTGGGGTGTTCACCAGTTTCTAAGCAGAATTTATTGAACCACATTAATTTATCTTATGTGAAGAGTAAAATATAGAAGAGTTTAATACTTATTTGAATTATCATGTTGTTTCTCTGGTAAGCCAGCTGGTATAATCCTGTGGGTCTGACTGAGGCCAAGATTTCACCCCCACAATAAAGTCAGCAGTAATCCTCCTTTTTACTTGAGCACAGAGGACTTTACCCTTAAGTTACTTTGTTGTCAGTATTGTTATGACTAAGCATCAGTTAATAGCACAGAAGCAATTGAAGCGTACCATGACCTAGGTACTGTGCTCGAGGTTGTCGCATCCCGTGCTTCCAAATACCTTGGCAGTGTGTTTAGTTTATATATGCTGCACACAAATCAAGACGTTTTATGATGAAGACAGTTCATTGAAAGAATACCTTTTAAAATTCACTCAAAAGTTTTCTACCAGTTGACATGTGGTAGGGCTGTATAGTTTGTGGTATATTAGTATAAGAATCCCATTACTTGTGCATGCAAGAGTGGGGTTTTAATTTATTTTCAGTTCTCAGGTAACATTAGAAGCAATAATCATACCTGTCTCTTTAAAGTGACATGGCTGCACTGAATAATTTTTGAAATAATTTTATTTGCAGATGGTCTGCTAGACATTAGTTCAGTTAGAAGATTTCTGCTGTAATTCATGGTTTCTGAAAGCTCTACCAGAACACTAGATAAGAGATAGGAACTGATTTTTGTCTGGGGCCAAAAATGGAATTTTGTATGTGAAAAATATTGTCTGTATGTTTTTGCAGCTGCAAATAATTGGGAGTAAACGTAATGGCTAGACCTATTGCTTCATTTGTATTTGCAGACGATTACATTGTTGTCTCACTGCTTTTAAACTGATACGTAGTTCAGCTCTCAAGTGAAGTTACTCATTTATAGCCGAGCAGATCAGGATCTATACGTCCACCTCACTGCATTGGTCTCTCAGTTGGGACACAGAGGAACCTGAGAGCACAAATTGTTTTAACAAAACTGCAGCCATGTTAGATTACGTATGATAAACAATATGACATTTTGCTTCTTCTTGAAAAGAAATTATATGGAAATCAAAAATATGTATCCAATATCTTGTTTAGAGGGGGGTGGGAGAATCGGGTTTAGAAATATTCTCATGCTCTTCTACAAAGGTACAATATTCAGAATTACTGCACCTAGATCTGAAACCATTGACAGTAAAGGAGAAAATTCTCCCTTTGATGCAAAAACCTTGATTTCAGAACCAAGCATTTAAAATCAAAATTTCTTTGAGGTAAATTCTGAACTAAATTGTTTCAAATTAAGAGACCAAACCAATTTTCTTTGAAAAGATGAAGAAAAGCCCCTTGACTTAGAACTAGATTAGTATGTGAGATAAAACTTCATAGTTAGGACCAGTTTGAGGAAGCTGAGAAGAATTTCTGAAACATTTCAGAAGCGTTAAATTTTAATTTCTTCCTGAAAAAGTTTTGGCATAAAATTTCCCTCAGTTTGTGGTGTACCATGCTAGTTAAACTTCTCTTGATTATGGGGCAGGAGCTTGGTTCCATAGCCTTCTGAAGTCTACAGCAGCTTTGCAGCTGAATCTGTAGACCTAGGATCATATCTAATGAAGTTGTAGTTTGGTTGTTTTTTTTTTAAATAATCTCCTTTTTCTTTTTTGCTTTTAAAGCAATGTAATAGCAGGGGGGATCAAGTTCTGTCATGGTACTCAGTCCTCTGATTTCTCGCTTATGTAGTAATTTCCACTTGCGTTAAGTTGAACATAGTCGGTAGACATTATGCTCTTCTGATTAGATTAAAATCTTCACCTTTGGAAGACTAATAACTGTGCAAAATGAAAGTTATTAGAGAGAGAGACTTTAAACTTTTCCCTTTTTACTTCTCATATGGGTTATATTAGTAGTGATCCAGGCAGATTTAAAAAAAAAAACCTGTTGATGCTTTTTATGCGTTTTTCTGTGTTTGTAGAATTGGTTTGAATTACGTGTAGAGAGTATGGAGTGTAAAGTTCCTTGGCTTTAGTGGATTTCTGTGTTATATTTTAAAATATCTGCATGCTGAGAAACTAGTCAGATTACTCCAGTAATGTGCTCTTTCAATAGGAGTTTTGGGCGAAAGCTCAGCATTTTGAACATGTGTTGTAAATTTTTAATTTGGGTTGCCCCGGAATTTGAATGGAATATTTGTGTGTTCCTATAAGTCTTGTCAGCACATTGTTTAGTGAAGGGATTCAGTGTGTCTGTAACATCTGTAGAAAGGTATATGAAAAGCAGCAGCAGATACTTCCATGAGCATTTGTGAGGTGAAGTCTAACATCATTGCTAGGTATCTGCACAGATGTTAAATGGCTGTCATAAAAAAAAATTAGAAACGTTCAGGTGTAGAAAATTATTCAAATTATGTAAATATTCAGATGTTTTATATAAAAATAAGAAGATGCCACCTTGTGGTAAGAAAGATGTTTTAGTGCATCCAGAAAACCTTTGGGTGAATAGGGTACACATCTGAAAGCTGGCAACGATTTTTTTTTTTTTTTTTTAAGCAAGAGTTTAAGTAAAATTAAGTTTTAGTTAGAGAATTACATGACCAAACTTCCCCTTTCCCATGTGTTTTCCTCCTCCTTACGAATGTGCTCTTGTACTAGGTATTTACAGGACTGTTGAAGCAAAAGCTGAATATTTTCAAAGCTGCTTGTTCCTGTGTATTTTCAAAGCTACTTGCTGTTATCCCAGAAAACTGGGGCTGGGAGGAGGGACACACCTTTAGCCTGGGTAGCGGCCGTATAGCTGAGACTGCTTTTTGTAGTTGCTGCTTTGTGGTTAATACTGCATATACAGGCTGAGATAGCAGAGGAAAATGTTGTCTCTATTTTATACTCACCACTTTGACTATTATTTGATTTGTAGCCAAAACTTATTTATGGAAAAATAAAGGTTTAAAAAGATAGATAACATCTCTAAATTTGTCTAACAGACAGGCATGTCTAATACCCATTATGTTACGCCATTCTTTATAATGGATTATAAAAAGTTTGTGTTTGCCTTTGCACCTATTCAAACTTAATTTGCAATTATAAGGTGAATTGTGTATCCTAACAACATCCTCTTTCTCACCAGGATGCTGTTCTTTAAATGTTTTTTAGTTGTGTTTTTTTTTTAATCTAAACAAACCCCCCAAACCTTGTGCTTTCTCTTTTTATCCTGTGTTCTATTTTCTGTGATTTAAATAATCTACTGTATCTGCAAGACACTTAGTGGGACCACAGTATAACTGCTGTCACGTACATGATAACAAACTACTGTTGTCTTACTGTTTAGGTCTCTTTATTTTACACATTGGTGGTCAGGAAAAAATTATAATTGGAAAATCTTAGTCCTAAATTTTGCGCGCGCGCACACACACATGCTCCTTAACAGCAGGGGATGTCTACCCTGTGCAGGCACTTCTGTGCATATTGATGCTAAATTTATATAATAATAATAAGAAGAAAGGGGTTAGCAATTTTTCCCCAATTTGAAGAAGTATTGTGCTTGTAATTAAAACATGCTTTCTCTTAACGTAATTTATTTCCTTGCATAATGTAATTTGACAGAGTATTATAAATGTATATCTCTATGCTTCATGACCCCATTATGAGGACAATTTTTCCATAGTAATTCATTTGTGTTCTGTTTCTTCTTGCTTTCTGATTACACAATCAGTATTGAATTGTGCAACCACCATCCTGATTAAAATGAGACAAAAACCTATACAGCTTAGCTCACTGAAAATCTCTTCTTGTTCCCCTAAAGACAATGGCAATATTCTTATTTGTTGGAGAAGACAAAGTTATTGCAAATGGAAGAGTAGAAGGTGGAGCTCCAGCTCCCCATGGGAGGAAGGCAGGGTAGGAAGTATCAGCCACAAACATAATTTGGAGAAGTATTGCAGCAAAAAAGGAGAACCATTAGAAAGTTGGGACTAATAAGAGGGATTTGGGAGAATGTTTCTCATTTTTCTCCAGATTTTAGGACCGCAGTAAGTATAGTGTTTTTCACAGCAACAATTAATTCATTTAGTTACCAAAAAAAAACCTTTAAAAAGAAAAAAGTGATTTTGATGCAGGAGTCATAATGCTACCGCAAGCACCAATAATTTTATTTTTAATTTTATCTCACCACCAGGCCTAAGAATCTGAACAGCCCCAGTGGTGGGTGGCTGCTGTGGGCTTCGCCTACTCCAAACAGTTTACAGCTGCTGTGTTTTTAGACTAACCCAAAATGTGCTTGACAAGTAATACAAGGAAACCTATTCAGTCACTTGAGAAGGGTTAATATATCATTAGTCTGGAATAATTTTTGTGGTTAGAATTAAACACACATTCCCGTAAATGGTAGGATTAAACAGTCTAAATTGTAGGTATTTTTGTTTGTGTTTCAATTCCCTTTGTTTCTTTTTTGTTCATTTTTTTAACTTTTTGTGACTAATGTAGTATTTGATTATTGATTGGCTATTAGTTAGAAATGCAAAATTTTGATTCATTTCTTGAGAATATTAACAAAAGGAATGCTGAGTGTATAAACATGCATTTTGCAATGCTGAGTTGATCTTGGGAGTAATCAGCTAAAGAACTAGATCTTAATGCTTGAGACTAGAACATATCCAGAAAAATTGAGAAACGGAGTTGCAGATTTGCCTGTTGAACTCTGCCACCCTGACTTTATTGATTGATTTTTTCATTTGAGAATGTGCTGCTCACAAGCAACAACAGTAAATTAATCAAACTTATTAGAAAATGGTGTGCCACAAATCTTAGCAGTGGGCCAAGTTCAGTAAAATGCTGATTAATATAAATTATTAATTTTAAAAAAAAATTCATTAGAGCAGAAGTTTGCCCTCGTGGTCCATGCTTAAGTTTGGGAGCTGTGAGTTCCTAATTTTAATACCCCGGCTTTTTTACTAGTTTTTTTTCATTGCACGTATAGTTTTATGTTATCCCCTCTTACTTCCTAAAGAAATAATCCGACTTACTACAGTGGTACTACTCAACATATTGAAACTCCACGTAGTGATAGCTAGAACTGGTCAGAAAATGGGAAACATGTCTTGTGGAACATTTCTGACCAATTCTAATTATTGCCATTAATGTATCATTGAAAAATTCTAAACAGAATTTCTTTGGAAGGTATGACCTGCTCTTTGAAAGTGGGGGAAAATACTTATTTTTAATCACCTTCATCTCGAGAGCTGTAATTGAGGTTATGAAGTTATAGTGGATTAACAGGTTAGTGATTTTTTTTTTTTAATATGGGAAAAAAAAAATCAGCTAGTTTCTTATAAAAACTTTACTAAGTACTCAACCTTTGAACACAAATGC
Organism: Phoenicopterus ruber ruber; assembly: GCA_009819775.1. Lineage (NCBI taxonomy): Eukaryota > Metazoa > Chordata > Aves > Phoenicopteriformes > Phoenicopteridae > Phoenicopterus > Phoenicopterus ruber. The sequence goes on from CM020217.1 coordinate 3,309,613, forward strand.
AATATCAAATGTTTTAAGTTAGGGCCATAAGCTTCACATTAGAAATTAATCATGAGATGTTTTGGTGATAAAATCTCTCTCGTTTGAAAATGTAATTTATTAACCAGCACAATATCTATTTCAGGGCATTATTCAAGCTCCAATAAAGATTTTCATAATATTATAATAATGTGCCAATATTAAGCCTTGTGTGAAAGGAAATCATGCTTTTCTCTTGGCTCGCAGTCTCCCTTTTTTTGTCCCCTCTGGGATGCAAAACCAGAAAACACAGGGACATGACCTGATGTTTGCTGGTGTAGCAGACAAGTCACAACCGATCTTGGAGTAGACAGTGTTGGTGGTGGGGCAGCATGGCTCCGGTCCCTGGTAGCTGGCTGTTTGTTGGCCACGGCCCCTTCTGCCTGTGCCGCGGGTGCGGAAGAGAGGTGAGATGCTGACGGCTGAGTAGGCATTCCCCAGAGACCTCTGTGCTCTCCCATGCACGCAGCGTAGGTCTGGGCTTCACGTTAGGGACCTGCGTGGGTAGTGAAGGGTCTGAGGAAGGCTTCAAGGTAAAGTGCATCCCATCTCTTGCACCTCCATCTTATTCCTGCCTCTCATCCTTCCCGTCCAGCTTTGCACTACTGTTGGCTCTCGCTCACACATACGGCGGTGGAAAAGAATACGCGTAGCATGTTTGATCAAAATGGACTGAAACAGATGGAAGTCTTGGGATCGTACTGTGTTTCCTCTCTCTGTGCTTGATAAAGGAATAGTCAGTAAAATGCCAGCAAAGTATTAGTTCTGGAGAAAAAAAATACTTGCAATTCCCCTTGCATTTGCATCGTTTTCTTTATGTTGTAAAAATAATTTAATATGACTCTAACATGTTGATTCTGGGAAGCCTCGAAGAAAGGCAAGAAGTACATGACAGCGCTTGAACTGTGCTATTTTGCCTGTGCTGTAATTATTTTCATTTATGAAATTCTAAATTCTAAATTCTGTTTTAAATATTGAATATTTCTGGTGAAATGACAGCTTGTGCTAGCTTTAGGATATGCCTGCCTGGTAATTATTCATGAGAAGAACAGCTGAAAACAAACTAGTTATACACCTTGGCAAGTCACTGTGATTTTAATTCTGTGAAATTTCCCTATGGCCATGTGACTTTATTCTAAAGTACTCTAACAGTGCAGATGTCCAGAATGCTGTAGCTGTTACAAATGTTATTCCTGTATTCAAAGTTTTGAATCATCAGTGTTTCAGGAAAAGGGGAGGAAAAAAAAAGAAAAAAAGAGAAGAGAAAAAAAGACTGATGATACAGTGTGTGTTTTGAGTGTTTGTCACATACTTCATTACGTGCAGCTATCATACATTACTGGAACACAGATATATCATAAGTAATATATCTCGATGCCTGTTCAGGGCATATAATGGAATTTACAATGCCTGGAAGAATGCATCACTGAAATGCACTAAGTATTTTAAAATATCTTGTTTAAGCTAAGATACAATAGGCAGCATCAGCACTGACATTTTTGGAAGTTTAAAAGTAAGATAATTTCTATGTAACATTGGATGAAGAATTGAAATGCTTCAGATCTAGCTAAAAATAAAACATTTCTCTACTTTCGCCTTTTCTTGTTCTTCTCCATATGGCTCCTGAAGCATTCCTTCATTTAAATAGGTTTTAGAGCTCTTTCCTTATAGTTCCTAAAGCATTCATTGCTTTTGAGAAAAAAAACATTTAACATGTGCTATTTTTGTTATTCTAATTAGAAAAAAACAGCTGGTCCTGCGCAGCTCTGACTGTAGTCTTTTTCAACACATTGTTCAGATTTTTTTTCTCTTTTTCTGTCAAGCTACAGGCTACCACCTCTTCTCATCCCACACGAGCCAGCCCCCAAAACACCTGCATGTGCAGCCTTAAGTATCACATCTGCCAGGGAACAAAAAGAAAATACTTTATTGATCACAAGACACATACATCAAATTGTTTGTATTAGGAATATATATATTCACAAGTAACTGGAAGTGACACCAGGCTAATGTCCAGTAGCTTCATTTTCCATTCAGAGGTATTTTTTTAGACTTTAGCATGTATTCTTTCTCATACATATAAACCAACTTAACTGCTTTCATATTTTTTTTTTAAAAAAAAAAAAGGTAATCAGCCTTCACTTAGGATTTTGATATCTGTAAACGTGTGTGCCTACAAATAATCATTGAAGCTGATCAAAGTCACACTCTCTGTTGCTATGGTAATGAATCCCCATTTTGTTTACGGACGGGTATGCGCCACATGACAAGAAATGATGTCAGGTGGAAAGCTGAGATAAATTAAATTTGTGGTCTGAAGTTATTAACATATGTTTTGTGTGAGTGTGTGCATGTGTATTAACTAAGAAAGGGAAGATCCAGAAAATTCTGTTCGTTTGAAATGACATGGAAACACAGTCCTTACAACATAAATCACGGCGCAGTTTATTCCAGTTAGATGAAAGAGACATAGAGCGGTTGGGGCAATGACGTTTCCGTGGCACGTCCAAATCAATGGAGCTGTTCTTTAATAGTCCTACTCATTATTTAATTTCCTTGTCCGTTGTTTCCTCTAGTTTGCAATTCCATTTGTTGATCAGATTGCTGTCGCAACCATCCCTAACTTTACATACGTGTGTTTTGTCCGAATGGAAAGTCAGAATTTATTTCTAGCTTGAAACAAAAAAGTCATTACATTTATTTATGAATAATTACACAAATATTATTTTGGAAAGCAGAGGAATTCATACAATAAATATTAATTACATTTCAAAACAAATGCTATAATACACTGATAATTTTGAAACACACTTTGAAGTCCTAAAAACATGCAATTAAGATGAAAATCTGTGTATCTGTCAATTAATTTACTTCTGTTTATGCAGTATTTCCCCTAATGCCAGCATGTTCTGCTGGTTGTTGCAGGAGACTGGCCTTTATGGGTCAGAACCAAACGCAGGTAGGTGTTGGGGAAAATCAAAAGCCTGTAGTCGAAGTAAGCATTAAAGGGAATTTGTTTCTATACAAATTTTGGATATGACAGCCTTTTCTTTTTAAGTTTTATGTGTATGTGTATGCATGTACATATGTTTTTGGAGAAAGTGATTGAATGCATTTTCCTGAAAGAGATTGTACTAGCGATTTCACAAAGTGTGGATGAGAAGCTGTTTTTATCAACAGTAATTTTCTCTTCTTGGTCATGTGTTTACATAAAAAGGATAACAGAAATGCCTCTAGCCAGCTGAGACTTCAATTCCCCTGACTTTCAGTTCCACTGCTCCGTACAGCACCTGTCACAGTACCTGAATGAAATCCCACTAAAGTCAGTGGAGAAACTCAGCAATTTCAGCAAGTTTGGGATTACAGGATGGTGACCATGTAACAAAAAGCAGAAACCAGCAATTGAAATCTGTAGTGTTTTTTATTCCTGAGGGTATGGGGGACTTCATACCAAATTAAATAACTTGTGCATCTGATAAATTTTCCTGAGGAATAAATTGCATTAATCCTTTTTTAGAAGGTGTAGCATTAGTTAAGAGAGGCAACAGAAATGTTGTACCATGATAACATCGGAGGGGCAGGGCTGTTCGGTACAGCAGAGATGGGGAACTACTGACAAACTTAGCCAGTGCTTCGGTGTTCAAGCAGACTGAAACAATGCCAATTTTTTCTTTTCCAAAGTTTGTCTTGTGGAGCATATTCCTGCACAGAATATTAGACTAGAAACGTATTAGAAACACAGAATTAGACTAGAAACACAGACTGCAGCAGTTTTATTGCTCCAACTATATCTATTAAAAAAACGCATTGAAGATGCATTGATATTTTCGTACATTTATATGTTATTATTTAATATAGGATTAACACTGGATTTGTTACTTTGAAGGCTGCAGACCATTTTTCTGTTTCTTTAGAAATATAATAATCTCTCTAATTCACGTGCCATGTGGTGGTGTACCACCTAGCAATAGGTGCGTAATTGAGGGCAGAATTTGACCCTTTGATTCTGTAAATCACATATGATCATTACAGAAGAGCTCAGATCTTTAGACGTTGTATGATTGCCAGCTCACCAGCCACCCTTCCTTTGTCACATTATTTTTTTAGAGTCTGACACTCTAATGAAAGCAATACAAAAGGCTGCCAGAGCCCAGCTCAGAATGCCCAATTTGCTTTGACTGCCATTTTAGAGAGCAAAAGTGTGTTCCATTATTTGTATCGATATTAGGATGAACTTAGAACGGCAGATCTTCTGGACAGGGGCTACACCTTTAGTTTCCTTTAAAGGGTTGTGCATGTTTGTGCTATCATGTAAATAATAATTCAATAGAAAATTAATGCATTGCTGAAGGTGGACGAACAGACTTCTGTTGGCTCTGTGGAGCACTAGGATTTAAGCATTACTCAATTTTCAGCCCTTACACCTAAGCGATAAGATTTCAGAAGATTTCGTGTATGTCTTTGTGTATAAAAGCTGAGCAAACCCCGTTTTCTTTGGCCCAAGCTTCTAGAATAATCCACAGTACATGCAGTTGTACTCGTTACCTGATGTCTGCAGCAAGGACAGAAAGTGTGCTTTTTGGCACGCTGTTTTGAGAATCTTGTATTTCTTTTCCTTCTGTCTTTCTTGGCCACCAACTTTTTCTGTCCTCCTCATCTGAGATACTGGGGGAGAATGAGAGCATTAAAGCAAGCTTGTCAAATGTTAACCTGAGAAAGAAAAGGCTTGGAAATTCATTTTGTTCCCTGGAGAGAGGCTGTATTATTCTGAGGTGCCCTCTGCTATGTCAAGAGCTAAAGATGCTTCATGAACCACACCTAGGCAAAGATGAGTCAGACCCTCCCTTCGAAAGGCTTAGACCTGTTGAGCATCCTTTTCATCATTACAACATATACAGTACATTGGAGCATCTCGGATTAATCATCTCTTCCCACAAGTAGAATTTCCTTTTGTTAAGACCTTAGGGAAGCTAAATTTTTCAAAATACACGCTGGACGGGACTGAAGGGTTTTTTCGTTTCCTTTGGAACCCCATTCACAGAAGCAAACCTCCAAGTTTAAACTTAAAAAACAGAGGCAGCAAGGGTTTCAATTCAGAGAAAGAAAGATGCATTGGTCCTGAGATTCTGTGAAGATCCTGCATTCTCCTCAGTGCTGGAGAAATTTGTGAAACTCATTATCTTCCGGTCCAGCATTTTAAAGAAATCCCTGACTATATCAAATACAGCTTTGGCATAAATGTGTGTAACTAATATTAGAACTCTAAAAATGATCTCGTTAATCATCATTTCAAAACAATGCTTAGATATTCTTAGAGGCGGGGTTTGGTTTTTTTGATGGAGTCAATTGAGGCTTAATTTTCTATGTGGATATTACCAATGACATGCACAGATCTTGAGCCCCAAGGGATTTCTTCTGAGACATCACAGTGTGAACATATTGCTGCACATGAAAAATACTTCTACCGTTGTTGCTCAACAGAGAATTTTCTGACTTCAGAACATGTTAAAAAAAAAAAAACCACAAACATAAAAAACAATCTCCCCCACAAAATCCCCAAACTATTACTTTTTATTCTGAGAATTAGCATGTTACAACAGACTCTGAAATTTAGGTTTTGAAAACGAACTCATTTTTAGAAAACCAGGTATGTAGAGCTTATAAAGAATTTGGATGCGCAGAGTAAATTCACATATGCAATACAAAGTTAGGCTTCCATGTGATTTATTGGGTTCATTTGCTTCCCTTCTCTACTTTTATTCTGGATCTTTCTATTGTTATTCTTCCAAAAGGAATACAGTACAGCAGATTCATCAGAGGCCATTATTTACTGATTCTGTATATTGTTTTCATAATGGTTGAACTCAGCAATTCATGAACTGATTATTGAGTTTTAGCAAGTGGCTAATGAATCATTGATGCAGGCTCAGAGAGAAAGAGATTCCTCATGTTTCTGCAATTCTGCAGGTTTCTTTCAGATTTCGCAACTAGTTTCATTCATTTCCTTTATTTCTTTCCTATCTTCCTCTCATAGAATATTATCTTCAAAAAACCCCAAACCAGTGACCACTTAAATCGTGTCAAGTGTTTTTCCACCAGTAGGTTAGTGACCATATATTGACTAAAAGTAGATTTAAGAAAGAACCAACAGGATTTGCAAATTTCGTGAGGTCTCAGGCGAATGAGAAACTATCAATAAACTTGAAGTCATTATAAATCAGCTACAAGATGGCACTAAAATAATATGCAATTTCAAATGAATGATTTTTAAAAGTTAGCAAAACAGAGTTGTTGATTAATATAGCATAACATATTCCTTGCTTATTATGGAATAGTATTGAATTATTATTTAAGATACTGTATTATAGTTGTAATGTAGCAGTGTGAAAACTTTAATAGTCGCCTGCAAAGAAGTAGTTCTTTTGATTCTCATTTTTATCTTTCAGCTTTTTAAAACGTGTGTCCCTACAGAATTGTTACATGATAATAGAACTCAAAGATTTATTTCTGATAAAAGGTTTAAATTGCAACAGCAAAATATAATAGCTCAATAACAAGACTGAATATGCCTTAAAATAAAGAAGAAAGAAATTGCTTACCTGTCTATTCATGAAAATGGATCCATCATGTTGCAACTTGCTAGTAGCTCTCTGTAGCCTGTATGTTGGAACTCAGAAGGGGGATAGGCTCATGGGGTTTATTCACTGGTTGCATTGCTTTGCGCGTGTTCGAACTCTGTAGTAACAGATATTCCTGAAAGTCCTTTCAGCGTGGATTAAGCCTTACTTGTCACCTTCACCTTTCCTGTAGTAGAGAATTGCATTTGTCCTAATCTGGCAAACTTGGTTTGTTTTCATTTCTACTAAACTACTATTGAGAATGGTAGAATTTTTTATTTTCCTGTGGTGAAGTTGAATAACATTTGTGAAATAAGAAATTCCAGAAGTATATGTTAAAGACCATTCACAAGTTTTGAGGGCTTATTTGTTAGTGATATCTGATTTGAAATCAGATTTCTGTGGTCATCCATACCATTCTTACACTAGCAGAACAGTTGTTTGCATATTTGTGATAGGTTGTGAGAATTTTTTTTAAGAGAAAATCTGAGTATTTCATGAGAAAATCAAAATGTTTTAGTTAATATAACTTATTATATTGCCATGAGGGTTACATGGAGTTGCAGATAATGTACTGATGGTCTCATATAGGCTCCCTTTCCTCATGTGTTATATTGTTCTCTCAAGTATTTGGGTGTGTGTTCTTGTGCTCTTGCTCTGTCTCTTTTTTTTTTTCTTTCTCTTTTTTTTCTTTCCTCTTTTCCAAGTAGAGAGGGGCAGTCTCATCATGGGAGATTAAATCTTATTGGAGAACGCAGCCTGTAGAAAAGATGAGGGGCAAGGAATCAATCAGAACTACTATTATATGTAACAGGAAAATTGGCAGGCTAGAATATTTATGTTTTTGATAATAGTTTTCTTCCAGTCTTGCTCATAAAACCAGTTCATCATCAAAACCAACTTGATTGAGTTGAAAAAGTCCATTTTCTATAGTTTCAGTTGAAACTTTCCAAGCAGCTCTTCTTACAGTTCCTTCGTAAACACGTGGTTTTGTGGTTCTTCTCATGGTTCAACACCAATCACCATTTTGATCTTTATGAAATGTGAAGATTGCCGGGGGCTGATGTAAAGAAATTTTCTGCCTCTTGCAACCCTCTTCTCTGAAAAGAGAGCACTGGTACCATTTTAAACCCCAAATAACAAAAAGCCTGCTTTTCTGAAGTCTGAAATTACCCTACTTTTATAGTATAGGCAGTAGCAGGTACCCATAGGTAGGCTGAACTGTTTCCTCTCATCTTTTCTTTTTCTCTTCATATTTCTATTCATAGAGACTGTCTGCCATGTATGGAATTTAACTGCCCTTAATAAGGTCTGATTGGAATTTTCATGAGCAGTACTTTGTCAGATTTGTTCAAAATAAGTGAGAGAAGATGTTTTATATATTTTGTATATTTTCTTTCAATAGTTAAAAAGTTAATGAGAAAACACTCTTTTTAAAATTAGGAAGTAAATAAATATTTTGTAGTATTAAAAGTCATTGTCTTTTTCAGTATGATAGATCATTAAAATAAGTTACATTTGTGATGTACATACATTTTCCAGGACAAAGACTGTGAAAACTTACGGGAACTTTATTTCAATAGCAGGTGCAGATAAAATACCTGGATATTTTTTCAGGTGTATTTAATTCTGCTGAGAAGTTAAGTTGGAGTGTTTGAACAATTATATTTAAGAGAAGATTTTCTTTTTTTTTTTTTTTTTAGAATAATGAGATGAAAAAAAAAATCCGTGAAATAGTATCCCACTGTATTGTACTGCAGACTTGGAGAGAGTATTGTATTGTAACTTCTTGCAAACCACAGGAGCAGACCACATATCGAGCACAGAACAAAACAACAAAAAAGAAATCCCCCAAAGTCTGACCAGAGGCTGTTAGATTTAAGCTGAAGAGAGCTAATGCAAAGAGCCTTGGGGACAGATCCTCAACTGGTATAAACAGCTCGGCTGAGTTTGGTGTTGTAAATAGGATTGTTTCCACCGGCTGAGGATCTGCCCCTCTGTGCCGGTACTGGCTGAGAGAAGTTTGCTCTAAAGTAGACTTGCTGTGGTTTTTAAATAAATAAAAGGCAGTCTTTTCAGGTATTTAATACTCTTCTGTTCCCAGCTCGCTTCTGTTCAAAGCTCGCTCTGTGTGTATGTTGAATTTGATAAACAAGGCAGACAGACAGTTTACAGATTCGGTGCTTGTCGAGTTTCTCCCCTTTTTAAAGAGCTGCTTGCATGTACAGCTTCTTGGCTGCATGGAACTTATGATAATGCAAATAAGCCGCAGAGTCTTTCATGCCAATATTCACTTTCTACTTTTGTCCAGACTGGTCTGTGTACCAAGAGAGGTGAGCTATTAATATTGCCTTTTTACAGCTAAATTATCTGACTCCAGAATTGTTCACAGATTCTATTAAAGACCCCTATGGAGGATTGCTTCTACAAATAGGCATTTTAATTCATCCGGGTACACTAAGGTGTTACCTTCCTTTCATTAATAAAATGGAAACTCATAAAGAAAACCAGATTATCCTGAATTTATGATCAAGTAATTTTGTTTCTCTTAGCTCTGGTAATAATTGTGGAACATTATTTCCTTGTTTCTTTTCCTTTCTCCTTCATATACCTAGACAATCTTAATTTCTCATGTTTGTTTATCTTTTTTTCCCTTTTAATTTGACAGGAAAAGCTATCTAGGACCCCAGGAGGCAAACACAGAGTTAGGAATTGGTCCTTCCCATCTCCACTTTAATGAAATAATAAGTAACTGGTTCATATTTAGAAATTCTGGGTTATTTTTTTCTGTGTTCTATCTTAAAAATTCTTGAAATGGTAGTTTCGGGCTTCATTTTTAATACATATTTTCCACTGTTTCTGGCATTTTGTCATCCACACTGTAAAGTGATTGATCTCTCTCATCATGACTTTAAATATTCAACTTTTTACCTGCGTTTTACTATTTTTCCCTCTGAAAGGAAGCTTTCTTTACTGTTTTTAAACCATTGTTTTAATCTTTCCTTCCAATCAGCTGAAGGTGAATGTTAACAGACTGACTGAATGAAATTTCAATACATTTGGGGTCCTCAGTAGGGATAAATCACTACAGGTTTACTGACACCAACCTCTCTCTGCCACTTTTCATCAATGGCAAACCTGTCTCTTTATTGACAGATGCCTTTTTGGGGGAAATACCCTGAATCCAGTTCTTCAGAAGGCAGATCATGCTATGGATCACTTCTGTGCTGCAGAGCACTTCTGAAGCACCTCTGCAGAGACCACTTCAGTTGAATGACTACTTCATGGACTTAAAATGAAGTGTGTAGAGCTAAATTGTCTCTGTAGATGCTTTGGCTAAACTTCTGGTAGTAGGCTATGCTTCTGAGATCTCTTAAGAAGCAACTACAGAAAACATCCAGCGTATTTTCTGACCAACTGAAGGGTTGTGATCCAACTGGGTTCAATACAGTAACATGACACAATGGTAATGTCGTTACTCTCCAGCTAAACTTCAAAGTAACTAAGATACCAGCAAAATTTAAAGCATCTTTGTTTCTTGTGCCTTTTCATTCAGAAGCTGTTGATCTCTTTTAAAATAAAGGAAATGAGATTTCCAAATTAAATTTGAAAAAACCCCCACACATTTAAAGTTAAACGAATTAATCAGATCGTAATCATGGTCTACAAAAACTGGCAACAAAAGTGAGAGCGCCATATCTCCATTCCTGTTACAGAAAGAAAATCTTCCTCAAACCACACTTTTTTATTTTTTTCTAAAGAGTTTTGATAGTTTCCTTACTTGCCCACAGGATCATAATTTGCCCCTTAAAACATTTTAAATGGTTCTTGAGTAATTGCTTGGGTGCATGATTCATCTTAAATTATGTACAGTTCTCACCGTTTTCTGAGAATTGTTGCTGACTTCTATTGAGGCAGCAACCACATTGTGGTTCATGGAAAACTCTGAGTATTTTGTAGGCCGAATTTTGAATATCTGTTTAGTGGAGTGTTTTTTTCTAAATTTGCAACAGTTATGCTATGTGTAGAGTGTGACCTAATGCCCATCTGCTCTAAAGCAAGTGTTGGTCAATGTGTATTTCAGTACAACAGTGTAAGAACTGTTTTACTGGTTATCATACAATTTTATATCCATGAGCTATTACTGAGTTAAAAATGAATTTTCTTTATTTCAAAAATTGTTTCCTTTAATTAGTGGCATTCATTATTTTTGATAATCTAGTAGCTGAAAAGTAGTTTACGAAGATGGCCTAATCTCTCTTAATGTCTCTGTTGGTATCATGGACATTTCACTTCTCTTTCTAAATGAAATCTTTCTTGCTTACACATTCTTAACCTGCTCAAGCATTGAAAGCCAATAAACTACAGATTCTCTTAATTTAGAGTTGCTGAAGTTGCTGAACAGAAATATTTTCAATTTGATATTAATTTCATGATACAGGAAGCAATAGCATGAAAACCCAGACAAAGCATTCCTGGAACATGGACTGAAGATTTCATTTCTTTTTTTCCTCTGTTAACAAAAGTGTGTGGAAAAGAAGAGTTAGGGATGATACTCTAACATGCCAAATCCTAGAGCAAAAAATAAAATTAATCAGTTTTTTGCATTTCAGTTATATTATCTCAAGAACAGGCATAGAAAACACTTAATTAAAGACCCCTTGTGAAAGACCATCAACCTGACTCTTTTCCAAATGGAGTCGATGAGAAAGTTCTGACTTCATAGGGAATTAGGGTAGGTCCAGTAGCATCTAAGTACCATTTCTGTCATGCATCTTAAATACTAATATGTTAGTGTTTTGCAAAGCAGGTCAATATATTTCCTCTGCTTTGTGGCTGGGATAGATAAAGCATGTAGGTGGCAAATCGAGTAGCACGGTATCCTCCATAGTAACACCTGACATAGTATGAGCATCTTCACATCTGATCCATCCTTATGTTTTTTCTGGTGCGAGAGTGAAGGTGAGTCTCATCCGCGCTTTCTTTGACATGAAGTAATCCCACCGTAGTTTGGTTTTTTTTGTCAAGGTAAAGTGGGGTAAAAAGATAACACACTTTTGAAAAAAGCAATAAAAATACAAATCTTGAGTCAAGATCCACCTTACCGCGATGGGCTTGGTTTATCCTAGCTCTGTCTTCTGCTGTTAATCCTTTCACTGTAAGCGTATGATGTACAGTGATAGCCTATACAAGTAATTTTAAATAGGGTAAATCTAGCTTGACATGTTTAATAAAAATTAAAGTATTGTTGGCAATTGAAAATCATGAGACTAGAGAAATTCAGACAGTTTTGAGAATTTTCTGTTGTTTAAGTATTATTGCTTTCAGACTGCATTACGTTCTGAAATTACTCTGAAAAGAATTAATTGTACAAAATACAAGGTAAATATTCCATTAATTTTCCTAATGTGATACAAAATAGAAAGATGCATGCAAAGCAGTTATTCTGCCTCCAGTATGTGTATTGCATAAAGCGCAACTTCCTGCAAAATGACTGAACCTGCACAGAGCGTAGAATTTTTGCTGCATGTACGATGAACTTCATGCCAGAGAAGTAAAAGTAATTTCTCTAATGACTGGTTCAAAATCTTGAGATCTGCAGAACATCCACTTTTTGTCTCTAGCAAAGCATACACGATCTCTATCTGCCTATTTATGACACTGCAGTATATGACAAAGACTACTGCATCATGCAGTGTTGAAACAAAAAAGCACATGTCAAAACTCAAGTAGGAATCTTTGAAAGGTCTCCTGAGGAAGAATCATTCTGTTTTGTAACACAGCCTTGCCCTGAAAATGTCTCTGTAAAATGTGTCCAAAGGACTTATAACACTTTCTGTAGTCCAAATGCCCTCGCATTTATTCTCAAATACATTTGAGTGCATGGAAGCTTTTGAATTGCAGGTATGATTATGTGTAGCTGCTAAAATCTTACATTTTTAAAATACATTACAACACAGTTTGATTACCACAACTGCCTCACTGTCATGTCTCCCGTTGGGCTTTCCCTGCCCTCCTTTCACTTTTCCCTTTGCCATTTCATTTTGCGCGGGTGAAGAGCTGGTGTGCGCGCTGAGGGCTTTGCAGCGCCAGACGAGGTTGCAAAGAAGACAGCTGTCTAGTTTGGGGAAAACAGCTTCTGTGCTGTGTTATGGTACATGGAACGGCAGTGCTTTTTCAAGAGGGCAGGAAGATAGGGCTAGTCCCCTTTCTGCCGGCCCTATTGAGTAACAAGGATCCAGCACAGATTACTACCGTGAGTTTTATAGTATGTTGGTAGAGCCTGTTCCAGTTCCTGTTGATATCGTTGCAAAAGTTGCCTTTGATTTACTTGAGGTAGGATTAGACTGTTAATGAGTAGAACCCTGAGTGTGTTTAGAAAGTGTGCAGTTAGTAACCAGCTCTAAAAGAGCATCTATGTTTGTCTACAATATTCCTTAATAGGTCTTTCTAATCATAAGACGACTAGTGCTTCAAAAGTTTCTTCTTTCTTTGTTATTAGAAGACTAGGTTTAAAAGGTGCATCAACAGTGTTACATTTTCTCCATGAGCTGTTTCCTCTCTCTCTCTCTTTTTTCATACCTGCATTCAAATCTAAACCAATACTTGTTATTTCTAGGGAGTGTACAAGACGATAAATAGCTGTGTATACTCCCACTGTATCGTCGTGTTTCTGTGAATCACAAGCCTAATTACTTCAAAGTTCAAAACCTGTCCTCCTAGAAACTACTGCTCTTTTATTCCCAGAAATATAATATCGACATAGTTTATCAACAGCATCGTCATTGAAGATCTACCTGTCCTTATTTAGATATTGATAGCCGTAAACGTATGTCAGATTCTGTGTCTATGGAGTCACAGATACCCACACACATAGCTTGTGTGAGCAGTAAATGTAAATCAATAGGGAGTACTCTGGGTGATAAAATAGGAAATTCAAATTCATCTGACCACCCAGTGCTAATGCAAATAATTTTAATGTGTTTCACATGAGACATTAGACCGTTATCTTTGCTGTTTATCTCTAGTCCCATCAGCTGGAAAGCCCCAAACTGAGGGGCTGTTTTTGAAAGAATATGAATAGCTCTTGTGCTGTGGCCGGTATTTCTCCCGTTGATAATACTGTAACTAATGTCCATGTCTCTGTGTGTAGTGGCTGAGAGCATGGCTGACTCCCTACAAAGTTTTACTGCATTATCAGTATTTAACCTCATTAGTTTATGGAGTACTGTGGAATATCTTGTGTATGAAAGGAGCAGAGGAGCACAAATTTAATTCTCTGTACTGCCTATGTACATACACACAAGTCATCAGTCCCATTTGGTACTTCTCTAAAATATTTATAAATGTTATTTTAAATAAACATTTAGCTGGTTCATTATTAAATCTTTATATAAATTTCATCTTCTATAAGATCTTAGAAATCTTTAGAATTCATCAGCATGTCTTAATACTTGTGCTTGGCTAATGTTTTACATTTATAGGAGTTTTAAAAGGCAGGTGCAATGTGACATATCACAAGAAGCAAATTAAACTCTTGTAAAGCACAGCTGGAATGCTAAAAATGTGTATTTGTAATTTAAATATGTGACACCATCACACTGTAAAATCAGTTCATAATTAGAAAACATCTGTTTTTTTCCAATATGATGTCTAATAGTATATTTAAATAATTTAGAATGCAATAAGGGGGGGGGGGGAAGTCAAGCTATAGTAAGTGATTCAGGACATTTCTTTTCTTTTGTTTCAATGTCCTCCTCCAGATCTTTAAGTAACCCATCATTTTGAAGCTAATTCTTGGTTCACATTATAATCACCATTGATGAAATACATATGCCAAACATATGTGCTGTTATGACCTTATTGTCAGTCAAGAAACAGGTTTTGTAGATGCTATTGTTAAGAAGGATTTACACACTGTCATGTTGCTGGGTTTTTTCTTTTTTGATTATCGGAGAACCCTGAGTCAAATAAAAGTTGATTATTTTAACAGTGAAATTTACATGAATACATATATATATATAGTAAACACAATGATGTCTGAGGAGTTTATGATCTCTGGAAACATACTTAAACTAGATTAAATACTGACTTAAAATGTATTGGGATCAATTCAAGTTTAACTAATAAAGTTTGAACAAAACCACAACTTCTCAAATGAAGTTAACATGGTAGATTAGCCACACATCTGTCATCGGTGTTCACGTAGGAGGGTATTTATATTGGTGTGATGAAAATCCTAATGGATGTTTTTATCCTGCCTGAAGTGTGCAAGCAGAGCATTCCCCTAGTTTATTGGCAGTAAACTATATAACCTTTCTCTTGCCATTGCCTAAGCATCTATTTAAGATAAATCGAGGCCATACATTCCTGAACAGGTTTTGTGTTCCTTTTTCACGGGCATACATGTATAAATGCTCGGAAGTCTTTGCACATACTTGATAATGCCTAAAAAGCACGCTAGGCACAGTAGTACTGTTCAGAGAGATTTTTCAGCTCGGTAGCTGGGCACTGGTGTTAGTAAATACTGTGAGGTCCATCTATCAACTCTTCCCTGGGATGTGAATGTTCTGGACAAAAACCGTGTTCGGTTTATGTGCTTTCCATTTTAAATGAAACTAATTTTTGCCCTGGAAATGAGGAAAAAATGTGAAACTAACTTTTTGAGGGCTAGAGTACATAAAGTTAATGTGCTGCAGTTTACATGCATCTACGTCTCAATCGTCTTTTATCAACCTTTGCTGCTGCAGCCCACCACAAGCTTTTCATCAGTTTATGCATTGTGCGCCAGGGCAAATAATGACAGAATATCTAGCTAAAGAAGGGGTACTTAATCAGCAATCAAGATTCAATTTGTTTTAATTTTAGCAGGTGTTTGTGAGGTACATTGATGGGAGAGATAATATGTACTGCTTTCATTAGCTCTCTTGTTTTTGTGCTTGAACATTTAAGAGCCAGATGTTCGGAGGTGAGCTGATCAGAATATTAAGTCTCCAGAGGTTGGTTTCCATAGTGTTTTACATTCCTTTCTTTATCTCCCTCAGTTCACCCTGAGCTATGAGGTGCAAGTGCTCGCAATGACAGACTACATCTCTGCTTCCTATTCAACTAAAGCTTTAAATTAGTCTAATTCTCTCTCTTTTTTTTTTTTTTTAAAAAAAAAACACAACACAAAATGTACAAAAAAAAAAACCCCACAGAAAACAACTTTATTCTAATAATCTGCAATTAATTCTTGGTCCTTGGGTCAGACTCATTTCTCACTTAGAACTAGTTTAGTTGATAAAGCTCTCAAGGAAATTATTTGTTTAGTAACTGGTATTTTGCCAGGTTGTTTTACCTCAGTAAAAACATGGAACTACCATCAGCCGGTAAGCTACTGATTCCATCATCTTAAGTTAAATATATAATCTAGATCATTTCTCTGTTTTAGCGGGGGAAAAAAAGCAGCTGTAATGTCAGAATGCCTGAACACGAGAGGGGACTGCAAAATGGACATTGAGAGGAGCTTCAGTCAATAGGCATTCTTTAAAAGAAAACATACAGGCTATATTTGAATATCACAGGTTTTTTATGACGTAAGGTCATTGAAAGAATGCATTAGGGTAGACAACAGGACTGCAAAAGAAAGGCAACTTAACCTTTTGGTTTACGTTTTTAGCCCGATAGGTAGCATCCAGCAGCCCTGGCTCAGTAGCTGCTGCAGTAATAAGTCAGTATTCTCCTGTATAATAAACTCTCCCGATGTTGTGATTATGATTTCTTTTAGTAGAGAAAAACAAACCCAGAAATGAGGAGTTAAATAGGAACTGCCATTGGCAAATGCTATAATGTTTTCCCTCACTATTAATTGTTCTCTGTTTACTTTGATGCTCAAAGATTGCCCTGTTTTACAAGCATATTTTCTTAATTGTGTCACCTTGTACTGTAAGTATGTCAGAGGGGAAACATTTGCAAGTGATTAGATATGGACCTTTGTGTCACCAAATGTATGAGGTACATACCCTTATAGGATATAATTGTGATCTTTTAATATGCGGCCATTGACCCGGACTTGTTATTATCTATTATAGTTTATAATAATGTATCTCTTTATGATTAAATGATGATGCCCGGCAGAACACTATGATTAGCATTTCAGTTATTTATAGATTATGTCAGAGCAGTAATAAACATAAAATGCTGTTAATGTGTGGCTAATGAAATCTGGACATGAACAAGTTTATGAATTGATATAATTCATTTGAGTGTTCTAACTGAGCTGCTGGTTCTCGTCATAATTCAAAAGCTTAGCAGGGTTCACCGATTAGGTGGTAGACTAATTTGCTACAAAAAGTCAATGGGTTTTCATCGTCTTGGGCTATCATACACAGCATGGCTGATTGCATAAGGACTATACAAAGTAATTCTCATAAATATATTTATTAAGCTTAATATGTTTTGTGAGGTTAGGATGGAATCAGCTAGTGCACAACATATGTGGAACAAAATCACAGTGTGTTAGATACTAAAAAGATATGTTCAGTAAAATCATTCAGGATCGGATCGATGAGGGAGTTATTTGAATTTTAAAAAGTGAGCAATTCAATATCAAATATAAATGAGAGCCATAAAGAATGATACAGATGATTGACTGAGTGTGCTCGACATTTATTTTACTTTGGCATCATAATTTCATTTCATGCTACAAATACAGTTTTAAACTTGGGTTACTTAGCGCTGAAATAGCAGAGTATATTTGCAGAGCTAATGGCAGTACTGCGTTCCTGCGGCTAGGAAAAACTGAGTCGCATCTCGCGCTGGAGTCTGTGTTTCTACTTTCTTCAGTAGCGTAGTCTATTGACTGCTACCTGTCCTTTTATAGCGCTGTCTTTTGATACCAACATATACTGAGTCCTGATCATCAAAAAAGATGTTCCTAGCCTTTATGGGATATCATTTTGTTTTTTTTAAACAACGGACAAGTAGTTTATTGGATGTAATTTCTATTTGGGATATTTATTTTTCATTGGAGTCTGTCAGTTCATCAGTTTCTTCCTCCCTTTCTCTGTGACGGCACCCTTTGCTCTCTCCCATCCTTCACCCTCTTGCATCAAATCCACCATTGGTTTAATCAGGGTTGAATTCATGAGCAGAATCCTTTATGCTACCCAGAAATCCTCTTCTCTGGAAGTACTAGACTAACTTGTATTCCCTGTATAATTCTGGGTTTTTTCAGGGTCTTTATCTCCTCCAAAATGCACTATTTTAGAACCTTTTGTTTGAACATGCATAAACTGACTAGGCTCCCTTACAAAGAAAGGAAATGTTATAGGCTTATAGACAACCTCAAATACGTTAGAAAAGCACTTAGATAAGGTAAATAGCTGAACCTTTTTCTTTATTTATTTTTAATACTAACTTATTTATTTTTAATTTATTTTTTTTATAATCTATTTTTAATACTAACATACATAGTAAAATTTAACAAAAAGTATTAATAGATCTTAAAATATTGTAAAGAAGCAAACTCAAACAGAAATTATTTAGTTGTTGTGCTTCTTATTTAGGAAGCTAACATAATTAGTTATGAGATTGACCCTGGGACAGTCTTGTTAAGAATAACATTAATCATAAAATTTTGAGTTTTTCTTCTTCCATTTTAAAAAAAGCTATGTAGATATTAAAGGGAGAGGGGAAGCGCTGCTTGAGAACATGGCTATACAGGTGTATAATCATTTCTTATTGTAACAAGAGTCCAAAGAGAACCCTTTTATATTCTCCTCTCACATTTGTATCTTGACCCAACACGTGATCCATATGAGGCCCTGCACTTTAATCTTCACGATCAGGTTTTTTGCTGTTGCTTCCCAATATCATTCACATTACACGCGTTCCGTCCTTGCGTTACATAAATCTTTGTCTTGTCCCTACAAAAAAAAAGACTTATGTAATCATAAACCACACACCCCACTCGCCCCTCTCCCTCTTCCCAAGTGGTTGCTTTAGAGCTCCTTGGGAGATTTAGAAACAGATTCATACATTGTTCTAAAGATGTTTTAAAAGAAAAGATTAAAGATGCAATTTTAATGCCCCCGTATATGTTATCTTCTCTAGAATGCAGTGTGTGAACTAAGGTGGAATTCAAATGTCGTAACAGCAGCAGTGGCCCAGAGCTTGCTCTGCCTGTGTGCTTTGCACTCTAAGCAGGTCCTCGGATGTGACCCCCCAGTTTATGCTGACGTTTGGGAACACCACACTGGTGATGCAGGAGGTGACTCGTCTCCTGCTGAGTTAGGAGGATTCCCCAATTTATGAAGAAAACCAGTGTTCTGTTGTAGGTGGCAGCTCTTAGGTTATTTGTAGCATTGAGATTGTGAGGACTTTTAATCTTTGAGTATCTGTGGTTGGACCTGGAGCTATCACATGGTGACTGTGTATGTGTGCGTGTGTGCGTGTCTACCTGTCTTGTAGGCACATAATATTTGATGGGCTTTTCTCAGTGGCTTCCTGCAACTTTCCTAAGACTTAGGTGAAAGAGATAAAAAGCTGTGTAGAGGTAGTGAGCTGAAAACCATCAGAAAAATTCCTAGGTCAGAAAAGTCCTTCCCTTTAGCAAAGCGTCCTTCATGTAAGATCTAAAAAGAGAACCTCTAGTGCATCTGTTTGCTAGCTGCAATATCATATTTTGTATGATTCCCCGCCCACTGTTTATTTTAAATTTCTTCTTAGTTAATTAAAAATGCAGTTGATATTTTTTCCTGCGTCACAAATGAGAATGCCAACATTTCATTTAAAGTGATATGTGGTTCAACTTCTGCTCTTGATATTTTCAAGAGGCCAGTGATTAAAAAACCTATGTGGAATATGCTCTATTATTGCCCTCTCTAGGCATTGTCGCATAAAAACTTAAAGGTTCTGGTGCTAAATCCCCAAGGCAGCATTTTGATACATGCCAGATGTTCACTCATGGGAGAGATAAATGTTTAATAATTTTTGCTATTGTTACTGTTTTTACAATGTGTTATACTGCCATGGCTTGCTAAAGCTAAAGCTCTGTTTTGCTGAAGGAACACGCATATAATAAGTAAGATGTTTACATTTCCATCATCATTTTTTGCTAACAACATGGGAGACTTCAACCTGAAGCACAAGTAGCCCAACTCTCTCAGAGTTGACAAAAGGGTTTAACTGTGCAATCTGAAATCCTTTTTCGGGAGAGAAAGGCTGCTAAAATCTCCAGTCGGTTTTAAAAGTCTCAAACTTCATTTGGCTCCAAGTAAAAACTTATAACCTATTTACACAGATTCCAGTCTAAAGCAACAATAAAAGAAAAAAAAAGAAGAAGAAAAAAAATTAAAGCAAGACTTGACCTGCTGTGTTTCTTTATCCGAAATGAGTAATATTAATCCCGTTTGCCTGTGGTACTTGCGCCTTGTATCTCCAGTGTTAATAGACCAATATTTATCTCTTTAAATTAGACAAGTGCCAAAATTTTTTAAAAAATAATATTATATACTTGAGTGAAATTGATCCCTGTCAAAACACTGATAATGTCAACAAAATACTCTGCTTTTTGGAGCTAGTGGGAGCTACCAGGAAATGGGATGCATTTTCCCCCCCAAATGGAAGTTGTCTAGATAGAAACCTCAAAACGTGAGGCAACAACATGTGGTGGATTTGGATAGAGTCTAGATTTTCAGGTATCTTCTGTGCAACTGTGAGGACCTCCATTCGTAAATGCTGCTCCTTCTCTGATACCTCAAGAACCCATGCAATACTTGATAGAGCAATGCTGCAGTGTCTCTTTCTATGAAGAAATTTGACATCCTCCTGGGTAAATTGGGGTAACTGGAGCTTGAGGAATGCCAGTTACTAGTAAGTGACCTCTTTCCTTCTCTACAAATACCTGCAGTTCCCAATCATCTTTTCCCTGTCTTTCTAGGTGTGTCCCTTGTGATTGAGTGATATCTGAAATAGTGGTGAGTGCGTTTTTCCTTGCATGTCCCATATCAAGCAGGAGGAGGGGAAGAGCAAAGGAAAATTTCTCAGTCTTGAGTGATGAGACACGACTATGTCCTAGTTAGATTGTATATGATCACTACTCAAATAACAACGTTATTGAGAAATGACCTTCCTTTACTAGCCATGAGCATCCTCAAAAGAACAACTTTCAAAAAAAAAAAAAAAATTACCTCCTTTGCCTCTCTGCTTGTCCTGAAGGGCAAGCAAGGTAACACAAAACTGAGGATCCATCTAATTTAAGAAGAATGTTTGCTGAGCTCTTTCTCTCATGCACATGCACTCTTTCACTTATTCACCTTTCCCCCTGCATTATCTTAATGAAATGAAGTAAGCCCTCCCCGTCTTTCCAGTTCACCCTTGTCTAGAACTTGTAATTGCTTATTGCAGATTTCCTTAGGCTCTAGATCTTCACTCTTTAGGCACTGAAGACCTAATTCTGCTGTCCTGAATAAGGATGGCAGAGTTGGATCCACATCAAAATCAGAAAAAAGTGTATGAATATAAGTCTGTGTCACGTTTTTCTCCAGGTCAAGCTGATAAAAAGTCATCTTATCCTGTGAAAGGTCATTATCCTCAAGGAATAAAAAAAAATTAGGAATACAGGTCAGACTGCTTTCAGAATTCAAATCTTGTTTTTAAAATGAAGGAAAAGGTTGGTAATCTGTAAATTTGTAAGTTTGGCACCCTATGTAGCACACAAAGTAGTCCTTGAGAATACGGAGAAATACGTAGGTTTGAAGATTTAATTAAACAATGGGGCAGCTTTTTTAATAAGCAGTGATGATGCAGTGTAACTATGTCCATTTGAAAAGGGTGTATCCAAGTCCACAGTCTGAGCTAACTAGTTAAATCTGATTTTCCATTTTGCATATGTGATGACTGAGTGTATCAACCATAAAAAAAAATGGTGCTGTCGCTTGCAAGCTGGTAAAATTCTGATGAAATACACATGGAAGTAGTTTATCAGCTTTTACCTGTCTTCAGAAAATAAAATACCTTAGCTTTGTTTGAATGGCATAAAACATCCATGGGTAAGTTTCTGAGTCATCATCCTAACAAACTTCAAATTCTTTGTATAGATTCTATATGAGGGGAGTATTGCACTTCAGATATTTCCATTAATAGAGGTTAGCCCAATAATTTTCTGGCATGTTTTGCTGTATTTTCTTATATCTTACTCCATGCTGCATTTTAGTATTGTTCTTGGCATGGTGCTTTACCTTGGAAAACATTTTTAATAGCTTCTAGGATTCGGCTAGCTGTTGTTTCCAAAATGTTCATCTCGACTGTAATGTGATGGGGAAAAAAAAAGTCTTAGACAATACAGAAGAATTTCTAAAAACAAAATAATTTGCTTATTAGAGTTTTTTTTTCATTTATCTCTCTTTCATTTATTTTTATAAAATAATGCAGATCTAAAAAGCAGTTAATGAGTGAGGTTTAAACTCTGGATAAAAAGAAAACAACAAAACAAATTTATGAGCTAGATTCACCATTTGATATGTTTCTGTAGATCCTATTAATGCCAATGGACATAGGCACATTTAGGTCGTATCCTAATGTCCCTGCTGATGATATGATTTATGTTGTGTTGCCAGGTAAGTTTGAAGAAAACAGGTAGTTTTCAGAGCATTTTCTCCCAAGCACAGATCAAACCTGAGCAGTAGGTAGTAAAGGAATTCTAAAATTTTCCAGTGTACTTCCTAAATTCACAATGTGTAAGCATGGTCAAATTGCTAAATAGGCTTTCAAAATTATCATTCCGATTATTGATGCCTGAGCGAGTTAGTGAATAAAAGTAGTAGTAATGAAAAATAGTAGTAGTAGCAATGATGATAAATTATGGCTCTTGTTCTCATGATATTTAAGTCAGGAAATTTTACTGTTAAATCTGGCTAGTAATGCAAACAAAATCTGCGGACTCTTAAAGCTAGCCCCAGATCAGGCTATTGAGAGGTGTATATTATATACGCTGTGTTATTCTTTTTTAGTGTTCCATGTGCAAAAGAGATATCATTATTACCTTTCTTTTCTTAACTTACAAAATTACATACACAAAAATATAGAAAACAATGTCTTAGCCAAACGGCAGTAATGACACAAGTTGAAACAGCTACAGTAAATGGTAGAATTGAGTCCTTAACTTGCAGTCTCAGCTGGAGGGAGCAGAGGAATGTCATGACCTTGACAAAATGCAATTGTGAATTTCTTGACTTTTCTGAGCTAATAGCTGGTCTTGAGATTGCATCCAGGATCCTCCTGTCCCATCTCATGGAGGGACTTTCTGGTAGAGGTGCTCAGAAATAGAGGGACTGCAAGATGACTGCCAAAGAGGAGGGAAAAAGAGGCCAACAAATGGGGAAGCTGCTTGTCTTTGGGTGGTTATCTCCAGAGAGCATTCTAAATGTGACACTACTGAACTTAGCTCTGCCATTTAATTTTATATTTCTTTGTCGGTTGAACTCTGAAGTCATTATGGATTCAAATGCAAAGACTACTTGGCTATTTAGAACCCCCAAATCATCAGAAATGATGGTGAGTTCAAGGATCTGGTAGCTCCATCTTCAGATTGATGATCATCTCAGAATTATATATAAATCTGGTACTTCTCCTTCCCATTTATTACAGTTCCTGAAATCCTTTTTCTTTGCACTTACATAGTGGTCATGAGGTTGAGTCCCTTGCAGTAGCAAAGAATGATGTAATGGACATCTGAGAGAGAGAGAGAGGAAAGAAAAGTATTAGGAATTAGATGATGGAAAGTACTAGGAAGGTGAGGCTGGCATGGCTTGAGTTTTATGATAGAGTACTGTCAGCAGAAGTAACGTAAATGATTCAAATAAAAGGCGAGCACAGGCAAACCAACAATTACTTTTTAAATTCAGGATTTTTAGTTCCATTTCCATGTTTGGATATAGTGAAAGCTGTAGAAATTAGTTTCAAATATTTGGGTTGTCAATAAGTGTGTTAGTGTTTTTAGCATTTGCACCTATCATAACGTTATCTTTTGCTTTTGTCAGCCCTAATGTAGGAATCACTTTTATTATCTGCAGTGGATGTAGGGTTTTTTTTTTCTGAATCCGCTGAAGATAAGAGCCTGTAGAATCTAATACCTTTGGTGTGCTAGCTATAACCAACAAACTACCAAACATTTAGGAGCTGATATACAACAGGGGGAGTAAATGGCAAGTGGAAATTAGTTCACATTCTTAAAGAATGGTACAATAATTGCTCCTTCTGTAATTCTTTCTCCTATTTCTTTTAGTTGTGGGAAGACAGGATTTTATATGTGTTAAATATGTTGTAGGACAATTACCTCTGTTTCAACCAAGCCTGAGTTGATAATTGTGCTGTAATGTATTATAGCATACAGAGTCCTGAACTCGCTTTTCCTTCCTATATTGAGATCTTTATAATTATGTTAATTAATAAATAATAACTTTTGATAGAGAGAGAGAGAATAACAGCAAGGATGCAGTTGGTAGGTACCATGGGGCTATTTCAGCTGGGAGATGCCTATATTTGGAACATTAAACTTATTTTAACATAACATTTTTTGTGTTTTTTATAACTTATATATTTCTTCTGCATGTATACAAATAAGCACACACATATAATAAAAAGCTATGCATTTACACACTCCTACACGGAGGCAGACGGAGAAGGGAGGAGAGCTGCGATGCATTATGTGTGCCGTAAAGCTACATAAATGGGTTGTGGTCTTAACATAGCTTCTCCTGATTACTGGTAAAAAACTAATTAGGTTTTGTCATTTATTCACTTGGAGTTTTGTCTCATTGAAACCTTGCTACTCTATTTAACCTACTTCTAGTCTGCAAATATCTGCTGCCATGTTATGTTATGCTTTTTTGCTTAAATTAACTCCTGAATAATACAGCATAGCACATACAGGAGAATGAAAAGTTTTCACATTTTTAATACAAGACTGATTTTATTATATTACTAGAGAAATAAGTTAGATTGCTCTTGCAGTCTCAATAAATCACACATGAAGTCTTCTTTTTTTCTAAATTAAATTTTTATTTAAATAAAAGTGTTATGTTTGTATTTGAACTGACAGCTAAATCTGATAATTAGAGTGCATGAAGTTGGCTTTGATTGGCATTGTAATTGGATTGTCATTGGGCTGAAAACCTATTATCTTTGGATCATGCCCCATGAAATCTGTTGAAGAAACTTTGCTGCCAGTCATTAAAGCCACCATCTTGGCTTACAAATTAGGTTTGAAAGGCTTTTTACCACTGGGAATGTAATTTAAACCACTGCAATTGCACTCCCATTAATTAAAATTATATTAAAATTATGGTTCATTTTCTAAATATTTTTTTCATATTTTATTAGACATACTTATTACTAAATGCTTAACAAATTGCATAGTGGAGCTAGTAAAATTATATTTTAAGATAATCCATCATTTCAGCACATGCTACTCAGCATTAGTGGAATTAGTCAGTGTGTTGATCATTAAAGGATACGCTATTTATGGTTTTCACTACTGGTTTTCATTAAAAATAAAATATAATTATAAACCGCTTTTTTTTTAAAAAAAAAAACATTTCCACTGAAAATTGTAATTAATGCTAGTAGAAAATTTAGACAGAATCCGCTTTAAAGTGAACTTAGTTTATTGGGCTGTTGTTTTCCATATATATATTTTCTATATATGTCACAGTTGAATAGATAAAGCTGTATAGAGGCATGAATAGGACAGTATTTTTTTTCCATGTAACACAAAATGACAGTTATGCTGTGATCAAAGTGGATAATAAAGAGCGTAGGGTTGTAATCTGTGCAGGTTTTGCCATGAGAATTCAGCAATGATTACTTTTAAAATTGCTACAACTTTACCCTGCAACATAAACGTACTAATATAAACTTCAGCCCTTGAGTGGCTTCACGTAGCCACTGGCGGATGGTTGCTGCCTGCATCCCAGGCACGGCCGTGCCATGGCGTTGGGTCTCTTCCTGGGGATTTTGGGCTGAAGGGGGTGTCCAACCCGAGTCAGTTCTTTACACCCGTTCATCTTCCATCCATCCATCCTCAGCACGTACAGTACATGAAACTGGTCATTCTAACAACACGTACAATATTAGTTGATTCTCTTTTATCTAATAGTTTTTATATAAAGCATTGATAATATTTCAAACTATGTTTATTAAGCAGAAAGTCGATTCTTTTAGTAGAGCAACATTTCTAAATACATTCCAGCAAAACAGAACCATAGGTAAAGTGAGATGAGAATATGCATTCCTAGAGGAAAGTACTAGAATATCAAACTAGTGCACGAGGGCTAACAGCAATTTATTTTTAGAATGAGTGAAACATCTGAAATCTGTATTTCCAAAAATTTTATTTCCAACTACTATGATGACTATGTTATATTACTTCTCTTGCAGTAGCATTCTTTGAGTAATAAAGCACCATACATTTATCATTTCCTTTAGGACACTGCATGCTTATATTCCATGAGGCACTATCAGGGAACATGGATCTCCAATCTCGTTGCAGGCCTGCCTTGGCTTTGCAGTAGTCTTGCAGCACTACTTGGAGTTCTCTTTGTGGATTCTTTTTTTTTTTTTTTTTTTTTTTGTGTGTTCCTACATGGGTTACTTCATCCAAAGAGGTACCTCATTGCTCGGCAAGTCAAGGCCCAGAAATTCACTTCTTTTAAGGTTATGATTCCCCACTTGAGAAACCACAGTGGGATTCCGTCTGAAATCCCTGGAGTGCTTTAGACTCCCCATGCTACCTCTTTAGTCTGTGAAGCCACTGAACTCCTTTAAAAGTACCATTTTCAAATGAAGCGTATATATTTAGACTTGACTTCAGCTGTTCCCATGTGTGAATTTGCTTACTCTGTACTGCTTAAACATTGTTCTATGTGTTAAGAAATTCTACATTTTCCTTCCTAAGAGGATCTTAGTTATTTTGATTTATGTGGATCTAAAGTGAACTTTTATCTTACAAAGTAAGCATCAGAGCTGTAAGAAACTTGGAATATATCTAGTTTAAAAACAAGTAAATCCCAAACTGGGTTTGGAATATTTCTGCCTGGCTTTTACATCAGTGAGGACTGGGATGATGTTCTGTAAAATGAATAGTTAGTAATTTCAGAGTCATTAAATAAATAGTTGTTCACCTGACCTCCCTGTGCTTTGACTGACCTCTGTCATTAGGTCTTCCTACTTAACGTGACCATGTGTACACCAATAATGCAGCTCTGTAGAATATTCCCTTGCATTCAAGCGATATTTAAAAAACAGGAAACTTCATTAGTTTGGGGTTTAATGTCAAAATATCAGTGTTTAGTGAGACTACAGAGCACTTTTGTTGGTGCAAATCTGAGGAAAATGAAGGAATACGCTTTCAGAAAAAGAAGAGGATGAAGTGTTAACGCCTTTTTCATTTTAAGAGGCATTGGATAAAATGTGTGTGTCTTGCTGAGATGAGGAACTAGTCTACAGGTCTTTCTCCTTCAACATCATCCTTATTGCCAGGCTAGAGAAGAAGGTTCCTTGGTGTTCTCTCACTCTGTTTCTATGAATATTTACTCTTTTCTGAAAGGTGTCGCTGCCTCCATTTCAGTGGCCAAGACTGCCCTGCAGCTTTGAACCTCCTCAGTTTGAGGAGGGCACTGAATCTAGATTTTTCCCTCTTTCTTTTTTTTTCTTTTTTTTTTCTTTTTTCCTTTTTTTTTTTCCTCCAGGTGGTAAAGGTTATTACTTAAGAGGTGAGTTACAGCAGTGTTTCTGAATTGCAAGAAAGGTTGAACGAGATGATCTTTTGAGGTCCCTTCCAACCTGGGTTGTTCTATGAGCCTATGAAGAAGCCACAGTTCTTTTCTTTGCACTGAACTCATCAGCATAGGTTAAACACAGTCGGATTCAGCCCTGTATGAGATTTGGGCTCAGGGAGACCTAGTGAGTCATCAGTTAAAATGGAAGTGTATTGTATATGGACAGTAAGAGAACTCTTTATAGGGAAGCAGCATTGGAGGAGAAAAAGCATGGGACACGGGGCTTGCAAACGTCTGTGTAAGATTCTTGTGGTTGTTATTCTTGAACATAGAGTTTAGTGCGATTTAGATGTCTAAGATCAGATAAATGTAGCCTTCTTCACCTAGCACATTTAATGTAATATATGATGCATTCCACAAATTCTGTAACAGAATACGAAATAACAAAGAAATGCAAATTCCTGGGCATATTATATTCAGCAGCACTTTGCAATATTTAGAGACCCATGTTTTTGTGGTCAATGCACATGAATTTCTGGTTTCAGCTGAAACAGTTAAATATATTTATTTTTCAGAGTGATTATTTGGGGATAGAAGTCTGTTAAATACTGGTAGATTATTCCAGTAGTTAATCAATTAATAAAGGAGAGCTGGCAGGATCAAAATGATTGGCAGATATTCCTGGAATGAAGAGTATAAAATGTAAAAATGGCAGGTTTCTGAACAAAAAGGAAAAAAAGCCTTAGAAAGTGGTTTACCAATGCAGATTTGAATGACAGTGAATCTGGTATTTCTTCTAAATTAAAAACACCATTTTTTCCCTGTTGTTTAGGATGGGCAGGAGTCATGCTGATTCTGAGGAGTGCTGAACTAACTCCTCTGTTTCTGTAAGGTAATGGGAATAGATCAAACCACTGAAAGTGGTTTAAGCACATGCAAATCCATTGAAGTTACTGACACTTTCATCTGCTTATTCAGTAGCTGGGTTTGGCCCATTGAATCTCAAAATAAAGAAAAATATGTTATTTCTTTACTTTTTGTTAAGTTCTGCCTTATCACTTCTGGCGCAGGTTTCATTTTACTACATCACAACTAATTATCCCAGCTCACTTTCCAGTAAGACACTAACTTGTCGCTTCAGTTTTTCCCATGTTTTAGTTCTTCTGTTCGGTATCTTGAAGAAATCTCCTCTCTCTAATCCACTGCCATAAACTATTAGTCTGTGATAAGCTTGGTGGCAGCCGGAAGAAAAATAATAATTGTTAACTCACAGAAGAGAAAGGTAATGGCAATTGGCAGTGCTTTGGGAACCAGCCTCCCTGGTTTATTGGTTCAACTGTTCAGTTCACCTTAAAAAACCCAAACCCACTCCAGCCCTGCTCTTCTCCCTTTGCATCAGTCACAGAAGATAAGTGACTCTCTCTGTGGAGAACTGGCTGCATGCCCGTTCCCCACAAACAAACTGGAGATTTAACTTCCTCGCTTGCATACCTGAGTGACAGCTTGTGTAGTTTGCAATAAGGCACTGAGGCACTGTTAGTTGTTAACACTGAAGAGAGCGCTCAAAATAGGAGCAGGAAGGCTGAATGTGGCCATAAATGCCTATGTGCGGAAAAGGCACCAGGTCGGGGGGTTGGAGGTCAGTTTCCAGCTCTGCTGTAGCGATTTGGGGGGGCAGTGGGCAAGGCGTGCAATCTGTCCGTGCCTGTGTTAAGAATGAGCAAGCATCTGTAAAAATGGCATAGTATTAGTGCTTTTATCCCATATTTTGTCTGTCTTTCATGAGGAAGGTAGTTTAATGCCTAATACTAGCACTATGCCTGCTTGGAACTTCCGGATGCAAATGCACAATCGGCAAAAATTATTAATAATCAAATTAAAGCACTTAATCTGAGTTAAAGGCACATTTTATTACCTCCTCTCCTGCTACTTTTTTTCCCATTGTGTTACTTAGATTCTCTACATTAAGCTAATATTTACTCTTCTTGCCACAGAAGAGCAGCAGAGTAAATAGGATTTCGTATAAGGAAGCTGGTGGAGTTAAACAAACAAGAAAGTGGCCAGTTCTAACCTTTCCTGTGTGAGCCTCAGCATCCCCAAAGACCCAAAGCCCGTTTCTCAAGCCCACTCCAGTGATCCTGCCTGTACTTGCTTGCACGGAGGCAGGGCAGAGCCCTTTTCTGTTGCACACAATGAGCCATATCCTCTGCTGTGTAAATTGGTCATAGTTTCACTAAGCCCATGGGAACTACAGCTATTTAAGCAAGCTGCAGATCTACCCCATGAATTGCTTCAGCATGTCTGAACTCCCCAAGCAGGGCTGTATTAAACTCACTGCGGTGTAGAAAATGGTGTGGATTTGTAACGCAGCGTACTGTCTATTTGAGGACAAAATGGTGGGTCAAATTCACTCTCTTGTTTCTGTACTGAAAATGGTAGAATTATGCAATGTGACTTTGACCTAGAAATCAATACTGGCTGCTTAACTAAAGAAACAAATCGTGGCTCTGATGGCCAATAACAAACTGATGGTTTGTTTCTTTGTTCTGTTTCTTCTTCTGTTAAACTAACTGCTAAAGGGCAAGAAAAAAAATGACAGAGTTGTGAGCCATAAAGAAGTTTTTTGGTCTCCTTTGTAAGAGCTCATCTTTTCATAGCACTGTGCCAAAGCATGTAGGTACCTTCCACACTAAATACAAAGAAACTAATGCTCGAAAAAGATACATGCTTTAAGCAAGGAGAACCAAATGGACTTCTGATAAAAGTCAGACCAAAAGGGAATAATGCATTGCATCATGTGTTTATTGTCCACTTGCAACCGTTTATAATGAAAGCATGAGAAATCAGTCCTCATCACACGCTTTTTTTTCCGGACACATTCGACACATAAATGGTGTTATCTGTAATTAAATATGCTCCGGCAGACCTCAAATTGACTGTTGTCACAACTATACTTACAGTTGACACTGCTGCAGAATGGGGGAATGTTTGGAGTGTTCCCAGAGCAGGGGAAGGTCGCTTGCCAATTGCCTGAATAAGCCACATCTGGTTTAGGTGCTTTCTGAAGAAGATATGGCAAATGATGTTATCAGTACTTCCGATAGTGCAAAATGTAACTGCTCTGGAGAATGGATTTGAGAGATGCCTGAGCTGTGCAGAAGAATGTAAGTGCCTGGTCCTTGCTTGACTGCTGATCTTGCACAGAGGATTGTTATTGCGAGATCTCATCGGTACCTGTGTTTCCTTGTGTGAGTTCACAGTCCCAAATCCACTGATTATTTGGGAAATACACACAGAAAGTGTTTTCCAGATTTGTGCAGTAGTAGTACATACCGCACGTGTGCCACGTGTTAATTTGTTTACTTGGAGGTCAGGAGGAAAACATGAGACAGAAGAAGTTTACAACCCAATTAAAACTTATTATCAAAAAGCGGCAATAACCCTGTGTGGTACAAATGAGCCCTGGGTTCTGGCTGTATGTCGGCACCCTGATTTGTTCAGTGCTTAAAGATCAATGTGGCTTCCTGCAAGATAGCTGGAAATGTGAAAATCTGCAAGGAGGTTGCACCATAATTTTCACTTAAGGCAGGAAGACGATAACTTTAATAAACAACAGAGCTGCAGGTCATATCTTCCTACTTTTTCCCTCCCAGCCCAATTAAAACAACAGCCTTTAATTCCCATTTAGGTTTTCCCTGTCTTTCTGTCTGTATTTATTTACTCCTACTGCCAATTATGCAGAATACTAATGAACAGGACTGGCCAAAATATTTTAATGTCTTATTTTTTTCTAGTTAAAAAGTTGTATTTTTTCCAGTGAGTATCCAGAACTAAAAGTCCTTTAAAATTGGCAGAAATATTTTTCCTAATGAGGTTCACAATAGAACCCCCCAACCCTTTGTCTGAAATTGCACATGTTAAAAAATGGAAAGAGACAGTCCTCAGCAATCTCAAGATCTACAGAGTTAAGCACAGGACTGGGAGCCAGAAGATCTTGAATTACATCCCAGTGTCTGCCGCACACAGGATTAGTAATACTTTGCACTTACATTAGCACTTTGCCACTAAATAAAGTTTGGAAGTGACATTACAAACGGGGAAGGAGCGGCTTGGAGAAATGAAGTGACAAATCCAAATTGGCACAGCTAGTTAGTGTCAGAATCAGGATTACAGTAATTCTTGACAAGCCGTTTAACCTTCGCAAGGTTCAATTTTTACACCTTTAAAATGAAGTAGATGATTTCCACAAAAAGCAAAATGTGAAAATGATACCCACTGGCATAATTAAGTAAATACATTGTTCAAAAATTATTACTCCTCTTCTACAACTGTGGAGATTAAGCAGGGTATCCGTACAAAGTAGCGCTACTCCAGAGAAGCGCATCTCTTAAGGCTTCTTATGTAGCAATGGAGATGAACCAGCCCCTCCAGTGAGGTTGCTCAGAGCTCCCAAGAAAAGGGTGCCAATTTTCAGTCACCTCCATCGGCAAAACTTTAAATTAGATGACTTAGAAGGGAGGAAGCAGGTTATAGTGAATTAGGCATTGGGCTGGACATCGGTAAACCATAACTGATGTGTTGGTACACCTTGGACATTGGCTTATTAGATTTAAAGCTTCAAGAATTTTGTCCTGATTGTTAGAGTGCAGGAGTTGCAGGACACTTTGGTGTTGTCATTGACTTCGCAGCTTGTCGGCAAATCAGCCTGGAGTTTTGGCTAACATGTAAATATCTGGCCAACTTTACCGTATGCTTAAAAGCAAACATCCTCTTAATACCTGATGTCTTTAGAGGAAGTGTGTACATACAGAATGTCTACATACCCCTCCATTTATAATCAATGAGGTGTATGGTTTTGTGATCAGGAGTAGAATTTGATCAATATTAGCTGTCAATTTGAAGTTAAAGCCAGAAACAACTTCTTTGGAGGAAGCTGTTCATCAAATTTTCTTGTTTTTTTCAGCTTCCTTGACATAGTTAGGTTACAGTTTGATACAGAATGATAAAAAAGAGAATTAATAGTAGTATTCAGAGAAGTTGCGTTTCAATGCACATATCCTAAAATACAGTAAATCATACTCTCGATTACAAATTCCAAGTGTTTTTGCTAGTGGAGGGTTCTGTATTGTTACAAAATGCATCAATGTGCAGCAGGATATTTGTTATATTTTTCAGGATGGATTGCAAACTTAACAGAAAAAAAAGAAGATTGTGCCTGTCATGTTTAGGAGAATTATGTTTGTGTTTTATTAACTTGGATTACTTTGGGGGGATGTTTCTTTTCTTCTCCGTATTTTTTCTGTGACTCTAAAATGCATGTTTTGTTCTCCCTGCCCTGGCTGCATTGCGTTAGTGCTGCACACAGAACAACCCTGATGAGATCTCTGCAAGTGGGGTGAAATCTTCACGTTCTTTTCACCTGAGAGGCTCTAACATTTAGCGTCTCCCTCTTAGACTGGAGATGGGATCAGCGTAAACGTGTTACAACAAATATCTTGAGCTCAAAGCAGACAACTGCCCTTCTCTCTTTTCATGACAGTTACTCTAGGTTGAGTTAGTGCTGTGCAGACGAGCCCTTTGCCTCTGATCAGAAGCTTTGTTTCTTGGAAGGAGATTTGGAAGAAATTAGATATGCTAATTAAAGGAACAAGGTGATGGCACTGAATTGTCACTTCATGTAATATTGGCTTTGTAGAGATGATCGGCTGTAAGTATAGTTAAAGCGCTTCCAGATAGTGTTTTGTGTGTAAAGCTGTTAAAATACTATAGAGATTTAGCATAATGGTTAACATCAGAAACTGAGTATTTGTTAAGAGATTCCATGGTATCCAAAACGCTGATGGTTTGCCTCATGCTTAATTAGATTCCCCAGCGCTAGCCTAAGAAACGTTTTTTTTGCTGTTGATGTGACCAGATCGACTTTATCTGAATTACGCTGTTGCAAATGTGGAATAATTGACATTGGTTTCCTAAAAACAAGGATCAATAGTCATAAATGTGCGCTACCCAATTTTTGGTTGCAAAGAGAGCATCAAAGACGGCCAACAGGCTTTGCTGTCCTCCCGCCTACACGAATACAAACTGAAAGTGCCACCAGTGAACTCTGTACACTTGTTCCAGCGTAAGAGGTAACTAGCATATGCCTGAAGGAAAGTCAGTCCTGTTTCCTTTTTGAGAAGAAACCTCAGGTGGTACGGGAGAGCAAGGCCCTGAATCTGCCATTCCAGTTTTTTATCCATTGAATGGCATCAACTTAAATTTGTTCATCATTCTGATTTTTAGACAGAGGTCTGGAGTCTCTACATGTCGTCAGCCTGAATTTTGGAAAGTGGAGAAGATCTGTTTGAAGTTGCCCACTGTAGCTTCCTGGAGGATTCCCAAACCCAGTTAATGTATCTGTATCTGTACACGGTATTTCAGTTCATGTACATCTCGAGTTATCACCTTGATTTTAATTTGGGCATGCAGCAATGAACATCCAATAACCGTATATTTTCTTTTCTTATAACAGTGCTCAGGTGCAACACCCAGTAGTTCAGGAAGACCAAAGAAAGTATTTTGTCAGGGTTTTTATGCAGAATATTGTGTAGTTTTTAGAATGTGGCATATAGTTGTCTTTTGGCAACATTTGAGCCTTTAGAGGAGCATCGTGCTGCTTTAGCTATGCTTGCAGACCAGTTATGCTTTCTACTTTTTTAAAATGCCTTTTAAAAAAATCTCTGTGAGCCTGATACTCTATTTTTTTTACAGCTGACATAGCCAGTAGTTATGGGGCACTGCACACGGCACATGTAGCAAAGGTGAACCACACCACAACATCTGTTCTTACTTTCCCTTCCCAGCTTTATGAACTGGATATTTTTTGGGTAACTCTGTTTCTAATACCATGGGTTAAGACTGATTTACACAGGCCACTGTAACTGTAGTATATCTTGAAATCTGAAACTACCCAAGGAGTGCTGGCACACCATAGTTTGTTTATCAGCACTGGATTTGGGGGAAAAAGAAATAAAAATCCTGTGTTGCATTTTAACATGTATTGCTCTAGCATAAGCAGTAATTTAAAAACTGCAATAATTGCACCTACTTTTATAGCCATAGTAAGAAACTCTAGAAAACAGTTTGCAGGTCTGGTAACAATCTACAAACATATCCTGGTGAAAATTGGTACAGTGCTGGGGAAGGAAACACTTTAACGCTTTAGTTCTGTCTGATCATGTATCTCATACCTTCTTTTTCAAATATGTTCCAAATACATTGTATGAAATTTTGCTCGTGAGTGCGGTAGAGAATTGTGGCACACATAACTGGGGTGCACTCAGCTCTCCTACTAGATAGAGCTGCTCTAAATCTTTCCTCTACTAGAGAGAGCTGCCTGCGTTTGAATCAGCGTGATTTTGGGTCCCCAAAGTAGTGACCACTTCAATCCTACGGATGCAACCAGTCCCCTTTGAGACCTCCTGTTGGGAATTAGTAAAGAAGTTCTTCTAGGAAAAGCAGCCTTTTATGGAGACAGTACAGGGAGCACCCTGAATCTTTTGAGGGACTGCACGCCGCTCCACGTGCCATGGCATGGAAAGATGTAGCATGTTCACTCCTACCTGCACAGGCTGTCTTGCAAGATTAACAGTCTAATACATCTGGGAGATGCTACTAATAAATTTTTGCTGGCCTCGCATAACACAGGGCATGCGCAAGATAAGCATATTTGGTTAAAAACAAAAGTTTCAACCTGAGAAAAAGCTATTAAAAAAGGCTAGACAGTCCATTTGCTGTGAAACACCACTGTATAAAATGGGATTTTGGAGTATATTTCACTTGTAAATTGCCATTACACTGTACTTGTGAAATAATGATGTTAGTGACAATTTCAAATCTATCTCCTGATGTACATTTTGAACATCATGGTATCCTCTTGTTTCCCATTTTTTACTGTTCAGACCCTCCATAGAATATTATTGTCGCTGCAGACCTTTTATCCAAGGACTGTTGATCACAGCACAAGAACTGTCATCCTATTTGCATTCTGTGGATGCATCATTATTCACAACATTTGATGTCCATAAAACACATTAAAACTATTTCCTTGAGCAAAAATAATCAGCTCTCTGCTGTACATATCATTTGTATACTCAAATTGTAAAATGTAAATTGATATATAAGAAAATGGCCCATTAACTTTTTCATTAATGACAATAATACATTTTGTGCATCAGCAGTAGGAGGACCCTACATTCATTCTAAGGAACCTGAAGGATAAATGGAGACTTCTTTGTATTTCATAAAAATGAAGGCTGTCATCAAACACATTTCGGGGGGGGGAGGAAGAGGGAGATTATTTTCTGTGGCCTTATTTGTTCTTTAAACTATTCACATACTTGGAATCATTCTTAAAGTTAAAATACTCTAATGAACCTGATCCTGCTGCCTTTGAGGCAAAATTTGCACTGAAAGCCAACTGGCATTTTGCCTAAATAAGGGCTAGGAGTTACCTGAGGTATATGTTCAATATTCCTTGTTAAAAGCAGTATGTGTGCACTGAATATATAAACTGGGCACAGCTCCCATCCAGCTGGTAATTAATCGCCTTGAAACATTCATGACGTTTTTTTAATCTCACCCCAATTTTCGTTTTCACAATTTCATTTTTAATTCAGGTGAATTCTATAGGTGCCATAACGGGTGCTGTATTTGCAGTTGCTAGATAACTTTTGGAAGAGTAGATCTGTTCATGAAAAAAAAAAAAATGTAAATGACAAGTATTACTGTTTTTAGTGAAATATAATAGACAGCTGGATTACTGTTTCTTTAGGATTTATGCTGACTTACCTGGAACTTACTGTGTTTTTTATGTATGTAATTTAATCATCTTGTGTCTTTTAAGATAATAGCAAGTGATATTACTGTAATTCATGTGAATTAAGACATCCTAATATGTATACAACTAGCTGTCAAATCGCTGTATATTTGCTATTTGATTAAACCATAGATTAATAATTTTTCTATAACTGATACATCATGCACTAACAGATAAAGAGCATCTGATATTAAGTAAGTGAGAAATAAAATCTGCTTTCAGTAAATTGCTTAGAAAAATTACACAGTACATTTAAATTACCATTTGCTTAGCAACATGCCCTTGTAGACATTCCAGTGGGGCTATAAAATGATCGATTTACTTTAATTTTCTACTGAATCCTGAAAAAATGGCTATCAGTAACCTATCCCTTCATCATGGCATGCTGATTCACTCTGTGTATTAAATTTACTGGCAAGGAGCAAGACGTTAACAAAAAGTAACAGATAATGTGAACATTTCATGCATAATCTGTAATATGAGATATGTATTAATAGGGAAATTATGATGCATTCAATTATTCTGAAATGCCTTCCAGAGATGTTTTGATTTGGCTGCGCTCTGATAGTAGCAGCACAGCAGGGAGCATCTCAAGTGATGAATAACCTAATCTCCTAATCTCAAAATGGGCACTATTCACAGCTAGCCTAGGATAGACTGGTGGAAGAAACCACGCTTTACAGACACTGTTCCGACAAACAAAAAAAAAATCAGCAAAAATCCCCGTTCTTTTAATAAAACTCATCTTCCCAATTAATAATTTTTTGGCACGGTGATTCTACAAGTTTAGGTGCTGATCTGGAAAAGAAACCTTTGCTCACCTCTAAAATAAACTTGGGAGACAAAAGACTATAAAAATAATTGTGTGTGCATTTATTCTATTAGCATTAAAGGTTGCTTTGTGACATTATACAAAGGAGCTCTTTCTGACTTTACCCAGTTTAATATATACCTGAAATGATCTTTACTATTTATACAATTCCCCCCCCCGAATGAAAACCCACCAGAACAAGAAACTCCTTATTTTTGTATCAGAAGCCCGGTGTACCGGAGTGCTTGCTTGTGTGTAATTAAGCAGCCGTGTTTACTACTTCTCCTGGTGAACAATAGTCTGGTTTCCTGAGGAGGTCAAGCAGGATTTATTTCATTGTGTACATACTCAGAGTAGGCAAGGTGGCTGTCATTCCTCGTCCGGTCTTGGGCACTTTTCTTTCACCACTACGCATAGACTGTTTCGCTCCCATTTACTTACCTTTTTGCTTGGCATCTCTGCAACTAAACCAAAACAGAAAAACCCAGGAATTAAAAACACTGCGGTACAGCAAACAATCCTGGGAAGATCTGCTATGCAAATACGCCGAATTTTTTTACACTTAATTACTTGATTGCAGTGGGCTCACTTTTTGATTAATGCGATTTGGCAAAAGGTAATATTACACCAGTGTATTACAATTTTTAGTAATTATTCAATGTTAATATGACAGTGTTCTTGAAGAAAAATGAGAAGGAAACCGTATCTCTTTTTTGTCTTCAATTCACAACCCTGCTCAGGAGGAGAGTCGTACAAATACTTGTGTAAATAAATGTGTTTTATCTTTGGGAGAAATCTTACTAAAAATTACTGATTGGTCTCCTCCTGACTTCCTGTTCTTAATGCCGCGCTTTTAAAATTATTGGCATTACAAGGGTGCAGAAATGATTTTATGTGCTTTTTTTATGCTGTAGTTTATTTGATTTACAAAGTGATTTGTTATAACAAGTACCTTTGCAGTTTAATCATAATGCCACATTGTGTGTGCTATTTTACAAGAATTGCGCTTTACCTTGCCTAATGTCTTTGGCAGCCTGGCTTCTAAGCTGTCTTTCTAATATAAAGCAGAGAAGTGTAAGACTACTTGGATTTCCTTTGCTTAAGCAATTTGATTTCCTCCGTGTTCTGTTTCATGTGAGCATCATGTTAAAGTACAGCAAGACGTGGTGCTTTTTAACTAGCCTTTCCTATAGCGGTCCCACGCCTGCTATTATACATACTTACTGTAGCACGCACTTTGCGCTGCGTTGTAGTCACTAATCATGGTTTAGCGAGCAAGGAAGAAGTGGGCCCCCATTTTATGAAACTTTCAGATGAGGGATGTTCGGTTTATTTCAGTCTTTAGTATACGAGAATGTACAATTGCTCTGAAGATAAATAAAAGATTCAGCTGGATGCCACTGGAGAGCAGAGCAGCATGTCTTTGGCATTGCTTGAGTCTTATCTGATTTGGATTTGTATACCTCATGGGGAATGGCAAAATATTGGAACAGACGGCTTGATATTTCCGAAGAATATAGTGGGCTTTATTAGCACCAGTTTCACTCCCTGACTGACGGCTTTTTCAAATTTTTTATCTTATTAATCTGTGCTACTGTATGTAAATGTTATTCCTCTCTGCATAAGGGAGGCAACCAGCGATTTGTAATAAATGCTTATGAGTGCCTGAGGCTGCACTTAAACTTTAAAACATCTATTATTAAGTTGCAAAAAAACACTGTAATGGCCAATAGTGACCTCATAGGAATTTTAAACTGTGGTCTGCTCTTCTGCATTAAAAACAAAAAAATTGCCTGAAGTTAGAATTATGAGCAATGCTATTTTAACAGCTGCATTTTGATTATTAAAGTGTGTTTTACAACTGAATTACAATGCTTTTATGGACTCTAGGTATAAGATTTAAAAAGGTCATTAAACATAGTGGGTTTGTCACAGTAGGTGTCATTGTATACAATGGACACTATACAATCTATTTTATGTCATTGTACTTAGGATTTAAAGTAACACAGAGAAGCATTTTAGTTTGCTTAAGCATGTAGATTACTGTAGAGCTTTTCAGGTATTTTGACAGTTTGCAGTCCAAAATGACTACTTTCATTATTATTTTATTAATTTGACAAGAAGCCCTACAGATTTTCTGTGTACGAATGATCCATTTGTCTCAGAAATAATTAAAAATGCCAGCCTAGAGCAACAAGACAACAGAAACACTTCTGGCAAATCAATGTTGAGAAATGCATTGCTTGTACGGTAGCCAACTGTTTAGTCCTGAACCATTTTTGCATTTTCTCAATCTGATAGAATATGGGCTCATTGACAGTGAGTATTGACCTGCAGCGTAGGCTAGGAAAATGCAGGACCTATAAATTGATTTATCGAGAATGTCATGTGCTGGGTACTGTATGCAATGTTTACATCTTTTAGAGCACAGACACAGGCTAAAACACTACCTTTTCTCCATCAATTATGAGGAAACCCGGTTGCAAATGCGAACTTAAATTTTGCTACCCTTCGACTCATCTGTTAGACTTCGAAATACTTAAATCTTTAATTTCCCTTTCATTAATTTGTCATGGTGTTATCCTTGTGAAGAACCGAAGTACAAACAATTCCCGACTCCGGTTTCTGGGTGGCTGTATGTTAATGAGTGCAAAGGGAAAAACGATAAGTATAGAAACCTCAAAATATTTGACAAAATGTCACAAAGGATTGTATTTGCATGTAGTACCATGGGTAGGACATAATGATTAGTGTGCAGTGCGTTTCTGGCAGCACCTACTCTAGCTTATCCTGATAACATGTCGGCTGCACAGCTTTGAATATTGTATATGTTCTTTGAACATATCTATGACTAGCGTAACTGTCATTCTATTGAAAAATGTGGCTGCACGAATGACAATACTGCTTTAATTTTTTTTTAAAGAGGACGACTTCTAAATAATTATTATCATGCTAATAACATTTGTATTCTTTTGTGTATAATTAAGATCTGCCTGTCTAAGCATGAAATAGGGTTGAAATCTTGAATAAGTATGCTATCCTTAACCTATTTAGTAAATCAATTTTAATTTAGTATTCTTTAGGTTAAATCATAACAATAGAATTGCTGTATACAGAAAAATCCACAATTTATGGCTGTAAACCTTCTCGGAAATGTTTAATAATAAGCAAAGCTTCTGTGAAATTAAAAAATCTACCATTATAAATGTAAGTGCTGAATTAAAAAAATGATTCAGCAATTGCTAAAGTCATGTGGGTTTTTTAATTACCATTAACTCTTTATTACTTAACGTGAAATTGGACGTGTGATTTTTATCTATAAGCCTCTGTAGGTTTGTAACGCTTTTTTGAAAGACTTTTGTTTGAGTCCTACCCATTTTTTAAAAACGTAAGGAACACAATTAGCATAGTAAAATTGAATTCATACTCTATAGTTATATTATCATATTTGTATTTCTTATTTAAATACAGTTGGAAGATCTTGGGGGAAAAAAAAAATATATCTCTTCAAAGATGGACATATGTTATTGGTGAATAGTTACTTGCCTCAAAACTTAATACACACCTCTACAAATTAGGGATAGAAACCATTTGCATAGCGCTATGGATGGAGGTGATGGGAAGTGTATCAATCCCTCCGTGTAGCGATTATGACAGTAGATGAGCTGCTCACGTGCAAATCTAGCAATATGTTAGGAAAAATAAAAACAAATCATACAAAGAAATGCCCGGGTGCAGAGCAAGCCTGTTACTGCCGGAGCTTAGATACTGCGGAGGCTCATTGTGCTGCGCGCTTGCGCACTCACGCTTAGGCTCACGTTCCTACTTTTGCTTTTCAGTTCTGCTAGGAAGAGGAGTCAGTTTTTTACCTTCAGAAATACCTAACAAGGGACTGAATCCTGGTTGGAAAGGGGAAAGTGGGAGAAGCAGGAC
Organism: Phoenicopterus ruber ruber; assembly: GCA_009819775.1. NCBI lineage: Eukaryota > Metazoa > Chordata > Aves > Phoenicopteriformes > Phoenicopteridae > Phoenicopterus > Phoenicopterus ruber. Next base: position 3,350,611 of record CM020217.1, read on the forward strand.
AGAAAAATATCCTTAGATATTATATGGAACTGTTCAATGCCTTTGTTATTCTAAGTTTGCATCCCAGGGCTGTGCAGATTCCCTAAACCCTGCTTCCCAAACTTAGTATGGAATCTGTATCGGTTGTGCTGTGTGTCAGATCTTCTGTGGCTGTAGAAGAGGTAACAGAGGTTTCCCCAGATCTGCGTGTGATATTTGCAGACTTTGTTCAGATCAATGATACTGGGTCCTCCAACAGGGTTCAAAATCCAATGACGATATACAGGCGGTGTGTTCCCTGCAGAGCCCCGCAGCTTCCCAGGTGCCGCGCTGCAGGAGCAATGTACCTGAGCACTAGATTAGGTTCTTGAGCTTTTTCTGTGTACCAGGGTTTTATTTGATATTAATTATGGTTTTTCTACATCAGTTGGCTTTTTTAATGTTTTCTTCCTATGGCATTTCTGTGTAACAGTTGCATAAAAACAATAGTGATAAACCAGCTCTCATTAAAGACTCATTGACCGATCCTTATCTGTTTTAAATTGGTGATCACTGCGGAGCTACAGTGATTTACAGTACTTGAGTATTAGATTCATGATGCCTTGAGAAAACACGGGAGGAGCACAGATTGTAAGTGTGGTTTTATTATGGGGGAATATTCATTGGGGACAGTCTGTCACTGTTGCTATCTCATTGCTGCTATTGCCAGTCATTTCTGTGGTGCTAAAATATACTTTACAATTTTTGGTAGTCTTGGAAAGATGACCAGTTAAGCAGAAACAGTAGAAGTGAGGAATGTAATTTGAACACCTCACTTCTTTATGTTCCTTTATGAACCTTAGACACAGCTATTATCTTATAATGGCACATTTTCTTTTAAAAGGCCCCTAACAAATGTACAGAATTGGTATTTTCTAACCTGCATAGTTTGCCTACCATTTGCCCCAGTGTTTTCGTCAAATGACATCTTGTAAAAAAGATGTGTTAATGTGGGCATCAAATGGCTTTATTGGTTATGTCAAATGGTCTGTATGCTTTATTTCATCTCAGGCAGTGGTGCTAGGATCTGAAGGAATTGCAGGTGGAATGGCATACGCTTGTAACTCTCTGCAAAACAGAGGCATGGTTTTATATATAGAACATGCTTCGAAACATGGGTTCAATTACTGAATATAGGGAAAATGTGAAATCTAGGCAAAATTTTCTTTAAGGTGAAGTAATGAATACTTCGTATGCCAAAGAGAACATGGACCACAACTAGTGTTTCCACTGGGAAGGAATTGTCAGAGAACATGGCTGTGAACTAGGGAGAGAGGGAGGAGGACACCTTTTAAGGAAAACAGCATCTGGGAGGAAACATTACAATCTATAATTCAACAAACCATTCTTCCACGAGACTTTCAAAAGTTAGGTCATTTCAGCAAAGCTGAAGTCAGCCCATGGTTCTGTAAGGCCCAAGAGGCTCTGGCCCCGGTAATTTTATATTTTCTTCTGTCTATATTTTATGAAGTGAATGTCTGTTCTCAAAGTTTGGCGCCCTTTTAGTAAAAAAAAATGAAGCCATTTTAAGTTGTGATCAGAGATAAAACCACAAGGAGTATATCCTAGTAAGACAAAAATTTGTGGGACCCCATGCAATTTGCTTTGTTTGTTTGTTCCTATAATGCTAGATAACTTCCAGGATAGTGCCAAGTCTTAGTCAGTCATCTTGATGGTGCCAGTCCCTGCCTTTGCCCTCTGTTAACATACTGTTTATTTTGATTTAGTCAATATTTAAAAGAAGGCTATCCTGTTTTCTGAGCACCTTTATATAACAATACAACAAGTAAGTATGTACCAGCAAGCACTATCAAATAAATAATACTCTTTCAAAGTAATCATAGCAATAATAACCCAGACTCTTTGGGCTTCAGCTGCCCACTTCTTGAATTGCTTAATTAAAATAGATAGTCTTTGCCATACCCCCAGAAGGTTAATAAAGTGGGTCTTTGAATCAGAAAGGATAAAATTCCAAAATTGAGGATTGTCTGTGTAGAATACAAAGCTAAAACAATTCCTGTTGTTTATATGAAAGGGATTCCAAGTCTAGCAGTTTTGCTGATCTTTGTTGATATGGCAGTAGGAAGAGAAGAGATTTCCGAAGCAGCCAAGTCTTAAGCCACTTAGGATCTAATCATGTCCCCTGATTTGCAGTCAGAAATAGCTGGTCAGAATATCTCAGAAGCATTATCCAGCCAGAGTGTTAGTGAAGAATTGTGGTATCTTAAAAATGATAATGAAAACATTTTCAATTTTGAGCTTTTTTTATAGAAAAATAATTTAAAATCCTCCTGGTGTTTGTTTTTGGGGAAAAAACCCAATAATCTAGAGTCATTTACCTCACTTCAAACAAAAACACTTTTTAGATACATTAACTTTCTTTTTGGGTGACCTGAAGTTATTTTTACGTGCAGATGAAGAATATGTGTTTGGCCCCAGCAGCCAGGCAAACACCAGAAAGCAGCTGATTATGTCTTTGATGGTACTGCTAACAGCCCAAACCCAGTTAGGTGTCAAGCTGTCTTAAACTGGCCTGATGTCATTAGAGTCAGTGGAGCTACACTGATTTATCCCAAGGCACCGTACGTCTTTGACAGAGATTCTGACTGCTTGTCCATATTGCATTTATTTATTTATTCATTTCTTTATTTCTGGTGAACTGCATCCACTTTGCCATACTGTCCCCTAAAGCTTATCTACCATGCAGGGAAATTTGTTACCAATTTACCAATTCGAGATTTGGTAAATGTAGCACTGTGTGCCTGATTTTTAAACCATTTAGAAATATTTAATTAAATATAATTTAAAACCTAGAAAGAAGCAGAGTGTAGTACAGCTTGGAAAGAATCCATACAATCTGTAAGAAAATTCTTCTATACTAGTGAGATAGTCCCAGGTTGGTACATGGCAAGTTTTCTCATTGCTCTGTCTTGAGGAACTATTTGTTCTTTGGAAATCTTAGCTTCCAGAGGGAGAAAGCAATTTCCTGTTCAACCCAACAGTTATGTATTTCTGTGCATTATAAAATGTATTTTAACTAAAGGAGCTGCTACTGACCTCTCAGCTTCAGCAGAGGAGACTCGTGGCCTTGCTTTTACTTGTGATCTGTAGACACATCGAAGTTTGCTGCTTATCAAACTAGTTAGCAGCTGCTGACCTAAGGCAGCTGAGAAAAAGACAACACCAGCGACTATATCAACGGCAGTCAGTATTATTCAGAGAAAAGCCAGAAACGCAGTAGCATCTATTGTCCCTCGACACTAGCAGCTTTACCCACCTTCTCAATCAAACAGGGAGCGAGTGGCATCCTCCAGCCAAGATATTTAAGAGCTGACTGATCAGAGGTGAAAAGACAGGACTAGTCTGTGAAAGCTGATGAACATCTTTCTCTTTTTGTTGGCCTCTGGCCTCAGATGTACCACTAGCTGCCTCGTGCAGAAACGCCGACGCTGAAGTGCCTGATGGACCTAGCCATGAGCAGACGTACGTGCAGTCCAGTGCCAATGCTTGTGTGCTCTGGGGAGGCAGCTTAATCAGAAGTGACAGAGGCTTGCTACAGCTCTTGGGAGTCAAGGAAGAGGTTCAATATAATAGGGAAGGAAAAAATGGCTCATAGGAAAAGAAATACTGTGTCCCAGAGGCTGGAGGATGAGGGCATAAGCATTGGTTACCTCATTGTGAAACTCTTTGAAGTTTTCCACCAGAAGTCTGTGATAGGGATATAATTTGAACCTGTATTTACATTTTTTTTCCTATAAAACAAAGACACGAAAAAGGGGAAGGGCATCTTTTTGTGACTGAAGCTTCTTGTTGATCAAGATTACTTAACAGAAGTAATGTTTGTGGAAAGCTATCAACAGTCTAGGTACCTCAACGCGAACTCTGGTGAATGTTAGGTCTGCTTAATTTTAAGCACTAAATTCAGATATCTAAATTAGGGGATATGGACCTATTCATCAATATTTATTCAGTGGACAGAGAGAGAGGCTCCTCCAGAGGACAGTTCAGATTTACCTACATTAAACCCCTGCTCTGAATTGCCAAGTGGAAGTCAGATGTCTAAAATTAGAAATCACTGTCCCAGTGATGGATAAGAATCAAAACTGTATATGGGGTGGACAGCCATAAAGAAAGAGAAAATGGAAAGTATGATTTTATCCTTGAATGTGATTCTGAATTTTCAAACTACGTATTTAACTAAAGAGAGCAGGTCCCGGGAATGGGAAGTCACCTTCTTAAGTTTCAGACCCGTGTATTCAGTCCTTTCTTTTATGAGAATCTTGGCTATCACAGAATCATGGAATGGTTTGGGTTGGAAGGGACCTTAAATATCATCTCGTTCCAACCCCACTGCCACGGGCAGGGACACCTTCCGCTAGACCAGGTTGCTCAAAGCCCCATCCAACCTGACCTATGCATATAGTTACAAATGTATCCACCTGTACATAAATGTGTAATCCTCCTAATTTCTGGAACCTTTAGACACTTGGGCTACCTCTGTACTAAATTACTCTGTTGGTAAATTGCCAACTGGGTATGGCATCTACCCTACGTGAAGTCCTGAACTGCACCCAGGAATTGTTTTGGAGAGTAGTAGTTGACCCTGGTCCAAGCTGGGCTAGAGGGAGAGCTGCTAACTTCAGTGTAGACAATCTTGTTTCAGTGCCCAGGAATACTCCCCAGCCCTGCTAAATTTATTACCACAGATGCAGTCAAAGCATCACAGTAGTCCTATGTACATAACAGAGTGGTCAGTATTGCTTCCCAGGGCAATGCAACCCTTAGCGTAGACAGTATTTTAGGCGTCGGGATGGCTCTGCTGCCATCTTTCTAATCCTCCTGTGAAAGTTTTCCCTCAGTTTGCTATTATAGTGCTGATCTACTTAGCAATTGGGTGAGTTCACCAGCATGTGCCTTCTCAAGCGCCTGAATGTAGAATGAGCACAATGAAACAGCTGATACGCGGATCCCCGCACAGCCTGTCACTTTCTGGAAACCACTGGCAAGGAAACATGCACTGGAGACATTTTCTTGTTGCTGGTAAGCATGGTCTCATCTGGTGCTGCTCTCCAGCTGGATCTTCAACATGTCAAACTAGTCAGATACAGTTCTTTAAATGAGAGAAAAATGTTTCATGCCCAGAAATGAATGCAAACACTAAATCCATTTCCCTGTGCTCCTCTCTCCCCAATTCCTAACTGCTGAATGTATTCATGAAGCTCTGAGCACATCTTTGTCTACTGAGTGACTGTATTCTGCTGTTGAAACATAGCTGTTGTAAAATATTTTAACCTGCATGTAGAGGTGTAAAGTACAGTACCTGAAATGGGTTTGGAATAAAGGAAAGGTTGGGAAATAGCTGCCGAATGACAACTCTCTCAGAGAAATTGGTTTGTTTTTACAAAGTGCTGTGGAGGTATCAGACTGAAATATGTATTCCTCTTTCCTCTATCTTCACAGGGGAATATATTAGCTTGTGATTCTGGGGAAATAAAAAATTCTTTCTTTCACTCCTTTTGGGATTCGTGTTTGGACAGGATATTTGTAAGAATGGGTGCTGGAAAGGGGGTATTAAACTTTAAACTTTTCCTGGCTCTTGTTGCTGATCAGCTAATGGTGCTCACCCTGCGTACTTCTACCAACAAGCCAGAAGAGGACGCAAGAAATGCTGGCGCTTCATTCAGTGCAATGCATCTGTTATTTGGTGCGTGCATCTGATCGAGTGTAGCTTGGCTCGTAGGTAGCATTAATCCCAAAATAGTAGTGCGAGGTGAGAAGCACAAACTACCAGATTAGCTATTAAAAGGAAGGAGTCATCCTACATGGACAAAGATTGGGAAAAGAAACTGGAGGTTTTGTTGGAATCCAATTTGTAAGAGATTAATAAAAACACAAAAGAGTGACGAAAGGATTGCTTTGAAAAGTAGAAGAGAAGCAGCTAATACTTGGCAATACTCTGACTTAACATTTTCTTCACCAGCAGCTCAGCCCTTGCAAACCTCTTGCTAGAGAACTCCATTCTGTCTTACGCTACAAACGACACTGCTTAGTCTTTACTTATTTTTGAAAGAAGTGTGTCCATTTTTAAGTGGGCTATAACTGAAACAGTGCAACGTGGCTGTGGGTGCAGCTGGCAAACGGGGCAAAAAGAGAACCTGGATGTTTTTATACAAACTGTTACCACCACAGCAAGACTGACAAATTCTGTTCCCCCCTCAGATTAGTTAGGGGTAATGACTAAGTGACTAGATGTCCTCCTTCCAAAAGTAAAGCTCGTTTAACTAGGATAAAAGAAAATACACATCTTTAAGCAGTAAATATAGAGAACACAAATTTTGTGTGTCAGATCTGTAGTCGTTTTCTGTGTGGGAACCTTGTGAAGTCCTAATTTCTGTATATTTCTGTGGAGAGCCTATGTTTCGGCTTATCTCTCAAGACAGCTGATCTCCCCTTTTCTCCTCTGACAGCTTTTGACTATATGATATTCTTTAGATCTGTAATATCTCACCCTGTGTCTTCACTGGAGACTGAATATAGGATCCTTGAAGTCAAGAGCTTCTCTGCTGTGTTTTAAGTGTGTCCTGGGACATTGTGTATGACTTTCCGGCACATGCCACTATCCTCATAATAATGGGAGGATAATAGGAGTTACACTGTATGTCTGAATAACTAGGCTATATATCTGTTTTCTTTGATTGTTGCCTGGCATCTCTCTGTCTGTCACATCTACATTTTCCCTTTGTTGTTAATGGCGATTTCTCCTTCTATAGGCTTGACTTGTACATTAACATTTCTTAGTAGAGAACCACAGTTTTCAGCACACTTATTCTCGCGTTGTCTGTACCTGTTTGTTTCCAATGTAAAATTTTAGACAACCTCCTACTCTCTTTCTGTCATCCTCTTTTCAAATCAGAATGCCATGAATGATCTGAAGGGCATGGGGAAAAAAAAGCCTTTTGTTACTTAATAATTTCTTTTTAACTCCCTTTCCTTCTTTTTAACTTTGATGTTTGTGTAAAGATATTTTGAGGTCTCATATCCTATTTTTGTTCTTTGAATATGATATTAACTTTTGCCTTTGATAATCACTGTCATTCTGATTTTCTTTAATTGTCCTATATAGATAAAGTATCTGGAGAAAGGCAAGAACATTTTGGCAAGGAGATTAGGGGAGTGAGAAGCTGTAGGGATGAATGTTAATAATGTCGTAATTATTTTACAGTAGAACACTCTATTTACGGGATTTTCAAAATGTATTTGAGAGGAGCACTCTTGCTAAGAGGACTTGAAACCTAAATAAATAAGACGAGCAGAAGGAAGGCATCATCTAAGCAAAATATAAAGACTATATGTCATGCTAACTGCTTTTAAAAGAATCCCCGAACTGTTTCCTTTCCCTATGGCCAAGAGAGCATATTGCAAACAATATGCTGTGGTATTACTTCCCATATTTGCTTATGTGAAATCATATGAAGAAGAGAGAAGGGAGAAGTAAGTTCTTTTTCCGTTGCATTGCTGTCTGCTCTGTCCACCCCTCTGCCTCACTTGCGCCTGTGAAGGAGAAGCCACAACGTGTGCAGGACAGCGCCGGTGGCCACCTCCGAGTGTTCAGTGTTTGCCCAATGCCTCGCAGTTAGAGATGCTGAAAGGTAGCCTCTCAAAGTCAGGTCTAACATTGAAACTTCAGGAGAGGTGCGAGTGATGCAACACCGTACGGAGGATGGCTGCTCTGCAGAGCCAGAACATGTCTAGCCAGGGGAAGAAGGGAGAATTTAGATTTCTTAACCAACACATGCAGTGCACTTGGTCAGGGAACTGCAGCATCTCCACAGGCAGTGGCAACGTCTTTGCTGTCTTAGGAAGAAAGTAAAATGCCAAGCTGCAGTTTTGCTGGCCAGTATATTTAAATATACTAAAAGGCATTCATATCTCCGAGGAGTCTCTAAAGTGTATTTGATCTATTACTTTGCATGTGCTATGAAATAATAAATAACCCAACAGATACAATGCTGCATGACAAATTTGAAAGTATTTTCACTTAATCTCTGCCTTGATGAGACACTAATCTATCTTTTAAAACATTTTCAAAGGTGTTCGCACAGACCTATCGGAATTGATGGTGTATTCCATTGCACTCCGGATTGTTGAAAACGGAATAGCACGTTATCACCTAGTACTATAGATACTATCACCTAGTACTATAGACGCTTAGCAGGTAAATACAGTGGGCAGCATGCAGTGGGATAAATATATCTCTTGCCTCACAGAAATAGTCCCTCGGAAGTCAGTGGAATAAGACAAGTGTACTTGATTTCATAGAGCAATAGTACATCTCTTGGAAAAGTAAAGCATACCTATCCGCTGCTGCAACTAGCTGTAAATAACACTCAATAAGGCAATGTCTAGATAGTGTTCTGAAAATGTAAAATTACTGTTTTTTCATGTGACACTCTTCAAGATAGTATTTATTGCCTCAGTCATCAGCAGCTACTACCCTTATGAAGCAGGGAAGAACTAAACCGTGTTATAATCACGTTTTGAAGGCACAAAATACAAAAGTGTAACGTAAAAGGCTGCCTAAATTTTGTGGCTAATTTTTCTGTACAGTCCTAGCCCTATTTGAGCCCTCTGCACAGGACCAACAAGTGTTACGTGCCTCTGAAAATTTGGCTCTGAATGCCATTCTCAAAATATATTTTGGTACAGTTGTGGAGAAAATTGGTCACAATAACAGGTCATTTCAGAGATGCTGGGTGCTTCCCTGCTCTTGGATTAATACTGCATCAAACCCCACTTTTTATTCCCCATTTGTATCTCAGCATTTAGTCCTCTGGTTTCGATTGATAATATAAATCAAGAGATATCAAACATGAGGAAAATATTCAGGTTGATTCTGCTTTTATCAAATCCCCATTGGTCACCTAGCATGGATCTTTTCCAAATGTTCAGTTCTGGTCAGCCCCTTCAAGTGAGTTTCCAAGTTTCAAGTCTCACGAGCATCTTCAGTGGGGAGTTTCAGCTGACAGTCTGCTTACATAAGCAAAAGCCAAAATTTTGCAAATCATCTTTGAATGTATCATACTTAGGCTTTACTTCTTCAATGGATGAAAAAAAAGAAAGTTTCTATAAATGTTCTAGCTGACGCTACGCAAAGTGTACCTTATGTACTGTACATCAGCTCTCAACAGAAGCTGGAATTTGAATTTGAAAAGAATTTGAAAATTATATTGACAATTTGCATTCCCCAAGAGTACTTCAGCTGTATTTCTACATTTTCATGGCTTTCTAGGGGTTCTAGAAGTAAAATTCCTTCTTCCACCTCAAATCTTTTTGCTGAATGCTCAGACATATTTAGATATTTAGTCCTTCCAATCCAATATAATTTATTAACTGTACAGTGCCTTCTTTCATCATTTTACCAGTAAAAGTAACGACATAGGGTGGAGGTTAGAGCTACAACAGGAATGAGAGAAAAAGGGGCACAAGGCATTATTCTCTTCTGCTAAGTAGCTCTGCAGATTCTATTACAAGGATTTAGTATATTGGTGAGCTTTAGGTTTATAAGTATAGTTCTTCTGCATAATCATTTGGGGATGATTCAGAAGGCTAAATCCCTTCTTCTAAATATTAGAATGATAATTTTCACTTTTCAGCTTTTTTCCCCCAAACCTTTTGGAACCAGTACCTCGACAGCAAAGAAGGGCTATGCATAAAGAAAGGAACCAAGCTATTTCTTGCAGCGCATTTTTGATGGTGCTGCAAAAAGTGGTGTGTATAAAAGGTTGGTGTGTCTCTGGAGGCAGTTCCTTCTATTCTTGTGTGATAGCAATGCAGGTGAAAGAACTTTACTTTCTCCTGCTAATTATGTGGAGACATGTTTCATCAGTGGAGGAGGAGGTAGGAAACACTGTGCTGCAGGTGGGATTGTGCCACTGCTCCTGGATTGTCATGAATGTAAAACAGGTGGCATGATTATAGCTAGTGATAGCTCCTTTCTGGCAGGTGGCATTTAGGATGAGCACAGACTGTTCTTTCTGTTTCCTTCCTTCTTTCTTTTTTAGAGTGATGAAATGTGGAAGCTCTACAGCCTGTAGGATAAGGAAAATGTGGGTCTGCATTTACTAACACATGGAAGGCTCTCTCCAGCGTCACCACCACCAAGACCACATGAACATGAAAGGGTGGTGCTGAGATACAGCTGTGAAAAAAGTCCGGCCGATAAGAGCACCCACTCTTTTCAGCCTGACTGTAGGTCCATTCTTCCTTCAGAGGGGCGAGGAGAAGAATCATTACTACATCAGTTAGGTTTTTGTTCATATCTTGAGCTGAAGCCAACTTCCCTCGGGCTTAATTCAACATTTAGTAGCAATGGAAACACCAAAGAGAGAAAGAGAGGGGGGAAAAAAGTAGCTGCTTTCTGTGCCTTAAGTGATGCAGATCCTTGCGTATTCTGCGTGAGAAGAGGTGCTATATGCGTTCTCTAGTTTTGTTTTTATGTTGTACTGCTGATAATAACAAGAAAAGAAGATTATACGAGTCTGAAATGATACAATGTTTTTGCTATTGGTTTTTGCTTGTGACACTGCTCCTTCACATCGTACTTTTCCCGTTTATTTCACATAGATGTTAGAAGTAGGACATAAGCCCAATTTTGGTTTTGTTTTTTAATTTTAAATAAGAATTGTAAATGCAAGGTATTTCTGCAATCCTTAGAATACATCCCTAATTTTTTTCAGTTAGTGCCAAAATGTGAAAGCAATGTCTTATAAAAGCTGGCCCCGACTTATTCTGTTTCTTCTGTTCTTTACTAAATGAGGGAAGAAAAAGACAGTTTATTTAAACAAAAGATAAGATGGATGTGTAATAATAAGGAAACGTGGAAAAAACCTAAAGCTGGTAATGTTCTTTGTTTTCATAGCCAATAATTTGATTTAAAGTAATTTTAGCCAAATATTTTTATTCTTGTTCATTGTTGTTTTTGTAAGCTGTAATTCAAGTGTTATGAAATCTAATTATACAAGAAAGATTTGTCTAAATTCAAAGCAAAATCCCAAACATAATAATAAAATTGCTATACATCCCCAGCTCAGCTCCTGTGAATATTAGTTCTCTGTTCAAAGACTCTCAATAGGATTCAGTTTTGACCTAGAAGAAGGTGGCAAAATGTATCATCTTGTAGTGATAAAACAATATGAGTACAAATGGACTCAATCCAGTTCTGATGTAAGTTGTAAACAATTAAAAGTACATGAGCTACAATGCCCAAAGCTGATAGCTGAGGACATTACTACACGCTTGGGGTAACTCTGGGAACCAGAAAAACAATTGTTTCACAATAGGACATAAAAGCAACAGAAAATATTTGTCTCCACAGAGTAACGCGCAGTCTTGCAGGGCCGTGTCATGTGGAGGATTTTTCAGCAAGCTGGCATGAGTGTGAGTGATGCATAATGGCAGCGGTGAATGGATTTCTGAATAGATTAGTAGGTGACGTCATGAAAAAAGGACTATTTATCACCATAATTTAACACAAGATGCAACACAATGGCTTGATGGATGCATTTTATGGTTTTCAGCCAATCATAATAATGGATCTATTGACTAAAGTTTTAGATGCCCTTTATATACCCTTCATGGATAAAAAAAGAACAACAAAAACAGAGAATGAAGAGGCTGAGAATATGTCAGAAAATACTTGCCAGGAATGTTTTCAAATTTCAGGCTTTCTGTGCAGCAGCCTTTTGACCTAAAGCTTCCCCAATTATTTTTTTAAATGCCTAAAAGACTAATTATGCTCAAGAAAAATATTTCAGTTGAATATTGGAGTAATATTCACTCACCCAGGAAACAAATATAAATTTTTTTTTTTTTTTGCCTTCCTTGTCAGTTTGGATGACGAGATTCTTATCGTTGTAATGTGACGTTGGTAATTTTAGCGGTGCCAGCTGAGTGTTAAAGGAGGACACGACTGTGTTGCGCGCTGGTTTGGGCACTGAGGTAGGAGCAAGGAAGGAGAGGGATTCTCTGCTCTCTGCTGTTACACCTTTAATGTTAGACATTTGATAGACAAGATTAAAAAGCCCATAAAGTAGACACCCAGCCCCCGGCCTCTTCCTTCTCCTGGGAATATTTTACTCACTCAGGAACTGTCTTTTTGGTCTCTTTTGCTAACTTTTCTTGCAGGGGCACTTTTTGACTTTTCTGTTACCTAGGTGCCGACTAGGAGGAAAGATAGTGGTTGTCCCTTCTCAGCTTGATGGTTACCGCAGTTCCCTGGGAGTTGGGAGATGAAAGTTAAAATTCATTTAGGATAAGGAGGGCTTAGCAGATTCCCAAAGGGGGTGGGAAATCTGACTAGTAGAAAGTGTCTCCTCAGGGAGGTACTTTGATTCAGGAGAGAAGGAGCTAAACAGAGGCTCATCCTCCTTGGACCAAAAGTTTAATTTCTTGATGGTTGAAAGCCTCCTAGATTTTACCTCTCAACATGAGCATGTTTGTATCCCTTTCGGCAAAACACTGAAATGCAAGTTTAATTGCTGAGAACGTTTGAACGTTTTGCCTAACATGGATAGTGTACAAAATCCAGACACATGTGGGCAGTGCTTTCAAGCAAAGATAGAAACAGCTTTTGGGATTTCATGTAAAGTAAGAATATGTTTCCGGATAACTCTGGGAATTGATTTAAAATTTAAAATGTCAGCCCATCTCTGATGTGTGCCTACAGCATGAAAATGCACCTGATTCTTCATCTCCAGGTACTGTGCTTCCACAAAGGAATGATCAGAGAAACAAGCAGGCTAACAGCTCCGTAACTGCTTCCAAGTTGGATGGACGGAAGAGGTTTTCTGAATATTATTGTTGTTATTACTGGGCTCTCTGACTTAACTGTGGTTAACTGAGCTTCTTGCTGCTGGCATGTTGTATCTTTTCTTCTTGGTATTTTTTTGTGTTTGGATTCCATGGAAAGATCTGAAATACCTAAAACTGTGTGTCCTAAATTCATACTTTCTGCTTCCTTGCTTTTTTCTACACTAGAAATAAACATTTTTAGCCAATACGTTTTGGAGATACATATAAAGGAGCTAACAGAGCAACAAAAAGGGCCAAAAAGAGAAGTGTGTGGTTGTGACATTGAAGGTATAATCTTACTTAATAATGACTAAGGTCAACCTGAATAGGTTTTTCTCTCTTCTGGAGAGAGTCTGTGGCCAGGAGGACTGGGGAAGAACCCAGGTTCTGTTAGTCTCTCCGTTTGGAGAACATAGGAAGCAGGCTGAGAACAAGAAATGCCCACAGGGAGAAATGTAGGTTTTTTCACATGACAGAACAGTACAAACCACTTGTTCAGCTGAACCTTAAAAATCTCTTCACTAAGCTGATGCAACACTGGAAGACTGAACTTCCTATTTAATTTTATATAAACTAGCCTAAAAAATGACTTCAAGCTGACTAGGATTTAATTTTCAGTGCTAACCTTCAATTAATTTGTAACTTTTTTGGCACCCAGTTTGCTGGAAATGGCTGTAATTATGTTGTTTTCTGAACGGTGCATTCATTCAGGCCATACTCTCTAAGACTATTTATACAGCTGGGAAAAAATAACGGTATTTAGGGGGATGGGGGAATGCTAATAGGAAACTTATTGAAAAATTCTGAATTATCAATTTTGAAAAAGTGTCTTATTAACTCTCATTTGATATTTTAAACTGTTTAGTTCTTAATTTTAAGACAATTTGGGATAATTTTCTTGTCTTTAACAAGAAATGCATGGTCAGCTTCCCTATGGTTGCCTTTTATGCATTTTTGAGGCTAGCACAATTATATACTTGCTGCAAAACCCCACGTTGCTCTTCTGTGTGGGGTTTTATAATGATAGTGTTGTTTCTTAATTGATCTGCATAGCAGGGTCCAATTGCTGTTAGAGGAGAATTATTCAGAAATCTGAGAGGATGAGAACATACAGAGCAAATACGTTACCTTCTCTTTTTTTTTAAGAAAAAAATGCAATAAAAACCTTTTAAAAGACTGTACTGGTTTAATGCACAATAAACTGTATGTTTGCCTATATTGTATAATACCGCATGTTTTCAAACTAAACAGATTCATTTTTGTGTTTTCCTTCTCATTTTCTGTAAGTTTAAAAGCTAGTGAGGTTTTTGAGCATTTCTTTTTGTGTGTTTGGCATTAAAGGTGTTTGTATGTGTGTCTCCTCTTGTCTTTAAACCCAGAGGATGCTCCCTGCTGGTATTTATAGTCTCTTGTTTGAGTGTTTTTCTAGCTGAAGGCACACTTTATGAAGATGGCAATTTGATTGTATTTCCAACCATATATTTGACATGGGTTTAAGGGCAGTAATATTTGTATGCAGCCTTAACAACCATAGTTTAGAACCAGAACTAATATGAAAGCTTAAAACTGTCATTAGGTTTTGAATTTTTAACTGTTTCTAAATTTTCAAGAGCAAGCTTTTTGGTTTTTTTTAGCTTTTGGGGTGACTGCTTTGATGTTTCTGCCTGTCATCACTTCAGAGAGGCCAGGTAGGGATAACCCCAAATCCTTAGTGGAACCTCTGGGCTCCTCCTCACCTGGGGACTCTTGCTGGAAATAGGTGGCCTCTGCAGGTTTCTGACCCATCTTCCCATGGTTCGACGGGAGCTCCCAAAGGGAGTTTTCAGGGTGCAGTTCTAATTCATTCTGATTTTATCTAGACAGCTGTAGTGGACTGGCACATAGTTGCCTCAGAGACCAGGTACCTTCCACAAATTTCCAAGGCCACGGGTGTGCACACACACTGCAGCTGTACAGACGTGTTCAGGTTACCAGATGTACAGCATGGTTTCTTTGGGTGATGAGCAATCAAAACTGCCATAAGACAGAGACGAAATCTGAGTGGGTCTAAATGACACATTTTCCGGATAGCGTCCTGTTGAGGTGGGAAGATGCCTCTGGAGATGGTCTAGTCCAACCTTCTGCTCAGAGCTAGGTCACCTGGAGCAGGTTGCTCAGGGTCTGTGCAGTTGGGTTTTGAATACCTCCAAGGATGGAGACTCCTCAGCCTCTCTGGGCAACCTGGTCCAGTGTACAATCATCTTTACAGTAAAAAAGCTTTTTCTTATGTTTAAACAGAATTTCCGGTGTTTCAGTTTCTGCCCATTGCCTCTTGTCCTGTCACTGGGCACCCCTGAGGAGAGCCTGGCTTCATCTTCTTTACTGCCTCCCATCAGGTGTTTATACACACTGATGAGATTCCCCCCGAGCCGCCTTTTCTCCAGGCTATACAGCCCCAGCTCCCTCAGCCTCTCCTCATATGAGAGATGCTCTAGTCCTCTCATCATCTCAGTGGCCCTTCACTAGGCTTCCTTCAGTATGTCTGTGCCTTTCTTGCAGCGGGGAGCCCAAAGCTGGGCGCAGCACCCAGGTGTGTCTCACCAGTGTTGACCAGTGGGGCGAGATCACCTCCCTCGACCTGCTGGTGATGCTCTGCCTAACGCAGCCTGGGATCCTGTTGGGTGTTAGCCAATACCCAGATGCCAGACAGTAATGAATTCAGGTGGATATTGGACTTGATTGTTTCTTATTTCAGATTTAGTTTACTGTAGCATCGGTCAATCAATCAGAAGTTATTAACGTGTATGTGAGCAAGTTGGTCTCCTAAAGAGCACATTTGCCTCTTTTTAATCCTTTTAAATATTTTATTTTGACTTTCTTAAGTAGCTATATAAGTGGTGGAAAGGGAAAAGAAAATCCTGCAGGGGAAGAGTAAACAAATTTTCCTCTTTTTGTGAGATTTCTACCTGTAGATTTATTGCAGAAGTATTACTTCCCTTGAACGTAAAGTTTTTTACTCTCCCTCAGTTTGGAGTTTTGTGGGGTTTTGTGGGTTCACATATTTTTGTGCAAGGGTAGAATTGGAATAAAGTGGGCTTGCCTCATGCTGCTGATGTTCACACTGCTTCTTAAAATTACTGTTTGACTTATTCATGTCATTTGTCCTCAGAAAGGAATTTCATTGTTTCTAAAACTACAGTAGTTGGAATGAAAAAGCCTGAAAGATTATATTGGTCTGACATACACCTTTTCATGTGGGGAACATAATTACTTCCGAAAGAAACAGAAACATTTTAAGATGGCTCCTGCTACATGCGTATGAAATTGTAGAGGTGTTAAATTTATTATCTGTTTTCCCGATTGAGGAAACTTGGTTTTGAACAGAAACTGCACCACTTGAATAAATATTTGTCACACAGAAGAGTCAGCGTGTAACTAAAAATGCTTTTTGCGCTGTGGATTGTACAGATTCCTACTTTTCTTTTTCCTGTATTGCAGGCTACTTGTCACATTATACTGGTGGAAGGGTGAAGTTGTGGGCCATTGAGCACTGATTTCTCTCAGTACCACAATTACAGAGACACCTGTGCTGAATAACATTGTGCTGTTCTACTTTGAAAATTACAGGGCTTGGTCCCGCTCGAAGATGCACAGATGTACATCGCCTCCCTCTGCAAGCAGCCCTCGTACCTGAGCGCACACACGCTCACTCGCACCTCCTCTGCAAGCTAACTCACCCCCTTTCTAAGAGATGCTGCAGACCTTGTAGCTCAACATCCGTAAAATCTTCTTGATGAGTGTCATATGAATTCCTTCAAGTACTTCTGTTCTTCATGGCAAGTGTATTTTTGACTGAAAAAATGACCAAAAAAAGTGCACCCCCTCTTTTTCCTCTCAGGCCTCAGGGTTTGACCACTTTCCCTTGCAGTTTGTCTGGTTTTGCACTGCTCGACTCTCTGCCTGTTGTTTCAGGCTGCTACTCAAATTACACATATTCTGGTTATTATTTCCATCATTTAGTATGAATTTTACAGTGATGTTGTTTTTATGCTTCCTTACCCTGCCACATGTGTTAACTGTACAGAAACTGTTCTTCTTGTGGAAGAAATTATATACCAAAACTACCCAGTAAAAAGCTTGTTTTATGGCACTTATAAAATTAAGGCCAAAAATGTATGGTAAAGCTTGATTTTTTGACATTAATGGCTAGTTATTTAAAATGTTATGCTCTTGTAGTGCCTGGAAAATAGCACTTAGACGATCAGGTATGATCTCAAATTCCCACCCAAGGATTCAAAAGTTTAAGGGGTTGTTAAGTGAAGAGTAGGGGGACAAAGCACACAGGTTAATACCACCTGAAATGAATGGGAAATGGAATAAATAGTTGCTTTTTTTTTTTATGAGCCAAATCCACTATACAGTGTACTGTTTAGAGATGATCCTTGTGCATAGCTGGGATATGGCAGCAAATACACTCGTTAATCACCACCCACCAAGCTGTACAACTTGTCCTTCGGGAAGAAGGCGGCTCCACAGAGTTATTGCAACACTTCTCCTTCTCTCTGCCTCTCTCTCTCTCTCAGGCTGAGATGTAGACATGGGATGGGTGGATCCTCAGCTTTCCCTTTCTTGCTTTTTGTTATGCAAATGAGCATTTTCTTTGCACTTTCCTCTCTCGCTGTGGCAATGCAACAAGGCAGAGCTCACATGCTGATAATCTTGATTCATACCAGCAACTGAAATGCGTTTTGATAGAGGTGATAGTCTTACAGAAATTAAGGAGAAGAGTCCCAGAGGCTTTTTAAAGACATAAATTAACAGGAAACATGAAAACAAAAATGTTTCAGTAAATGCGTTAAGTATTTTGGGAGCCTCTAAGAAAAGGTGACAAGTCAAATACATATAACTTACCACTTTATGAATCAGTAGACTCCAAGAACACATCATCAGCTTATGCAATTTGTGATGTGATATTTAGCGTGGATTCTGATTATGAGAGTTTTAGTCAACTGTAACTGTGGATATTACCGTCCGTCAGCTGTGGTGCAGGGCTCTGTGGTGTGCTGTAAGGGGCTTGTTAGTGTGAAGTTTAGAAAATCACAGGCTTTAGAAAAAATGCAATGATTTGTTACCTATGTCATACCTAGGCAGTTAACATTTTAGGGGGAATATTTCAGATAAAAAAATTATTTTTTAAAGTGTTATCAATACTGTTTATCATATTCCTGAACCTTTAACTTCTCAGTCCAAAGGAACTGACTTAGTCTCAGAGAGAGAGAGATACAGAACTTATAACGAATGTATTAGAAAAATTTCTAAGAGACCTTGACATAGCTTGCAGAGATATATATGAGAGTGTCTCACTGGAAATAGAGGGAAAGGGTTTTTATGGAGGTCAGAAACCCTATGTCTGGCTTTACTGGGTGATACAGTATTCATTTTTACTTCTGTCATTGTTCCAGGACTAAATATTTCTTGTCTTAAACCTCAGACCAGCTAATTATGGAATAAAAAAAGCAAGAAACTGTTTGAAGCAGTTCATTTGTGAGAAGCTGAAACAAAAGCCAACTGGACTACATTAGAAGACAAGTGCAGTCATCAAAGTAGCTTCATAAATGCAATTTAATATGGGAAACTCATCTCTACATAGTATATCTGCATTATCTGCCCATGCGTCTACAAGCAGAGGTTTTGTTCCGTAGATACAACATATCAATCGTTTCAGTTCACTTAGGATCAAGGACTGTTCTCTGATTCCCAGACCAAATGGTGCAAAGTGACTTATGTCCCCACTGATCATGGGTTTTTTTCCTGCAGACTGTTCACGGCCACATTACATAACATCTGACCCTCTGTGGCTCTACGGCATGGCTACAGCCAGTATTCTCAGTTAAACCAGTATGAAATAATGTGTTTCAACCCTCCAAAGCAGCATTTTTATAGCCTGACCCTGAGGATAGCTGTTACATGTTTTGGGGCATAAAATGAGGGCATGTGAATTGATGCTGCAAAGCTTATTGAGATAGCTTTGAGAACTGCTTAGGCTTAAAAAGGCCAAAAAAGTCTTGGTTCACCTAAACTGTGTAATGGCAGTGGTCCTAAACTGAACCTGGCAGGTTTTGAGCACTCGAGTGAACTGGCATATGTGCAGTGTAGATGAGCCTGGGAGTGGTGTTGAGTCAGGGAGTTAAGGTATTTAGCACTTAAAAAGTCTTTTCAGGAAAAGAAATAATGTTAAATCTCTTCTTTGCTGTGGGTGGCCCTTTCCATGCAGAAAGTATTTTAACCCTTCTATTTTTAGGTGATGTTTTTAGTACTCACAGGGTTTCTCTCTCATTCACAGAGGATCAATGCGTCTTTTTCTTTTCTCTGCGATGCGGTAGTTTTCTGAGATACATGCATTTTAAACAAAAGAAAACATAAATACAGGCGAGACTGTCATCAGTTTAAAGTATTACATAAGTGGTTAAATTTAATCACAAAGAGACAACCAGCTAATGGTTTTAGTGGAATTCATAAAATCGCATAAAATATAGAAGTTAAATTTTGTCATATAATGTGAATCAGTTATAGGAACCATCACAGCTTCCTTTTCCCCCTGAATAAATTCTAAACAGTCCTTAGAAAATGAATTACCAGTCTGCAAATCAGGATGACATATTTTTCAGCTATAAAACTAAAACTACTTTCAGACCACTTAGCTAAAAAAAAAGAAAAAGAAAAAAAAAAAGACAGCAACTTTGTTGTTACTGTGTTACTGTCAATAGTATTGGATGCTTGGTTGTGGCTTCATTTTAGCAGCTTGACCTTGTTTAGATCAACCTGAATCAAATCGACAGACCTCCCTTACAATTTCCCCACCCCATCATAGAAAGCGCATACCCTGCATGAGTGTATCCAGCTGGAGATGTGCCAATAGAAGTAATTACGTGATGAAACTATTTAACTTTGACTAAAATACTCTCACCAGGTTCTTTCAAACCGTGTGTCTTATATCTTGTTGAAGCAATTTTATATCATGCCTTTAAAGTACAGTAATGGCCACTTGCATTGACAGAATCCTCGTAAAAGAAGAAGACCGAGACCTTGCTCATGAAGTGCTATTGATTTTCTGAGTTCCTGCTAGAGTTGCCAAAGATACAACACTGTTGTTAGGGAGAGAAGATACTTTGGCCTTCAATATCACAGGAGGGTTCCTGTGTAAGCACAGGCGTCAATGGGTTTCAGTGATAAATAATGCATTTTGGTGATAACTGCCCATATTATTTTGTCAGTTTTATATGACTCAGCATTTGCTCTTGCCAAGCATTTCTTTAATGTCACCACTGGCTGCTGAAGTTTGAGCTAATTGTAAGTGCTATTTATATTTTAAAGTTCCATTTGCATTATGGCAAAAAGCTAAAGTTTCGGTTTGTCTTAGGCTATGGTTGGTTTTGATCAGTAGGAAAACTAAAGACACCCCAACATTACTCGCTGCGGTATTTCCAAAGGTAAGGCATTGTGAATGAGCGTTAAATACTGTACTCTGTGTATGTACGTAGCAAAAGAGTCTAGTGCTTTATCTACGGTATTCAGACGACAGTTCTGGGAGCTGCCTCGCGCCAGTGCACGAGGCATGAAAGGCATTTGCACAAGTCTGTGTTACAGGTGAAAGTGGAAAACAGAGAGCATCATCCCAAAGGACAGCGCTGCTGCTTCCCGATGCAGCCAGCCAGGTAATGGGAAGAGTGGGCACAGCCTTTGCTCTGCACAGCTGAGCTGGCATTAAAAGGAAAGCTGATCTCTGCTTGTTTAGGGCGCTCGGCTAGATTTGTTTTCCCAGAGAAGAGACGTACCAGTTTGTGATTCTGGATCTGAGTCCTTTTCGGCTCCTGGGACAGCTCTGTTTACTGCCCGCTACTTGGGACAAATTGCACGTGAAAAGTCTTTGGGCACCCTTGGCTTGTGAGCCTGAAAGGTTGGTTGTTTTCCCAGCTGCCCTTGGTGGTGGGATCTCTGCCCCCAAACCTTGTCTCGTTTGTGTCCTTAGGCCATTGCAGCAATGTATCAGAACTACCAGTAGTGTGATCACACCAGCTGGCGAGCTACCTCACCCCAAACATTTGAGGGAACATTCGCAGAGCCTGGTCCTAATGCTGCAAATCCTAATGGTATCCTCTAAAAGCATAAACTTTTACTTGTAGGCATTACAATTAAATCTTAATGGATTGTGCTTTTGTGACTATCACATTATTGTAGCCAATAGATAATTATTATTTATCAGTAGGGGGAAAAAAGGGCTGGCTCGGAAAATTATAGCTATGATAATTAGTTTTTGATGACATTAACCAATTAATATAATTTTATGTTTTCCATTTTGAGATTTAGGCAAGGTTGCCTTTATTTTCATTTCGATTCCAATGTTTGAGTCAGTTTAGTCCTTCTGAAAGGGTTGATATTGAGTGCCCTGGAGGGTGCCATCATCACCAGGCAACAGGGGAGACAATGCTGAAAAGAAATTGCACAACATAATTTCCCTCCACCTTCCCCAAATGTGTCCTTGTTCTGAATGACATGAATCGACTGTAAGCCCTATTGCCCCCTTCATTTCCACCCCGAGGAGCCTAGAAGGAGGGGAAAAAAACCCAACAAAATCCCTGAGAAGGGATTATACTGGAAGAAATATTGCTCACCTGTATTCCTGACTACACAGAAGTCTCTCCTTAGTGGTTTGAATACCGTGGAGCTTGGACAGCGGGGAAGGGGGAAGAGCTAATCTCTCCTCTCCTCATCCCAGATCTGCAGCACTGTGGTAGTGTTGCACTACTGTGCAACATTTGGCTTGGTCCTGGGGAAGGAGGGTTCGGTCATTTTCTTCCAGATCTGAAGAAAAAAAATTGTCTTACCTGACCTAAGACCACCCTGAAATGTAAATGTATTTATAGGAACAGCTTTACTGGGGGTCCATCTTACCTCAGTGTCCTGTTTCTCAACAGTCACTAGTAGCACACGTCTAGGGAAAGTAAGTAGTGTGGAGCAAGCGTATCATGGACCTTCCCCAAAGTACGCCCTCAGCCTCCAGAATCCTCTGCTTTAGTTCTGTCTTAGAAGAGTGAGCTTAGTGGCTCTATTACCAGCCATGGATGTGTTTTTCTTCCACTAATTTCTCCAGTTGCTTTTTTAACCATTTAAATATTAGCATTCATAAAGTTCTGCAATGAGTTCTTCAGCTTGTTTACACACTGCAGGAACCATCTCCTTTGGGGCTTTTTTTAGATCAAACAGTTGCAAATTTCATTTGATGTCTCCTGGATCTTTTTTAAAAAGGAAGCAAGCAGCTGTTTCCTTTGTGGTTTGATGCTCCCTTCATGCCACTCATAGTTTTAAAAACCTTCACTACATCCCACGTCGATCAGCCTGTTACCACGCTGATGGGGCCACAACCAAGGAAACAGGGCAGGGAGAGACCTGTAGCTTTGAAGGCACTGTTGTGCCATGTCCATGTCCATGCAGACTGGGTCTCCTCCACTCTCTTTTCCTTTGTGCCTATGACCACTTTACAACAGGAATCATAGGATCATAGAATGGTTTGGGTTGGAAGGGACCTTAAAGACCATCTAGTTCCAGCCCCCCTGCCATGGGCAGGGACACCTTCTGCTAGACCAGGGTGCTCAAAGGAAGGCCAGTGCAAAGCCAGAAACCAGTTGCGCAGCACTCGCAAGAAGTTGCCTTTGAAGACACATTTTTGTTATTGGTTGTTGTTATTTCTCTTTTCTGTTTTAGGGCAGAGAAGGAATTGTCTGCTTATGTATGAGAAGAATCTAGATGAAAGCAGTAACTAGTTATACGGTGTTTTTTATTTCCTTTGAGGCTTAATGTAAAAGGGATCATGTCAGAAAATCAGTTATGAAATAGTTTACAAAAAAGTTTCTGAAATATCTCAAAAGACTGGGATCTTTGTCATCATTTAACTAACTAGAAGAGCATCCTTTCCTCCACTCTTAAACCCACAGTATGCTTCTCTGCAACAGGTCTTATTTTCATTACTAAGAGGACACATACTGTTAAGAAGTTAACAAAGATAAGGTAGTGGCAGTAGATTACACATAACAGAGGGATGGTGAGGAAAACTAGCTTTGTCTTGTTAATTGTGATTTTAATATTGCTTTCCCTTGTCTCAAAAGACTTCTTGTTTCTTCTTATTTTCCCTGTTTAAACAGCATAAGGCAGAAGTGATCTTTATTGGCATGTATATTTGCCATTTGCCAACCGTCTTTGAAAGCGTGCCTTATAAGCAAAACTATAAACAGATTTACTTTTGACAGCAAAGAGTATTTTGGCCCATTTTATTGCCTGCAGAATGCCTGGAAAGTTTTAAATTAATGGCAATGAATGCAAGAGAAAAGGAAATCAAAGAGCCATTTATTCCCTTAGAAAGAGACCTATTTCCCCTCACCTTTCTATATTTTCTATCTGCTTTGGCTGAGAAAACATTTAAAAATGTTTAGAAGCGCCAAGAATTTCCCTATCCTTTTACTCTTAGATCACTGGGAGCGTATAAACTGTGGGATAGGGCAAAGGGGTGGAGATGACCTTTTGAAAGAAATCCTTTGTTCTCTGTAAATCACCTTGTACAACAGAAAAGCAAAAGACTGAGTATATATTTTTTGAAATTACAAAGTGCAGTGACACAATGAAAGGATAAATCCTACACTGCTCACAGTTAGGAGAGCTGTTCTTTTTGAGGTACACATCCAGCTGAGTGCCAACGGTGTGCAGATGTGTCATCTTGTTTGAGGGAGAAAAGGGTGTTCTGGCCGTGATGTTTTAATATACTGGACCGACTCTTTTTTAAGCTGTATGATGTAATGATTCTGTGCATTTTTTTCTTTGTTGCTAAAGACTTTTGACTGAATGCCTGCTGCACCACTTAGTGCTCTAACGCCAAATATTCAGATGTAGAAAAAAAATCCCAAACTGATCAAATCTTTAAATATTAGTGAAATGACTGAAAGTCCTCCATAAAATCCTACATGCCAGACCTCTCTTCTGTGTAGGAACCTCTCTAGAAACATGCTGTTGCAGCCCTTTTGGAATCTCTTGTGTTCTTACGGTGTGCATCTGAATACTATTAACTGGGCGTTTCTCTTCACTGCTCTATGTATGCTAAAACTTTGAGTTTTAGTAATTAAACTTCCAGTACAATCTTGGGTCATATTATGCTATATTATCCTTTTAACTTTATTGTGATTGATTTGTGTCAACTTTAACTATACTCACTAGGAAGTCAATAAATACAGATCAATGTTTTTTTATTTCTCCTGGTTCTTTATTAGAAAGAATAGATTGGTTAAATAACACAAGTAATAGTGATGACATGGCTTCCCTCAACATTTTCTACTGTGGAACAGATGAAATATTTTTCAAAATTACATTAGAACAACCATGCTTGTGTTTTCTTGTGGTTTGCTGTTTCTCTATAGTTGACACTTGAAACCCCCAAGACTTAAAGAAACACACAACACAAATGTTCTCCCTGCATAAAACTTTCCACTGATTTGGACTGAGGACCGCTTGCTAGCAAGATGAATCTCCACCACCATGTCCATTTATGTACTTATTTCACATATGGGGTATCTACTGATCTCATTGAATGGGAATTGCACTTCTGGGCAACAGGGATGTACCCCAACAAAAAGACTTGCTTCTGAACTCCTGAGCATCTCCTAACATCTGGATTTAGAGCTGAAAAATGCAGCTAGCTCCTTTCTCTGAAACAGAGAAAATTGACCTTATCAACTGACCACCTGTAAAATAATAGTATTGGTTTTGTTTGCTTATCATCTGCACGCTGTCTTTCTAGTGACTGCAGAAATCTGTGATAGTTGTCATGTTCTGCCTCAATCATGTTCTCCCTTAGCAGGTTTGCATTATAAGGGCTTCTGCGATAGGAAAAAATATACAAGCAATTACTGAAAGTGAAATCTGGAGCCACGTGGACTTGCCAGCAATAGAGTACATTGGGGACAATTTAGGATCACAGCCCTTGTTCTATAGGCGGGTCTCATTGCTGGTACTGTACTAACACACAGCTGTTGAGCTCATGTTGGCAGCAGTGTAAGATCTCTGCATCTAAGCAGAAAAGCATACTGAAGCTCAGATCCATCACGCAGTTCTGAGAGTAAAATTTTATCCCTACAGTGTATGTGTAGTAAAATACTAATGCAAAATTCACTAGGAAGTAGGTCGAAGTGTCAGAGCAGTTATTATCAGTAACCTGTTTCTCATAAAAACATAGTGAAGAAAAAACCATCTTGTTCCTAAGATTTATAGCAACTTGACTCCATATGACAGGTGATTGAAAGCTTCCCTGCCATGCATATTACACTTTGGGTGGTGACCCCTCAGTATATATCTCCATTTAAGTCCCTCAGTACTGTGCTGAATGGAAGCGGAGTGGCCAGATGCTGTAAGCTTCTTTTTTTATGAAAATCTTTCATCCGGACATTTAACACAAAGTGCATTCATAAGATTACTTGAGTGCCCTGTCCTTGAACATGAATCCAAGCATTGAAAAAGATCAAAAATCAAGTCTCTGCTAAGAAAAGCTAGTACATTCACAAGCCCCAGCGTTATGTGTCCCGAGTAGCGGGAGTCGATCTCTTTGCCACACTGCGTTCATTCAGAATTCTGAGTTCTGACATATAAACTAAGCAGCTTTCTGAAGTAGCTTGTATCTATTTGCCAATGGGTTTATGATCCATGTTTATATAGGTTATAAATCCTTTTCAGGAATTATATAGAGGTGCCTTACTTTGCTTTTCTAAGCTGTTTGTTTTTGCTGTTACTTTACTTACTATTTTATGTGTCCAGAACGCTGCTGGACTACACACATTTCCGTGGTGTAGTTTCTGTTTAGCCACATCAGGTATGTGTGCTATAAAATACAAAGGTTTGAACTAACACAGCGGGCTTTGCAGAACACGTAACAAGCGATAACGTTACAGCCTATAGGTAGGCTGTCTCACTTTGAGAGCAGGGTCCAGTCTTCGAATGTTTTTGTTTGGGGCACAAACAACAGCTTTTCTGATCGTTGTTGCTGCCACAGAGGCCCCGGCGTCAACACCGAGTATCTCCTGTCCGCAGAGGCAGGTTTGGCGGATCGCTTTTCTCACGTCTCTGCGCTGCTCACTCCGGCTCCCGGGCTGCTGCGTCTGTATTTCCTCTTCATGTGTCATCCATCACTCAGGTCCCAGTACACCTTCTTCATGGTTTCTGATGCAAAGGTAACCCCAGCTTAAATTAGGTCTGTGATTTTCTTCTGCTCCCTTATTGTGCATAATCTTTTCCTTCTTTTTTTTTTTTTCCCCACTTGAAGCCTCCTAGGAGGTTTCTCCTGGGCATACTGCATCTAAAATCTTGATTCTGCACAAGTCGAACTGCTGGACTTGATGTTGGCACAACCGAGACTCTTGATCTGAGCATCTCTCAGTTTGAAAAAACGCTCTCCTGTGCCTGCGTGGTAGACAGGGAGCCCTCTCTAGCATATGCCATCCCAGCCTCAATTGCTGGCAGAGTTTGAATCCTGATCTGTACTTTGTGGACTTGTGTTTAACCTGTAAGGTTTGTAAAAGTTTCTGAGGTTTATTAAAAAGCCCTCTGAATTAATTCTGTCTTTGTACGGTCGGCCTATGAGACTAGGGCATACCTGAATTGAGCAAATTAAGTAAATTCTTAATCGAGGCATAAAAATGCAAGACCCAAATCTTAGAGCAACAAAATTACTGCTTTTAAAACCTTAATCTATTTTACTTCTATTATTGAAGCAAAACTGTAAAGACACAATATAGATTAATTCTATGATTTTTATAGCCACAATTTTATTATAAGTTTTTATATTTTATTAGATAAGGAAGTTATTTAAATTCTGTGGGCCTCATCTTGTAGCCTTCATTCAGGCAGATCTCCTTTTGACAGTCTCTGCTGTTGAGTAAAAACTACAGAACTGAGCTTTTTAGCTTTTGTTGAGACAAATATACATTCCTCATTTTTACTTCTGGTCTGATGTGTTTTGAAAGAAAAAGTTGAGCCAAGCAGCCAAGTGATTTGAAAATGAAGATTACAACAATGTTTTGGGTAATATATTATACTAATTTCAATTTGGACAGTCTTCCCCTGGGAAGATTTGGGAGTGGAATAGTTCTGGCTAATTCTCTAGCCTGCAATATATAAATTTTATCCTGTTTTCAGTGTATGAGGTTCTTTCATTCCTGTTGTTCTTTGGTCTAATTGTGGCCAATAAGCTGGTCATCAGTTCCACTTCATTACCTAGCTAGCTGAATCTGATGAGATACTTGGGAGCCACACATGTCCTGCTTGGTAGTTTATGATCAGTTATTTTATTTTTTTTTTAAATACTTTTTACCTGATGCTTGGAAAAGGTGGAATAAAGCAAAAAAAAACTTACATGATTCATAAGGGGAACAATTTTTTTTAAAGCTATGAAAATGAATAAAAACTGGTAATGCATTTTTAAAGATATTTCTAGTGCGAGAAGAAGACAAATAAAAAGGATATGGAGGAGACAAATTCTGCTGTAAGAGGTGAGCAGTTAATTGCTGAAGTGCTTTTGTTAATGTACGCAGTATATTTCACATGTTCTTTATCACTTAGCATTATTAGGTATGAATATAGCTTTGGGCAAGCATATGTCCCTTTTTGCCCCAGACTGCAATCATTATTGTGGAAACTTCACTCTATTAGACATCCTTCCACACTGTTTTTTATTTTCTGCTGTCCTGGAAGTGGCTGCAGTAACTCTTTAGTCTGCTGCCTCAGCCATCGGTAAGGGGAAGGAACGTAGGGACGGCTGCACTGGCTTAGCCCCACGGTTGGTTACACTGGTAGTCTGCCTCTGGCTGACACAGACGCTTAGTTAAAGAGCAGAAAAACAGTAGAGCAAGTGCAGTGTCATGTGTCCCAGGTATTTCCTCCAGTTTCTAGTCATCAATGTTAAAGGTTTCCTGACATGAAGGTGGTGGATTTGTCTAATCCCTCTCTGAGCCTATTTAAACTTCTGGCCTCATCTGCATCCTGTGGGAAGGAGTTCCACGGGCTGGTCACGCACATGGGGGACGGTGCACACCTACGCTCGTTTATCTCTCCTACCTGGTTATTTCCATGCGCACCTCTTTGTTCTTCTGTGAGGAGAAACAGTGAGCCGTCATTCCCTGATTATTCTCATCATCTTCCTTTTATCTTTTCTGTTTCTTTTATATTCTCCAGATGTGGGATGACTGTAGCCTGCAGGTGATGTTCAAAATGTGGGCGCATGATGGGTTTCTATAGCGTCATGATGATGTTTTCGGATTTGTTCTATGATGGACATTGAGCATTGAGATGGTGTTTTCCACAGACTCTGCAGTGGGTTCAACACCATCGTTTTTCCCTTATAGATATTAATTTGTACTTAGCAGCATTATCATCTGCTCTTTGGCTGCCCTGTCACTTGGTACTGTGAGATCAAATGCAAAGTTGACACATGAGGGGCATTCAACTTTGGTATCCTATTTAGATTTCTTTTGTATCTGTTATAATCCAAACTGCTTCCCACCATTTTTATCATATTCTGTCTGCTGGCACAAATCAACACCACCAGTGATGGATTCCGTGAGTCACTGGGATATAGGATCTTTTGAGTTTATTTTCTCCCAGCCTGTCTTTGCACTCCCTTTATTTCTCTAATGGTGCCCATTCCCTACTCACAGACGCGCGAGTCCGTTTCAGATCTCCTGACATGAACTCCTTATTTCATTTGCTTAGGAAATTATGCTTTTAAGAAAATTGAAATGCACATTCAAATATATTAAATACATTTTTATATCAGTCTTAAGTTTTATTTGGATTTTGTTTTCCCCTTTTGAAACAGAAGGTTGGTGCTGTTATTCATGGTTTCTGGCAAAGGCTTTGGCCAAAATCCTGATTTCTTGTCCTCAAAAAGGACCACTTTTTCTATTCATTTATAATTTGGAAGCTGTCATTTATTTGCACGATCCATCACAAAGGTGAGCAACAGTCTGAGTTTTAAAAAAGTAACGGCATTGTTACCTGTGGCAAACGCTTACTAGTTTTAATTTTGTTACCATTTAATGAACTGGTTTGATTATAATATGTTGCCTAACAGCATGGCTATCTTAAAAAAAAGTCTCCAAAGTTTGCCAAGCATTTTTTTACTCCATGTATGTTTAGTGTCTTCGTTGCTGCAAAGGTACAGGACTCCAAGTTCTGAATTTCAAGTGTTTTGTAATGTGCTCTTGGTAACAATGGAAACCATTTTTCATTCTGCTGTTGCTTGTTATTGTATTTTTTGTTATGCTTATAGACTGGCAAGTGAAGGGCTCTCTTTGTATCCTTTTTCCCCCAAGTTCCACCTGTTTTCTTCTTAAGATTATTTTATTGTTTGTCTTTTTATTTTCTATTTTAAAAACTAGGTAGTGTTTTTTTCAAAGCAGGAGAGAATTACTGGATTTATATTTTTCCCAGAGTCAATGAAAAATTTCCTGTAAGAAAAAAATGAGTTGTCTAGAGGAAAAAAATCTTGCTTAGCAAAATTCTGCACCTCTCTTTCCTCTACTAGGTATGCTATATGAAACTGCACGTTGAAGGCTTTTTCTACTAATTTCTGTTATTTTTCATCCTATAGAGAGACTTATATCTTACAGCATTCACCCAGAATTTATAAGAATGCTGAGTTGTCATGCCGGAGTTTTACCTCACACTAGGGAGATATTAGTTGATAACATCTACCTTGTTCAGATTTATTGCTTTAGCATATTTCATGCTAAAAATATTTTTTTACCATCTGCTAAGATTAGCACTGTAGTGGTAATAAATTTACTTACCCTGTTACTGTGGTGTAGTTTGGAACCATCTTACACTTTATTCGGCCTAATTGAAAAGAGGATAAGATAAATGATGCACTTTGAATTTCTCTCTCAGATGTACCATTGTTCATTACTTCAACAAGGGATGAGCACATCTGATTGTAATTTCAATTGTTAAGTAAAACAAAAGTTTCCATGGTGAAAATATGGTACCAACAGCTGTAATTGTCTAAGGGTTCCTTGTGAAAATCTCAATATTGTTTTAGTAATAAATGCAGAATTGTTTTTCATTTACACACTTGTTTATCCTCAAACCCTAATGGAAAAGGGGTGAAGTCAAAAAACATGCTCAGGAATTCATGCGCTGCATGGAATACAATATCTGAGCTTAAAATGTCTATGCTTAAAGAAGTATCTGCACATTAGAACAAGGAATATTTCAACAGTGATTACTATCGCAAAAAAACACCACCACAACAGTTTATGCCACTAATTTATACATTTTGATTGGATTAGACAGTGTTTATGATATAGTGGATTTTGGGTTTGCTTCTAGACTCTCACAGGATATACACAGTACTGACGTCTCTGACATTTGCCTTGCAAATGCTTCAAACAACAGCATCTTTGTAAAAGTTATTTTTTTCCTTAATATTCTATTAATATAAAACCTAAATAGTAAAATACTAAAGAAAACTACATGAACTAAAGGGGTGCTGACTACCTGATACCAGGCAAATGGTATGGGAAGAAACAAGAGTAGGTATAAGCCATTCGATCTGCCTGGTATTTCTGTCCATTTAGTTGGTGGTCTCATAATTTCATTTTCATGAGTTTATAAATATTTCTGCTTTGTGTTGCACGGCCAGACTGCACTACCTTCCTTTATGGCATATGAAAATATAGTCTGTAAATTACATTCTTTGCTTCACAGTTTGCCCTGAGTTTAGGATAAACAAGTATATTAGTGCATAGAACATTTACAATAGGAGATACTGACTATGCAATGGAAATAAGTGAAAACAGGAGAGAAATTATGCAATGCTAGGTCTTTTTTTTTAGCTACAAGTGTGATTTTTGTGTTGATGATGTCTGGTTTTAACATTATGGCAACATAAGGCCATATCCTATTTCATTCATTCATGAAATTAATTCCATCGACTTGCTTCTATAAATAAGGTCGGCAAGTCTCGATCCGTAAGTAATCCACAAACCTGGCTTTTTCTTTCAAAATATTAGAATATTTTCAGGGTTATGCAGAAGTGGAAGTATCTCTGGGATATCCTTGTTTGGAACGTGGTTACTTGCAAAGCCTCTTTTGTCCTTTGAGTAAAGTCATAGCTAGTCTTTAAGAAATATGTAGCTCTAGGAGTTTCATGTCTTATTTCATAATAAATTCTTTGACTGATGACCAAGTTCTGATCGTGCTTACTCTTGGTCGGGGAAAACTCCCTTTGGCTTCAGTCGGCATTTTGCCCAAGACGAGACCGCTCATCTGCAGCGTCTCAGCCCCGGCTGGTATTTTCGCAGCTGAGTTTTAAACCCCTGAAAACAGGGGTTTGTAATGGAAGCGCTAACACAACCTTAACGAGAGGATTGTGAATGGCTGTGCTCTAATACTGTACGTTGCCACTGTTACTGTGTTGCTGTTATCCATTTCTGGTGTCTGTTACAGAAATTGGTATTGTATCTAAAACAATTGCTGTTATTAACAGGTTAAGCTGCTGGGATGTTAAAATAAAGGCTGCCCAGCTTTAGTGCATTTTGTTGTAATCATCTCCCAGATGCCTTGTCGGAAATCAATTCAAGTTCAAAACTGGCTAGAATTGGGAGGTCAAGGCTTCTGCAGACTAAATATTTTATCTTCTGCTCATGTCTGGAGCTTTTAAAGATGTGTATTGGGGGCTCTTTTCTCATATCCCATCTGGACAAAGATGATTGGCTTTGCCATTTTGCCCAGGTTAGGACAAGGTTAAAATCAATTATAATCAATTATTAAGAGTCTTCTGTGGCTGCAAAGCTTAAAAGGGGATTTTAAAAGTTGCTCAGTTCTGAAACAAGAATATCTTAGTTGGCAGTGTAGATGTCATTATTCTGGGATGTCAGATGTAAATCTCATCTCCACTAGTAATAAATACACAGAATTCCTTCATCATCTTCTTGTCCTGTGTGTTTTGGAACAAACAGCAATACCTAAAAAAAGAAGCTAGAGGTGTAGGGAGGGCAGTTGCACTGCGTTAAAAAATCTAGTTGTCGTTTCCATGTAGCTAAATGAGAGGGAGCTATTTATAATTTGGTGAAGCCAGGTGCTTTTTCCCCAGAAATGTACTCAGCTTACTCCGGTCTTCAGAACTCAAATGTTGATTTTCTAGTATGTTTTGGGGACTCCGTGCTTTTATCTTAAAATACAATAGTATTTATGTATTATAATTCACTCTCTTTGCCTGATGCGCTTGAATATACAAGATCACTGCCTCTCCCTGGGAATGAATCAGTCATTTTGTTTGAAATAACTTTTGATGTTAGGTACCATTTTTCCCATACAAATCACATTCAGAGTTTTCTCACAGCTTTTGAGTGAACGTGTCTCTTTGTCTCTCATGACCATTGTTCTGGTGCTTTTAAACATAATATTTGTACGTCCAATTTCCATTTACATTTAAGAAAATTAAGAATTAAGAATTGGAGCCTGAGTTTTGGAGGAAGACAGAGCCTCTTGTAAAGTCAGGGAGGGAGGAAGGATGCTCTGCTGAAAGCAAGACCTGCACGCAGGAAATTTGGGTTTACCTGTTTAATTCTTAATTAATTAATTCCTCTTAAGAAAACTGTCAGAATGATGGCAGTCAGCTCAGTAGCCTCAATTGCCTATTTTTAATATTGGGATACAAAATATGTGTTATGTCATGACTGAATTTAGCCTTGCTTGTCATGCTCAAGTCCATAGAGAAAGTGAACATCAGAGCTGAATTTGGGTATCGGAAGACTTCGGTTCTGAGCTGGTTACTAGACCAGTAGAATTGACTGGGATTTGTAAGACAGACTGGGATCTTCAAAACATGAATCTTTAAAACTTTTTTGAGCTTCAGACATTTTCTCTGTTACTTTGCGTTTCCTTGGTATCTGCATTTCATGCTCAGAGACAAGTGATGGTTTGTAGGTAGACTTGTTGAAAAACTTCAGCAAAGGATGTTCTTGCATAGCTTATTTCGTGAGGTCTCGGGAGGGCTCTGGTTCTTACAGAATTTCCAGATTGCTGCCAGAAGCAAAGCTGACCTGATTCTCCTCTCTGTGCATTTTGAAAAATGTCATATATTTCAGTTGTCATTGGTGCATGTGTTCCTGAATCTGGAATATTTTAAGAGGAATCAGAATCTGGCATAAAGATCAGCTTCAGCTAAGAGACTAGATTAGCCACTTGTTGACATGAAATAAAATACTTCAGATTTTGAAAATGTTTGAGATTCTTAATATGGGAAAAATACCAAATAGCTGCACTCAGACATTCCAAAATTTATAAATATTTTCATGAACATAGGAATTGAGAAACATTTTCTCAAAATGGTCATTCTCATGGTGATACTATAGTTGTGCTCATTTTCCCAAGGATTTTGTAGTGAACATGAGATTTTAAAAACATGTGTAGGGACATCATCCTGAAAAATAGATGTCTAATGAAAACCAAGAAAAGCAGAATAAATTAGCATTGATTTTCTTTCATTATACCGCATCTCCATGTGAAATCACTGAGTATTCCACAGGTTTTAACGAAAAGTTTAACATTTCTGTGTATGTGACATTCAGAATATCTTGTCACCTGAGAATATCTTGTCACTCACCTCCAAGCATTTATATGTTTGTTATCAAAATAGGCTAGCTGTTTCTTGAAGTGTCATAAAAAGTTATATAGCTTAAATATTTCTACGCACACTTATGGCCAGAAAATAAACGTGTTTAAGTGTAACTGGAAGGTTTTCATATCCATTAACAGAGTAATATTGGACCACTACAATAACTCTATACTTTCTCTGCTTGTTTTCTGTACAAACTGATGAATCCAAGGGTAGAGTTAAAGCATCACTTCTGCAGCTGATATGGGAAGAAGCTTCATTCTGACATCCTAAGCAAAGGATAGTTTGTAGCCTTGCTAAAGGCATGTGTAATGCAAAGACGTCCATAAAGGTGCAAAAGGCTAAGCGGAGAGGGCAAGGGAAACCTTTTCCTTCCAACATGCTCCCTTTGTGCCCTTCAATGTAGCTGAAGGATTGATTATATATCCTGTCTCGTGAAGAAGGCATTGCCACTGGGTGGTGGGAGATCGTTGCTCAGTTCAGAGATGCACCCGTTGTGAAAAGACTTGCACAGTGGGCCTTTGCTCCAAACACGGTGCTCCTTGCGATTCCATCAGTGATGCAAAAAGCATGTTAATAAAGCATTTGAGAACAACAGAGATACTGAACTCTTCATTCTCTTGGGGCAGCCCGTATTTATGTTTTTTAATGGGTACGTGAAAGACTTGGAATTCAAGGTTTATCTTAATACATTTACATTGCGATTTATAAGACTGCGAAAAGCATTATAATAGGAGTTTACCTACTAATGATATTTGCAAAAGCCAGTTATTAATAGCTTATAAAGTGAATCAGGCTCCTTTTTTTATCCCAGTAATTTATTTCACATACAGGATTATATCCCTTCTCAATTTCATTTTCATTTGATAAAACAAGAAGTATAAAATATAATTTGCAATAAGTCTTTGCCTGGCTGCGCAACAACTATGTGCTAAAATGCATCAATAGGCCCTTCCTTTTCAGGGAACACCACTAAAACCGGCACATTTCTTTTGGTGGCCTTCTGGACTGGTGGTACTTAGGAAAGGAGAGGTACATAAAGAATGAATGTTCTTGGCTAGTATTTGAAAGTACAATGTTTTTATTGGAGGCAGGAACCCCATTTCCCTTTCCTTGGAAGGTTCAGGGGAACCTATCGTTTGGCTAATGAGACACATGGCACTGTATGCCTGAATAGTTCGGAGAGAGATGAAAAGTTCCTATTTATCCCGTGCGCAGTGAAAATACAAGTCTGGAGACCGCATGTGTTTCTAATTTCAATGCACTTTTATTTCAGTTATTTAGATGGATAGAGGCATCAAGCCAGAGTTTCCCCAACAACAACAAAGGTCTTACACTGTCCAAACAGACTGCATTCCTGAACCCACTGGTCATGCCACCTAAAAAGGTTTAAAGATTCAGCATGGTCTGTTTAAACAAAATAGCTATGTTATTCATTTCAACCTTGCACATAGGCACCAATGTTTATATTGTTGAAGTTAAGTTTTAAAGTGAGCAGAAAATGTTGGTAGAAAGCTTGGGCCCTGCACTTACTCAGAAAAGGAAGGGTGTTTACCATACTAGGGACTGAGAAAATGAACCGAGTTCCTTATCGTAGAATTTAAAAATGCCACGGTTAGGAAACACAAACATTTTCGCTTTCAGTTTCCCTTCTCTTTTTTCCTTTTACACTTCATTGATCACTACTGATTTTTGTTATTAAGCACAATGCTGTACACACTCATTAACGAGTCCAAGCCAAGCCTGACTGCTTTCACTGGGGACCCAAACCAGAATGCTGGGAGAAGTTCATGAACTCTCCGAGCAAGTAGGGAGCCCATTTCAGGAAACCTGGAGCTGAAACTCTGTTTGTGCTATGTTTTGCCATGAAACTAGGTAGTTTCTAGCTGAGAAGGAATGGATGAAACTCCAGCGTTTGTGATTCGTACGGATTTTGCAAAATGCTCAGAAGGAACTGTTGCAAAGCCTTTGTAATCACAGATAACATTCTTTGGCCTTTCATTCTGGCACTCTAAGGTTTACTTCTGATTCAGACTTACAGCCCTGCGTGAGCTGGAGCCGAGCATCTGCAGAGAGAGGAGTTCTTGCAGGTGGGAGTTTCCCCTCTGCTTGATGTTTGGAGGGGAACTGAAAGGTTTTAACAGGGCAGTTTTCTCTCTAGGAAGCAATACAAGTGGACAATGGAAAATGTCATAGGGTAGCTGCTTAGCCATAAACCTTAAGAGAAACTTTGTAGATCTCCTTATGGGGAAATGGAGTGTTTTTCTTAGTTTTCCTTACAAAAAATTCTTAGAAGCATAAACCTAAAATCTGTTTTCTTTCCTTTCCACCCCCTCTCATGTGGGCATACTGGTTTATTATTACAGGGTTACTCATGCATGCTGGCCTATTGGCATGGAATATTTAGTACAGACAAAAAGGAGCTAAGTCTTTTTTTCTTTGGGAAAACAACTCAGACTTTATAGAGATTTGCATAGATTTTGTAAATACATGTTAGATTAAGAGGATATATTATCATCCCAGTTGCTTAGATTTTGAGCCTGTGAACTCTAACACAATAATACTTCATGAACAATTTCATCTATTTTCTATAAAAGTGCTTTTAATGAATGTTGGGATTCAGTAAGACCAGAGCTCTTAGAGTACAACTCTTTTAAAACCCAGTATTAGTGTAATAATTTGCATTTACATAGCATTTCATATCAGCAGATTTCTAAGTATGATATTAGGGGGTCTCACAACATGCAAGGTAGGTAGGAGGATAAGGTACAGAGTGCTAGATGAAGTGATGAAATAAACAGTGACCCATACCTATTGGTATTGGAGTGGATGGAAAGCAGCACGGAGATCTTACTCTGCTCTTATATGTATGTACGGATCGGGAGTCATCCCAGCGATGGCCTGACTGGAGTACTGTTATGGCAAGTCATTCTGAGCCAGTGTTAACAGCTTGGCAGAGAACCAGCAGTGGGTTTGGAGACACAGCCTGGAGGAAGTTCTTCCCAGCACCAGCTTTGCACCCCCCTGGACTCTGGTTACTACAGGGCTTTGGGTGGGACAACTCTGCAGGAACTGAATCGGCTCATGTCCTATGGTGACACGCTTCAGTCCCTGTCAGAGCCATAAGAATGTCTTCTGTCTTTGGAAAGCAACCTCAGCCTGAACTGTGAGAATGCTTTGCCCTTCCACAGCTGGTACACAGTTGCCGTGTTGACTGAGAGGAGCCTGCAAAGGATAAACAAAGTTTCCACAAGAGTTTCTGCATTAACGTGCAGTGCTTTGTTCTGTGCGTTTGCAACCCCCATGCCTGCTTTCGCAAATATTGTCTCATGGGTGTGTTGATGTCACGCCTGCAAGGAATTTTTTTTTTTTTTTTTGTAATATTTGTGGGTTTGGGCTGGTGGAAATCATGAAATAGGTATAGAAAGAAAGGTGATGGAAGGAAAAGAGAAGAAAGTCCATCAATGGTATCAGGAATGAAACACGGAGGAATACTGTCACTTCTCTGTGTACCTGGTCCCAGAGAATCAAGAAGCAGCAGAGAGCAAGCAGCCTTTCTAAAACTGTAACCTGTCCTCCTGTCTCACAGGATTTACATTTGTTTGTCTCACACATCACTCTCCTGTGTAGTCACCATCCTTTCCCCAGCTGAGTTCTTACCTCTGTCTTTTCATAGTCATTACATTTCTGTGTCCTTTAGCCTTCTCTTCCCCAGGCATTTTCGCAGGTAGTTTTATTTTGGGTTGTAGGACTGAGAAGCACAGCTCAGTTGTGGTTGCTCATAGGCTTTGCATAGGGGCCAGAGAGGGTCTGTATTAGCCCGGCACCAAGTCCCAGAGAAGCTCCACACCGAGGGAGTGTGGGTGATATGGGCTCTCTTGGACCCAAAGAATGCTCTGACCAAACATCACTGCATGGGGAGGATGAGGCTTTACCTGGATTTTCCTTTTCCTCTTTTGCAGTAGTTTGAACGATTTCCATTGGAGATGATGACTTTCAAGAAACAAAGGATGTGGGCAAAGACGACAGTGTTTCCATGCAGATTTCTCACAACCTAGTCCAAGTCTAGGCAACAAACTCCAACTATGTCCACATCACACTCCCAGCTTTCCCTGTCTGCAGTTCTCCTATTGCTTCTTTCCCCCAGAAGTACTTTTGTGTCACACAAAGTGGTTAAACTCAGAGCAAGATCAAGGATTTAGTTTTAAAGGCATTTTTGTATCTGCAAATGCAGATAGTTGCATGGTAGGTATTCAAAAATGAACGAGCACCTAATTGCTGTTGATTTCAGAGTAAGTTAGGTATTTTTGAAAATCACAATAGGCCCCAGGAGGCTACCTTTCTCCTGAGTCCCATTGCGTAGCATTTCCTGTTGTTTAGGTATCTCTCAAGACATAAAGCCAATCAGAAAGGAAGAATAGCATAAGGACTGAGAGAGAGCTTAGGCTATCTGAATCTGACTGATTCGGATCCTTCATGTAAATCTGCTCCCAGGTGACTTTTCAAGGTTCAGTCACACTTTGATCTTTAACTTGCATCTTCTTTGTGATGTAGCTATTTCAATTTCATTAATTACACCAATAGTAATTCCTCCTCCTGCAGTAAAATAAATAAGCAAAAATAAACCATCAAACCTTCTGCTGGATTCACACCTGGCCATTTAAAATACCCACAAAATCACACAGAAAGTAATTGCATTGCATTAAACTGATACCCACAGTCTTTCAACAAGTTGCTTTGTGTCCATGTATAGCATTTTTTATAAGTGTATTAAAAGTCCTTTCTCTCTACGCAAGCTTTCTCCCAACTCTGTAACATCTACGTGAACACCTCTATCATCATATTTGTTATACATTATATCAACAACCTTTTATGAAATTTGTTCTTTATCTGGTACCCTGAGACAAGCCAATCTTCAGGTTTCTGGAGTGAGTGCACATGAGAAGTTTTATTGTGTTTAGTATTTCCTTATTTTATACATTTGAAGGAATGAAAGTTCTAAGCACAGAAAATGGTTTCACTTGAATTTACAGTCATGTGGTTGAAACTATAGACTGCATTTTCAAATCATCGACGTGGACGTCTGAAACAGCATCTTTAATCACAAGATCATAAACTGCATTTGTATTTTGTTTCTATGTATCCTTAATACAAAGCTGCACAGGAATGCTTGAGTACAAATTGTCTGTCACAAGAAGAAACAGAGGGATTTGGAATAATGATCTGTTGAGCAGAGAGTGAGCTACCATGAAAGAGCCAGATAACCAGTCTGGGCAGCAGAAATGAGAGTGGTGCATCTCAGGTGCACGAAGACAGGGCACCAAAACAGAGGACTGGCAGCTATGTGTGTGGTCAGTGGAGTTGCCCAACAGAGAATTTGTGAAAACATAGCTAGTATTTCTTTAAAATCATAACCACCCATGTGCATGTGGAATGGATTTCATCATAGTGTAAATAAGACTGTGAAAAGTGTAGAGTTCTTGTCCAAACTCACTTGTTCCTGACCAAACATGCTATCTTTCATTGAGACGTGTGGTCTAGACAATGTAGCTGGCCATCGCTGCAGTGGCCGCTGGCCCCATTTTCTTTCTCATATCCTAGAGATTAATAAGGCTGGTGCTAAATGGCCTTGACTTGAGAGTGATGCTAGCCATGAGCGTCTGGTGGCACGTCTAAGAGAACTGGGCTGAGTACAGAGCTGTGAACATCTATTCAGTCATGTCCTCTGCCACAGTTTTCATCACCAGAGTTTGAGCAGTTTGTGAAGTCTGACATATTGCAGCTTTCTTCCACCATCTGCAGTGCCTGCTATATGAGAAACAGATCTTTCACTCTGACCTAAATATTCTCTAACAATACCTTCAGTCAGTTTCTCCTGAGGACCCAGAAGTCAGTCTCTGTAACTAGAGTCCCTGTCCATCAAAGGCGAGTACTTTTTTCATCTTTTTTCTTCACAGTCCTCATCTTCATGTGCGAGTGATTGAGTCCTCCTGTAACTGAGCTTGGTTTGATTCAACAGCATGACAATGATGATGCAGTTGAGTTGTACTATAGCATTATGCTTTTTCTAGACACAATATTTCCCCTGTAATAATAGGTTTGCTAGAAACAAAATTAATAATATAACTATAAATAATATATTCTTGCAACTCTTCTTTAAATGAAGTCATAGGAAATCTAGGAGAATCTAAGGACGTTGTATTTGTTCTTTTCATAAAATCTAGTACTGATATGGTCACTAAATAAGGAATTTTTTATATTTATGTGTGGGCAGGTGTTATTAAGTAATAGACATGTCAGAATTTGGTTTCCTGATAAATCCCCATGTGTCTTTTTATTTCTTTTATGCCTTTTTTTTTTTTTTAATCGGCACATTCTTAGTGGCATTTTTCCATCGTGGGAGGAGCTGGAAATGCCCAATCAGTTATTTGAATCATTTCAAAGGATAGGACCGTGTTGGTGGTGGCAGAAGGATATTTTACTTCGAATCCTTAGTGATGATGAAGCCAGTAATAGCAGCCACATGCTTCAATGTCAGAGTCTTTGTCCTGACCCTTGGACACGTCCTTAAAATCTGCAACGTTTTTAGCTGCTCATGACTTTCCTTGCTACTTTCATTGCCACCTCTTCGTGGTTGGCTTGGTACATCTTCATCCAGGAAGGACGTTGTTCAATGTCACCTTTAATTGCCTGACAGCACTATCCCAGACTGCGCTGATCGTATTTACATTGATTAATATGTTGTGCTGAATAATGAATGATCAAAAAACTTTGTATAACTGGATTTCCTCTGCGAATGACAATGCCTCACTTTAGGCTTTTAGACCTAGTGCTGCTATTGATGCCTCAAGCTGTTCCTCACTTTACACTCACAAGAGCAGTCCTGAGTAAAGTCACTTGATCTGAAATCAGCACCTCGTGCAACACAGGCCAGATTTGGGCTTTAAATCAGTGTTTGTGTTGGAGGAGAGTTTAAAATGGGGACAAACTGCCTGAGGGAAGAGGACTAAGGTGATGCCCAATGGAATTGCTGTAGAAGAGGCCCACGTTGCTGTAGCTGCTTTTTTCTCCATGGAAAGAATATAACTAGCATTGTCCTCTGCTGAATGTAAAGATGATGATGTCCCTGTCCCTTTTATATCAGGAGTTATCGAGAGCAAATGGCCATCCTCGCAAGAATTATGGATCTTCATCCTGGTGTTTAAACTGTATATTTAGTCAGAAGGTACCTATAGAAAACTGGGATATTTTTCATATTCTAATTCTTACTCTGCATGCAATGAGAGGGAATTGCATCCAATTTGCTAACCTTTGTTCTTAGATGCATATTTTGATTAATAATGCTGCATGTAACCTGTAGCTAGCCCCCTACAAGTAAGCATCGGGCATTTTGCCTGAAAGAAAAATTATATATGAAGTTGTCACTGGGGAGACTGAATGGTCCAGTTATCTGCTCAGATGTAACTTGCATCCAGCAGCTCTGTTGCTCAGCTATGACCCTGTATTGAGTCCTGATCACTTTATGTGTCTACCAAAAGGCCTAAAAGGACCTATAACCAATAGGCTATCTTTCTGCAAAATCTTCTTTTATCTAGATTAGGTTTCTGGTTTTTCTCTTGGGTTAGCTGGGCTGCAGCAGAGGGATGTACAGCCCTGCAGATCAGGGTGGTCCCCAATCGGTCCCCACTCAGGCAGTGGGGGACACGCTCTGGGCCGTGACACCATTACTAAACCGGAGTGACTGTTGTCTCACGAATGGAGCACTTGTCTGGGGTTCAGGACGCTGGTCCTGC
The DNA here is from genome assembly GCA_009819775.1 of Phoenicopterus ruber ruber. Lineage (NCBI taxonomy): Eukaryota > Metazoa > Chordata > Aves > Phoenicopteriformes > Phoenicopteridae > Phoenicopterus > Phoenicopterus ruber. The sequence goes on from CM020217.1 coordinate 3,391,960, forward strand.
TGCTGTCCCGCTAACAGGCTGCAAGAAAGGCAAGTCTTTCTCGTCTCACTTTCCCCCTATTTTAAAAGCACTTCAGAAGTGTTCTGGGATCTGCCAGAACGAGGTATTGTTATTAAAGGTTTACAAGTGAAACTATCCATCTTGATTTTTCCCCTTATCCACTGGGGTGGACAAATCGAATCTTTAGTCTCATTTAGGAGGTGGTGGTGGTGGGGAAGTCTTGTTTACTAAATTTCACAACAGTGGGCTGAGGAAATTATCTTCCTATTTCTGCTGTGTCTGGTATTCTGCTCCAGTTTTTCTCAGTATGATACGGGCAAGTGGTAAAGATTTCAGCTCTGTACTGTTGCATTGCCTTCTTTCCCAATACAAATTAACTACTTGCAAAAACTTGTGGGCTGTTTGAATTTTCATATGTTTATATGTTCTGTGTGAAGCATGTAGCAGCACCTTAGTCACATAAATTTGAAGAAAATAAAGTTTCCTTAAAAGCCACCCAAAACCCCCCAAACCCAAACCGCAGTACCTATGCAAAGATTCCGGTGCTATGGAACTACTACACACCGTTTGGGTCTGCGTGAACAGTGATCAAGGGCATTAGAAATCACGGTGGGGCGTGAAATTCATCCCTTCTTGCCAGTTGATAATATGTGTTTGTTTCAGCATCAACTTATTTAAAACCTTGCAAACTTTTCCGTGCAGACATGACTACATTTTTGACCATTTTATGTGCTGCCTGACAAAGAATTTGTGCAAGTGAAGCAAGCCCCCATTTCCAATTGATAATTACATGAGGTCTGACAAAACAGCAGTCCCCTGATAGGTCATAATACTGCTTGGTGGTAATGCTGTCCCTGTGCATTTCATCATGAACATGAAATCTGGACCAATTATCATTTTCTCATACTGTAGCTTTTAAAGTATTTTTATTTTTTTTGTTACTGTCTAGTTCATTAAACAGGGTTTTCAAGCTCCCAGTAACAGGATTACTATTGACAATTTCATTAGAACTATAATTCCACCGCCCGTACGCCTTCCAGAGAGAACCGTCGTGGTCCATAGTCACAGCCTGTCCACCTCTGGTACGATTGCGTTTACAGCTGCCTCGGGCTCATCCCCCTTGAATTCTGAAGGGCCAAAACTGCCAGTTTTTGTGAAATGGGTTTTAGCCCTGTGTTACACAAGTCTCAAGAGTTCTTGGAGAATTATCAAACTGTCAGCTGCCATCTGACCATATGCATGCCTGGAAAGATGCTTAATGTACAGGTGTAGTAAGTTTCTAATTGCAATTTATATATAGCAGTGCAATGCCCAGCCTGTCAGGTAAATACCAGCAAGCAGCACAGCTTGAATAGGAGTTGTAAACATGCAAGTAACAGGTTTGTTAGAGATCAGCAGCTGTTTAGATTGCAAGCTCCTTGGAACAGAAAATGTCTCAGCTCTTCTGTCTCAGCTATTTCTGTCCAGACATGCATTACAGTAAAGGCATGAAGTACTGTTGTTCTCTTACACCCCACATCTTTGTTTTCATGTTCTTCTCTGCTTACCATAACTCAGGATATTCTAAATAATACATGCAAATGTCATTCAGATAAGGTATTTAGTTTCTAAGTTATTGTTTATATTATTGTCGGATTTACAGGCTCTGTTTGACAGGAGGCCTTTACTATAGTACAAAAATAACAGTGGAAAACCAGAAAAGAAAAAATCCTCCCCCTCTGGCCCCAAAGTCATCCCCGTGTGTCAACTTGTATGCTCTCTGATAGAGATACTCTTTCAAACTTGGAGTAGGCAATAGTAAAGGGAGGGTCATACCTTTCTTTAAAAGAAGTTTGCATGCTAGATTTTGAAAGGTTAGATTTTTGCAAACAAGTTCTCCGAGTTATTTAGCAGCACTTTTTTGTTTTTCTGATGGGAAAAATTTCAAGAGTATTGTGTAAAGCAGGAACAATCCAGCAAAGCAGATGAGAAACAGGGGTGAAATCCTGGCCCCGGTGATGGGGAAAATACGGAATCAAATTAGATAAAGACAATGGTCCCTTCTGACCTAAAAGTGTGTTTATTTGATGTCGTGCGATAACATCTCCCAACATCTCAATGTGCTGTTTGTACTTGCTGGCAGGATAAAACTGGAATAGAAAGGAAGATCTTTAAGAAAGAAACTTGACAGCTCATGCAATATTTCTGCTTAACATAGGGTAAATGGGATCAGAATTAATTTGATGTTCTGTCAAGTTCCATGAATGCTCACTAGCTAAATCATTGTGCTTTTTTGTTTAGGGTGGGTTTGCAGTGGAGTTAAACAGGATGTTGGTATTCATGAGAGAGAGTTTGGGAGAGAAGCACTTATTTCTAATTGTGTCATACATTCAGTTTTGAACTGAATGTATTTGTTTCATATCTCCGGTTATCACATTAAGACTGATTTTGTTCCAGGTTGGTACCCTAGAAAGATCTTCTTGGATACACTTTAAAAAAAATGTTATATTTGACCTACTAGAAAAAAAAAAAAAGAAAACCCCAGTCCTTTAATTTTGAAAGCACCTGAGTCAACTTGCATTCAACAGGTGGCCCTTCGTTAGAAAGAAACCAATGCCCGAGTCTCTGAGCAAACAGAAACACCTGGGCATGCCTGGGGGCAAGGCGGCCATTTCAGCATGCAATTGCAATTTTCAGCCTTTCCAAACTGTGATTAGTTATTTAATTGCGCATCCAAATTTAGTTGATGCGTTTGCACATGTAATTAATTATGATTTATTTAAAATCACTCTGTAAAGCTTTGTTCCTCAATTTTCTACAAATCAAATTATGGAAGGCTAGATTTGATTTTCAGATTTCCTTCAGTTGGTTTGAGCTAGTCTTGAGGTGACTACCTATAGGCAGGGAAAGTCCTTTGTCTAACACCAGTGGAACAACACGTATGGAGAACGCAGAGGCTTTCTTCCAACGGTAAGTTTATATCTGATATGTAAGTTTTACAAGATTGTTTATTTGTTACGCTGTATGGTGCGTATTATTGAAAGAGTCATACTGGTTCTGTATATGTCTCTTTTGCTTTGTAAATTAAGTGCGCATCAGCAAAAGCCATTGAGTTAAATATGTGTATTTTTTAATGAAGGAAACAAATACAAGAGCAAGCATCCTTTTATATTGATAAGACATTAAAAGATAAGTTAATGCTAAGCAGAAAAGGAGTTCTGTATTTCCACAACCAGCTAAGGATGGTTTTTTTTGGTTTTCAACCTTCTGAGAAGCTGTGTGTGTGTGTGTGCGCGCGCGTGTATTAGTGTTCAGACTGGGAAGTGCTGGAGTGCCCAAAATATGAATTCTGAGGCACAGTGGCATGTTGAGTGATTCAGCTCTGTAGGGTTAAGCATATCCTCTATTGCTGCAGAAGAAAATGTGTATATTTTTCAGCTCTTACCCTTGTGCAGCAAGCACTGCAATTGTGTGTCCGGATTGAGTCTCAGCAAAACGAACCCTTACCTAAGCTCATCTCTCTTCACTTTTGTATAAATTGCCAAATGATGCTTTTCAGACGAGGCAATGCCGTGTGTTATAGAGGTCCTGCAAGACTGAGGAGGGAAGTCTGGTATTCCTGCTTTCAAGATTATGGCTGATTGAATCTATGAAAGAGGGAAAATTGCCATGGTGTGAGTGTGGAGAAGGAGAGAGGGGGACTGACTGACTGACTCTTAAGTCTTATCTCAGTGCAACTTTTCAAACTGCAAACTGTGGGCAAATCGTGCTTTCTTTTTTGACTCTTCTGAGATAAATCATGGAAGATATAGAACAGATAAAAATTAAAATTGTGGACCTTCTTAGCAAGGTATGTTGGAAGTAGAAAATCTCTTGGTCAAAATAATTGTGTGTGTTTAGCTTAGAAGGAAGTAGCTTGGGAGAGGCACTTGAATAGTCTTAAAATATAAAAGGTTATGAGACAATCCTTCTCCATATTCACCGAGTGTTGAACAAGAATAAATTGACTTAATTATTAGCAAGGTTGATTTTTTTTTTTTTTTTTTTTTTTTTTTTAGTGCAGATGTAAACTTTCTAACCATGGGAATAGGTTGCTCAGAGCAATTGTATAACCTTGCAATTAGAGGTGTTAAATAACAGGATGGAAAAACACCTGTTTAAAAACCATGCAAATATACCTGAACCTGTCTTGGAGGCCCGGGATGGACTCTCCGACCTCTCATGATCCTTTCCAGCTTTCTGTTTCTGCGGTTTTTGCAAATGGCTTCCTCTTTTGTAGTAGAGGGGAACAGAAGTTAGAGTGGTGACTGTTTTCAGCAGGATTTGTTTTATTTGCGCACATAGTCTTTAATAGCTGGTTTTATTGAAAGAAAATACAAACCTAGCAGGAACTTTTGGGGAAAGACATTACATTTGTTCGGGTTAAACATCGCCAGACTTTCTGGGTTAACTGAATGCAGGGATAGAGTGGGTTCCTGGGAGAGACTGTTGTTCTGAATATCCCTTAGTAGCTAACACTTGTGGATGACTGCAGATGGAAGCAGACACACACAGCTCAAGGTACCTTTTTTTTGACCCAGTTCTTGAAAATGGGAGAGTCTGAGGCATTTAATCCTATCAATTGCTTGTACATTTCTGCTTTTTCCTCCTGTTTGAGGTAATGTTTGGCAAGTTGCTATTCTCCATGGAATGAAAATCTGGATCCCTCTGTTCATAGCTTAATAACCTACTTGTAGATCTTACAAGCCTAATGGGAAGTTGACTTTAACTTGTCTTACACTGTCCCTTACTTTTTAACAAAGTGCCATGTTACGAAGGTATGTTGCTCAGGTGAGCTACCAGAAAGTGAAAAAGATGATTAAAAATGAGGAAAATCAGGGCCGTGCATGTTCTAGATTTTTTTTTTTTTTTCCCCCAGTATTATTATCTTCGCCCCCCCCCCCCCCCCCCCCAATCCTTGTGCCTGTAACATCAGTTCTGGAAGCTTTGTTCACCTGTTTAAAACGCAGGTGCAGAATATTTCTAAAACAATGGGGTAGTGAATGCAAATGAGAGAAGTGATGGTCGTCTGCCTTTGAAAATCACCTTGTGGAGACTATTTATGCTTGCTTGTTTGTTTTGTTATTTTTCTACCTGTAAAACAGAGTTTAGGCTTCAAGCCAAATGAATTGAGAACTGGTGTATCATATCTTGATCACTGTTATTTGTAAATCAATTCAGAATTTTAAGATTCAGAAGGTGATTAATTAATGTTAAATCTTGGGGGTGAGGAGATTGGCTGGTTGGTTCTGCAAGCTTGTATGTGTGTTGAAGTATTAGAAACATTTATTAAAAAAAAAAGGAGTGGTAAGGAATTTATCCACTGCACAAACTTTTGCTTTTCAGCACTTCCTTCCTTTGAAATTGAGACATAATCACTCCCCCTTAAAAAATACCAAACTTCATTTTATGGAAAGGGGGTTTTATTTGTTTGTTTTTCTTCCTTCGATAATTCTGCTGTAGAGAAGAAAGGAACAATATACCTTCCATGGCCAGAGCCTGGGGAAGGACGAAATAGAATCAGCTTGCAGCAAGATATTCACATTAGGTGCATGAGAAATCTGCAGTGCCAGGGGTACTGAAGCGCTCGAGTATCCTGCCTGTGAGATGTGGAGATGTGGAGGGTTTCCATCACTGGAGATGTGGATAGGGGATTTTTTTGTTTCTTTTTTTTTGTAATAGGTATACTTAATTTTGCTCTGATATAGGAAAAACAGACTTAAAGACTTCATGGTGTTTCCGGCTTTATTAGGTTTTTTTATTCCACGACTGAAATCTTGCTCTAAATGCAGTATGTCAACTTTTTAATTACGGGGGGGGGGGGGGGAAACCACAGATCTTTTGATTTATAAATATGAAACAAAGGATTTTTATTCAAATTGATGGACTTTGTTTATGTTTTCTCAATGGCAAACTTGTCTGAGGCTTTTCTATTTCTGCAAAAATAAATTATAAGGTACAAATCTTATAACAAAATGTCATTTATGCTGGGAAAAGTTTCATCCAAAGTCCTCTGACCGTTACTAATGAAAAAACCACAGTCTCTGTGTTTGCTCTTGTTTGTAGAGAAATTCTGCCATGTTTTGACCTCATTCTCATCTTTCAGCCAAAACACTTGGCAAAAGGCACCCAATGCTTTTGGAACCACATTGTGAAGCGGGATCAACATCTCGATAGGCAGTTCTCCACCAGTACAATATGAATATAGTTTTAAATAGTCCATTTTATGACTATTTCTATCTGCAGTCCAACTGTGACATAGTTAGAGACAGTATGTGTTGCAGTAATTTAGACTTCCAATTTTACTTCATCCTTGGCCCAGCATTCTTCTTTCTTGCCTGTCACATCATCTGCGTGCTGGAAAGATCTTGTGAAGAACATTCAGGAGAAGAGAAGTTTGAGAGAAGCTATACGGACCCGGAAAATCAGAATAAGTGCTGTGCTGATTTAATGGTTCTCATAACAACATGTTCTCGTGGCTGGGAGTCACAGTACGTGCGTATGTGCGTTACCGGAGGGAGTTGTAGGAAGGGTAAGTCCTGGCGCTTGTTCAGCAGCTGCCAAGAGCAGCACCTTTGTGGGTGGGGGACCGAGTGCAGCCCTGCCGCCGATAGCCAGAGATTCAGAGAAGAAACGCGTTTGTGAGCGCAGCCCATGGCAGCCCACGCTATCCTGCTGTGGGAGCTGGATTGAACCGCTCATGAACTACATGGTACTCGTGCTGCAGGTTGGTCAGTCCTATGGTGAAGAATAGAAGATGTCCAAGTAGTTCACAGTCAAGTAATTAATTTAACGCGTGACCCTTATACAGTTGCTTCATCCAAGTGATTTTTCTCCCCTATACTCGTAAACCATACTTCTCCCAAGCTTTCTCTGTCTGTTAGTACATCAGAGACTGTTTGCAGGTGTTGCCTGACCTTTATTAAGATCAGGTTGGATCAAGAAGTCCTGCAGCATTTCTCTCCATTTTAATATTGCTATCTTGAGATTTTTATTTCCCCATACCTGTATCAGCTGATCTTTTGTACAGCAAATAATTCACCCTTCACCGTTGTTGTTTCTTCCTTACACTTCTGCGTGTTTAGCTGTGATAGGGAGCACTATTACATCTGTACATGTTAATCTGCCTGTGCTGAGCCATGCCCCTGGGTGGCCTTGTCATATACAATGAATGTCAGCCTTCCTTGTGGTTAGTGTTTGGGTTTAAATAATCGTATTTTACTTTTTGTAGACACTTCCTTTCAGCAGACCATGGAATGTCAAGTGGACATTATCATTAGTTTGGCCCTAGTCCTGGGGCAAATGAAATGTTTGACTATTTATTGAAAAATCCCCTTCCTTTAGGTGAGGAGATAAATTAGATTTTTTTTTTTTTTTTTTTTACTATCAGAAAATGTTGCAAGAGGCTTCTTGCATATTGTGGTGATGGTGACTGAAAAAATAAAGCACTTTACTAGTTCATGTTTACAATATATGAATTTAGTTTGGATATAAATTACCCAGACTTCTTTGCTTTGGAGGCAATTGAAAATCTCAGGGGCTTTCTCATAGCCCCACATTTCAGGGAGGCGGGATATAAAAGAGAACAGTTGTTCTCATAATGTTTGGTTATATCCATGCTTTGTCTGTGTTGAAAGATGAAAAAAGTAACTGAAAGGTAAGGCACTATTTATAAAATGCAGACTCTCCATGAACCAGGAGTTATGAATTTGGCTTAAGCAACAGGTGAGGGTTCAGCTAACTCTCATTTTACTGATACTGGTTTACACATCTTTACCTGTTTTAAATAATAGACATGTAATTTCTGTTGTGGCTTGCAGATTTTGGAATTGCTCATAGCAAACATTCTCCCTAGATTTGAGTAGGACAGTCTTATTTTTTTGTAAAACAAAAGAATTCAGAGATAAAATGAGGTTTGTTTTTTTAAAAATATTTCTGTTTTTTCCTTAGTTAAGTTTGTCATAGTCTCGAGAGTGTTGTATAGGTAGTTGTTTGTCCTAGAAACCATCATGGTTACTAAATATATGGAATTAAAAAGAAAAAAATCAAGGTTGTGCTGGAATGAATGTAGTTAAAATTCAGAAAGAGAGATTCCTTAATTAACTTAATAAAATTACTAATGGAAGCATTTTAACTGCTAAATTTAATTTACTTGTCAAGATATCAGGCTACAAAGAGGAGGGAAGAGTGGGAACTCTGCTTTCCATTATGATGTGCTCTATTATAGAATAAATTTGCTTAAAATGAAATATATCACAAAAAGCCATCAATGACATCTTAATTTGGAACAGCTAGTTGAAAAGTAATTAGACTGTGAAGCAATCAGTTCTAGTAAATCAGTGTTTCCCTTTACATAAACATACGTTTTTACTATTTATAAACAGGAAAGACTTCCAGATACTCAAGTAGCAAGGACTTTGATTGTATTTCTACTATATGTGTTTTCTATTTTACATTACAAAACTGTCAAAACAAAAAGAATCGGGGCTTGATTTGGATGTGATCCAGCGAAATGTTTAAGCAGAGGTTTCATTTTAACTGTTCCCTTTAAGAACGTGTCTCTGTGGGGCCTCCTCTTTCCATTGACAGGGTCCCTATATTATGGCTGAAACTGAGATCAGAAAATAGGAAAGGAATGGCATATCTGTTCGGTGCGGATACTTGGTGCGCAATCTTCATCACTTTATTACGTGGGAAGCCAGTCCTCTGTTGCGTTCCTGAGACAGCTTGGTAATGTGACTAACAGTTTTACAGCAGATTTTCTTTCAAAATTGGCCTAAACCCACTCCTATGAAAGTAAAAAATTAGGAACCCAGGGGAAAATTTCACCTTAAAGATTCAAGTGTTACGAATACCTTGTTGCATTTACCATTTTAAGGCCCTACATTTGGATGGCCATGGCAACAGTGACTCTGACAACTTAGGATCTGCACTTGAGTCAGGACGTGGAAGAGCTCAGTATTAAACAAATGTCCTTGGGAACTGGCTATCTAATCTTTGCAGATCTTTGAAAATCGTTGCCCTATTATACAACACCAAATCCAGACAAAAATCTGTGATATCAGTGTTGCTATAGTATCAGTTAAAATTGCTGCATGGCTGTTAATATCCTTCCCTAGTCGCCTCTGTCACTCTCCTCTCCAAGCCAGTCTGTGCACTATGGGGCAATGCTGTTCTCTTTAAAGAGTTCTACTATTTACAATTCTTTTAAGTACTTCAAACTTCTTGTATTAACTTTTAATAATTTGTAATATTCCTGTAACTGGGTGTTTTTATGTGGAAAGGCAGGTCAGAACGCCTGTTCTGTCGGTAGTTTAAGAATTTGTATCGTAGGATCCGATAAATGCCAGGAACTTCACTCCCAAAAGGAGCTGTGTGGATGTAGGCACAGAGCAGTACCTATTATTTTTACCTTTCTGAAGGCTGATGTTGTTTGTGGCAGGGGAGGAAGGAGGAATCTGAGGTTTGATTCTTCAGTATCACAGAAACGTTGGGAATAGAGTAAACGTACATGCTCTAACTTTTACCAAGAAGTTACTGAGCTTTACATTTTTAAACCATACCAGAACAATAGATGCATTAAGTGAAATTTGAAATTGAACAAAAGAAATTACTTCTTACGTGACACAGGAGTCATGATACAAATCAGATCCTTGTTGGTTTGAACTATTATGGTATTTTCTGTATAGTCGAGTCTTTTTACAAGTTTCACAGATGTACTGCGGCTGTGGTCAAGGTGCCAACAAGAGCTCCACGCTGAGGCAGGAGAACAGCTGCTTGCATTTGGATTAGTTGTTGGGGCAGGGGTCTGTAAATGTTAGAAGTACTTATTTCAGCCAAAATTGTGGGATGCACTGCCAAGCGAATTATATCAGCATTAAATGATATTAGTGAATCTGCTGAGAAGGAACACCCAAAGAAGTAGAGCAACGCAGGCGGCTTGCTGAAAAGTGAGACCTGTAGTGAAAACTTAATTAATCAAAGTCCTTATAGCTATTAGTTTCTCTCTTTCTGCCAGGTAGTACATCAATTGAGAGTTTTATTTTGGTTTTCATATATTAAGTGCAACCTACCTGAGAAATCATACCGTCACTTTTTTCACAGGCAGATCTTTGGGCTTTCCCGTTCCGGCAAAATACAGCCCGTTGTCACATATAGATCTGTTTGTACTTGGAATTGAATTTTACTGAATGCGGACCCCTCTGCTGTCCCTGTCCTTCACTAAGACAGTATCTGCAGCAGAAATGCCAGTAGCATGAATTGCAGCAACGCTTAGGCAGGCAGCCTAGGATTAGAAGTGTGCACGGTTTCGTGTGATGTGACTGTGTAGGTCTTGGATGCAACAAAATGTAGAAGCTCTTTAAGCCCAAACTTATTATTCAGAGTATACAATTGTAAAGAAAAGTGTTATAGTTGGAACACAAGGCTCTTGGGAATGTGCTTTTAGTAAATATGCTGTTTATAAAGCAGCGTTTTTGCAAGCAGCAAGTTTATTAATAATTCTAATTTCATCTCTTTGTTTTTAAATGAATATATTTTACTGTTAATTTCAAGAGTTTAAGATGTTCTTAGCTAAAGACATTAGACATAATTCTGTTAATTGTGGTTATAGGGATTCTTTTGAGAACTTTTATCATTGAATGCACTTTGGCTTTTATGTCGCTGGGAAAAAATTCTCCGATGCGCATTGTTGTACATACGATAGAGCTGGCTGCAGCTAATCCTGTAATGCTGCCCTGCACGCGGTGGTAGTGCAGTATTCTTTTGCCTCTTACATATTTTGATCATACAAACATTAGTTTTGGGATCACAGGTCACAAAAATCAAGTTGTTCATTTAGTTCAAGAAAGAGAAGATTTGTCTGTTTCCTTTATTAGTCATCAGGTGAGTTGCACGGTGGCATCTGCAGCATGTTTCACATATTTGGGGCAAAAGTGATGAGTTGCTCCAACTCATCTAGTAGGTGACGATTTACTAAGTGGAGAGAGTGTGTAGGCAGGCAGGCCATACCTTATTATTGCCTGCTAAAGGGCTGTACTCTTCATATTATTTATCACGAGAAAAAGCTCCATCTTTAAAAACGAGTTCAGTGATTGTTTAATACAAAATGTGCTGTTTCTGGGTTGTGCGCTCTTTTGGAGTTCTCGCCTCCGTTTTTACTTAATAAACTTGCAGTGTATGGTTTTTTTCTTTGTCTTCTTGATGCTGTTAGGAGGGCAAAAGGCAGTTGAAAGTATTATTCTTACCACAACTGTCTTATTTTTGCTTCTCTTCTTCCCCTACTGGCTTTCCTTATCACACAAAGTAATAAGCGGAGAAGAAGGATAAACAGAAGGAAACCAAGTCGCATTTTGATGCGAACACAGTGTGCATCATGACCATGACTTGTGTATAAGACAGCTTCAGTTTCCTGTTGACTTGGTGGCATGATATTTAACATTCTCTTTTATAAGTTTGTTGTTTACAGCAATTTTATATTTCTGCTTTGCCTGATGATTACAAGAGAGTCCACCCTGGAGAGTTCAGCCTCCAGTCTTTGAAGGTCTCATTTGAACATGTTTGCAACTGTAAGGAATGGCTTGAGGCTGTGCTATTTAACACAAAGGAGAAGAGGAGGAAAAACACTGCCACCACCAAAAAAACCCCTCTTCTCATTTTTATTTGTCCTTATTCTGGATTCTTAATGGCTTTCAAATATAGGTCAAAAATATGTGTGTATATAGTAAATAAAGGATGGTGTTTGGTGCACTTCTTACTAGAGGGGGATGAGGCATACTTTCTCTTAAGGGTGCTGTATGTTTACTACAAACCTTGTCCCTTTCTGCCACTCCTGTTCTTGCTCCTGCTTTCTTTGCTCTTCAGTGCGTTTTTAAGCTCCTGTCGGCTTGTACACATCAACTCTTCTTCTGCTCCTGCTTTTTATTATCCCCTTCTGAAGGAGAGAGGGAATGTGCAGCAGGAACACCTTTTGTGCCCACCTTAGGTAGTTTGGCTCAGTAATTTACATTCCGTGATGCGCTTTGTCTTTCTGGATCCTTCAGTCCCATTGTGTAGTCTATTACTCAGAAAGAAAAATCCATATATTGGCAGGGGACTTGAATTCAACTCATGGGGTAGCAGTCCAGTTTACACGTATCACGCTGATGTCAGTTCTTTGCATTGGATGCTTAATGACCTGTACCCACTTGGGCAGTGCAATACCTTCTATCTGAAGTTAATTCAACGTTCACATGCCCCTTGCGTCTTGCATGAGACGTGCTTTTGGTCTCAACCTGGTTTCACAACAGAAATGTATCTGCTTTGGGTGGGTTCATAGTGGTTTTCTAATACTTCATGTTACTTATTGCCCCCCTCTCTTTTTCCCAGCAACGTTAGCAGAGTCAGCAGTTGAATGAATGATAGTGCAAACTGAACTGTACTTTTGGGACTTGGCAATGCATTTTGCTTGGGCTGATGCTTGTTTGCAGACTGGTACCGTGGCCTGAACTGCTGTTACCTGTGTTATACTCAGCTCTTGTTTGCTCTGGGGACAGATACCTTCCTGGCTATCGATTTGAAAGCCCTCACCATCATTAGATTAAAGCAAAAATCTACACTGCTGCTTCTTGTGCATATAGTTCTCCTCTTCTGTAATCTAAATTGGAGTATTTTAAACGTGTATTAAGGAAAGATACTTTGTCCTTCAGTTTACAGTGTCCAAAGTGAAGATGTCCTTCACTTCATATTTACAGGGGCTGTTTTCTCAAGTTTTAAGTTTATCTCTGTGATTTGTACCCTGATATCTTATCTGTCTGTCTATTTATTAATTTACACTTTTATCCGTGCTTTGCAGTATCACTGGAGGTTTAACAGAGAAGAACTTATTGGAGCCCTCTGTAGTTGGCATACTGTGAGCTGCCGTAATGATCTCTCACTGAGGAACTTATTTGAGAAGTCAAAAATATGAAAAATACATTGCCAGTCTTGTATTTTTAACACACAATATCAGAGATGCATTAAGCCAGAATTTTTCAGGCACATTACAACAGTTCCGAAATTTTGTCATTCAGTGTTGATTTTATTTTTGTTGTTGTCATTGTTTTCTTCTCACCCATCCCCCATTCTTTCTTTTTTCTTTAACGTAGGAAAGCACAGGTTATAGACATTATTAATTTGGATATAATGGAAGAACAGGCCAAGGGTAAGCAGCTGCAAGCCAACTTTTAAATGTAAATTATAGCATGGTACATGATCTTCATGGTATAAATCTCATAGCACTTAATAGGATTGGGACACTAAAATATTGTGCAGAACACAATCTGCATTGGGCAGTCTCGTTTCCCATTGATCTGGATGTAAATATCTTCCTGACTGGAGTTGATACCCCAGAACCTCAGGTTAATGAGGAAAAAATTACCAGAGAACCACAGTCCTTGGTGCTGCCATTTAATTCTTTCAGATCGTACTGACTTGGGAGGGTACAAGGTCCAAACTGGACATGCGTCTGTCCCAGGGTTATAACTAACAGGGTTTTCTAGGAAGCCCTGCCTTTCAGAAGGGAATAAACCTTCAGGGTCTCTCTCCTCATGTACAGAATCATATCCTTACCTTTTGGACATAATGTAAGAAGTTTTTTTTCCAACCAGTATGAATACTTAAATAATAGTTTGTAATTTATCCACAGAAGGAGTTATATAAATAGATTTTGAAATATGATTCATGTTGAAACTTTATAACTAAATATAGTTTTTATCATACGTGGTACACTTTCCAGCACGTTTCTAACTAGTATATTACATCATTGGCTGATGACCTTACCTTCGCTGTCTAGAAAGGGAAAACGAAATTAAAAAGGGAAATGAGGTTCCACAGGAAGCACAGCTAGGAAAAAATAGACTTATTAAACTGCACATATGCAACATCTCAGTTTCAGCCGGCTCCCGGTGTGGCGGGTTCCACTGCCGTTACACAATGGGTCCCATTGACGACCAGTTGGAGCAGCTACTTGGGGAACAAGGCACTACCCGGTCAGAGCGAGCGTGGCAGAAAATGCAGACCCTAACAAAGAAATCTGTAAGGCAAGCAGATGTTTGTCAACCACTTTTTTTTTTTTTTAAGCACTTGATGTTCCTAAGAAAATGAAAAGGATTTGATGTTTTTCCCACTGTTTTGTGCATTGTTCATAACATATTAAGTAGCTCTTACAGCAGCCACCTTTATATATCTGTGGTACCCAGGACAACACTGATGATAATGGCAATAATACTTATCACTTAAATGACATTTTACAAATTCAAAGTGTTGTGCAACAAACATTAATTAGTTCTCACAAGACTCTTGCTGTGAAGTAGGTAAGTGGTGTTATTCTCCGATTACACATGGGGAATCTAAAGCAAAGAGGTAAATCATTCAGGGAGTCGGTAGCACTCGGGCAAGAATTGAAGCTGGGGAGTTTCTGTTTCCCAACTTGTTTCGTAGAGTGCACTGCTTGCACCATAGTTAGCCCTGTAAGCTCCACCTGAAGGTGAAATCATGGTGGTAGAACGGATGTGCTAAATTTTTTATGAATCTAGGAGCACATTTTTAGCGCTGTCACACTGATTTACAGAAAAGCTACTCATTTGCCCCAGTCACAAACCCCAAAGTTTTACTGTAAAACATACTTTGGTATTTTTCTACTGAGCACGTGCCCAGAGGCATGGTAGGCAGAAGAATGCATAGAGAAAGCTGACATGATGAAAGTGTATGCATATAGATGAACACAGGTCAAAATGGACTTTTTTTGTATAGATATGTTATACCAGAACTTGAGAGATATACCACCGATGTCTGCAGATGGCAATGGAAAGAAGAGCAAAATGCAGGGATCTTTCCTACCTGTCCTTCTAGATTTTTGTGCAGACACTTCTAGAGACCTGTTTTGATCAATAGATGCACCCTGATCTCTGCATGTGTATCAAATGGATTATTGGAATACACTGCCACTCAAAAGTCCCTCCCCTTCCTAACTTCTTAGCTTGTAAGCTTCTTGGAGAAGTCGCTATGACTTTTTTCCAACAGAAGTTAGCGTGCCAGAACAAGGATGGTGACCGGGGCCCCTGAGTACCGTAACAGCCAGAAGCCAGAGAGAGCCTGGACTCCAGTGTGTGATAGGCTCTGTATCCATTTGTATAATGAGTTCCCCGCCATGGAAATTTTGCAGTCTGTAGTATAATAATGTTTAATAAGGTGTTTCTAACTGTCTTTCATTGCTGTTCTATCTTAAAATAGTTTTTATTGATCAGCAGAATGCCCTGATGTAATATCTCTGAATCTTCTTGGGTGCAGTGAATGCCCCTTCTATCTTTCAGTGACCCTATAGATCAGATATTAACAGCTCAAGTTCTGTGTTTTCTGCAGAAAAATATATTTCTGAGCAAAATATTTGCATGTGTGAAATCCAGAGCCAGATAGAGAAATGAATTGTGATTACGCAGAACATCACCCTTTTCTAACCTGGCAGAGCAGGGCTACTAACCTTGCTGTCCTGTGGTCAGCTGCGTGAGCCGTGCAGTGCTAACTTCAAATGTCTTTACAATTAATACTGAAAGATCCTGTTTCCATTTTATGAACTGGGAGGAAATAGTCAAAGGCTTTCCCTACAGCATGAGGACTGATGTGTCTGGTTCGTAGCTGCACCGTACTTCTCAAGCAATGGCACCCACAAAGAATACCTCTCAGGAAATGCTGTCCTCATCCAACGCTCCCTTACTTTTCCATGTCAAGTCTCGGCCACGCATGTTTGGACGGTTGGGTTTGGATGTGCACCTACAGTTCTACAGCGACAACTTCCAAGTCACCATTTATCCCAAGTCGCTTTTCCAAGACACTGGCCATATCGGCATTTAAGACATCGTGGGTCAGATCAGTGGAGCTAAACGGATCTACGCTGCCTTAAATATCCCTCTAGCTCTCCCAGTTTCTTTGTAATTACTCCTCAGTTTTTGTGCAGTGGGTATTTTCAGCTACTTTAACTGCTATTTTTCATTTTTCTGTCATTTGCAGATGTTTTTAAACTTTGATACCTTGAAAATATATTGTAAATTAATTATCTTTGAATTCCATACTCTCTTCATTTTTCATCGATTCTCAGTTAACTGTTTCTGTGGAGCCAGAAGAGGAATCTCAGAACTTTAGACGGGTTTCTTGAGTATAATGTCTATTTGAAACAATTTTAGGGACCAGGTAATGGATTAAAGCCGTGTGTGTGTGTGTCTATGTGTATGTGTGAACAGTAGGAGTTTTCCCATTGGACTAAAATATTTTTAAGGTAAGGTGTATTTTATGCATAAACAGCTTCTCCTTTTCATTGCATATCATGATATAACATTTTTAGGATACTAACCACCTCAAGGTATGTATTTGTATGAGGAGCCAAAGGATCATCAGTAAACATTATTAAATTCAAAAAGCTCTGAAGAAGAGCCAGCCTTCCCTGTGTGTGTAGCTGAAGTCAATAATTGCAACATACCGTATCGGTTTGCAATTGTTGGGCTCAGTGTTGTAATTACAAAGGGGCCTGTGCAGTCCGCATTGTTATTGTTTGATTAAGGGAGGGGAGAACCCAACACAAGCTAAATATCTTGAAAAACTAGGCAGAATCTCTGTTCTGAATCTACCTCAGTGAATCTAGATACTGCAACACACATGACAAATAAAAAGAATGTAGTGTTCGGAGACCTTTACAACCTCAAATCGTTACTCACAATTTATTTGCTTTTCTCACTGTAAATCAAATCTTTAATGTTTGAATATATTTATGGCATTTAATTTCCTTTTCTTTTTTTCAGTGGGGCTATAGGAAAAAAGTGATGCTTTGCCTTCACCTTTCTCTTCATTCTAGTGCGTGCTGTAGGATATGCAAATGTGTGGAGGTGCATAAAGAAAATAATTTCATGTAATTCTGAATCTTTCATCCACCTAACTTTTTGCTTTTTCTTTTCCTTTTTAAGTTATGTTCACACATCTTTACCCTCTTCTCCCATCCTCTCTTCCTGTCTGTATCCTTATTATTCTCTTTATTTAAATTTCTGCTTCTGTTCTCTTTACCTCTTCTTTTTTTTTTTTTTCCCCCTTCCTCTTTCACAGTCCTATATTCCTCGAGGTGAAAGACTGACACACGAAACCAATGTGCCATTTCATTCCTTGATTTTTATGAATCTCTTAATTTTGTGCTCTGAGTGCAGGTGCTGTTTTCTGATGAGGTGAAGAATTGGTAGGGGAAAATATAGTTAGCAGTGATTAATATCCAGTGAAAAATAAAACATGAGAGAGTTGAAAAATGCAAATAACGAGAGGGATCACAAAACCAGGGAATGAAGTGGTCCATTGATTTTAGTATCGCCCTTTTGTTTTCAGAAGTTCAGGTTTTAAATCCCAGTTCAGGTTGCAGGTAAAAGAGGATTTGATCTCATCCTATTCCCGTTAGTCCCTATATTATGGC
Source organism: Phoenicopterus ruber ruber (assembly GCA_009819775.1). NCBI lineage: Eukaryota > Metazoa > Chordata > Aves > Phoenicopteriformes > Phoenicopteridae > Phoenicopterus > Phoenicopterus ruber. Next base: position 3,409,439 of record CM020217.1, read on the forward strand.
CGTGCCACAGTCAGGTGTGGGTGATGATTTTTGTTCACAAGAGTTGAAGCGACAGAATAACATGGCAGTTAGAGGCTGGGATGTATAGATGCGTCTTCTGCAATGTACAGTGAAATCTTAGCTCCCTGAACTGCGTGGGAGTTTTGACTGGATCTCTCTCATCTGTCTTATGACTTTAGTTCTCAACTTCCATGGGCACTATGTTTCTCTCTTCATATTTTACAGTATTTAAATAAAATTAGTTAGATTCTGCTTTTCTATTAATCAGAATTCTGGCAACTAAAACAAAGGATGCACAGCAATAAGAATTACTGAGAAGTCAATAGAATGTTTATCCACAGTAAACGTGCGACAGCCACCATTTCACATAATATTAATCATTAGTAACATTTCTTTGTACACAAGTTCAAACACAGAAGCAAATCGGATCAGTCTAGCTCCTGAATTTCTTCAGTCATTTTGAAATAGGAACAAACTAGTAAACTAGTAAGTGGAGAAAACATAGTAATAATAACCGCCCTCCCTGTTACTCACCCCGATATCTGTGTCATCTCAATTATAATTTAAACTGAATTTTGGAGAGGTAGTGTAAGGCTAAAACTCATCATGAAAGAACAGCAGTGTTTCCAAAGACAAAAAAGCTGCAGATTAACGGCATTGCTTGCTTTTGTTGCATCGAGAAGTTTCAAGAAATCCCCCTTCCTTGGCTCTACAATGTCGCACTTTAAAATATTCAGGTTGGTTTTGTTGTTCATTACATAAAAAATTAATGATCTTGAAAGTATTACCATGTTTATTTTAAAGAAACTATTTTCTACATTTTAATTAAAAGTTATAATTCACCATCTTTTGACCAAGTTATCTTAAATCTTAATCTTATTGGTAATGGGTATTGGGCCAGATTCAGAGAGAAATACAATCCTTACTTAATGCAAACGGTAAAAATATCAGCATTTCCAGAGATATGGTTCAGTTCAATTCATGTGCTGTACTAACTCTGCCTTTTAATTAGAAATATTCTCCTACTTATGCAAGAATACTGGGGAAAAAAGGGCATTGTCTTCCTCATTATGTATTCCATGCGAATCACAAATGGACAAAACCAGGCATAATATGATGACTGTTTTGTTATTAAAGCACTTTAATAAGGTTAATGCGTCCATATGAATAGTTTTCAAAATAAGTTTCTGTAGTTTTGAAGGTATGCTCTGGTCTAGTATAGTAATAAAGAATTTCCCTGTGGGGAAATAGTCAACCTTTTAATTTTGGCATGCAGAGTTCTCCTTTTATTTTCCATTTATAAAAAGCCAACCAAATGTACAGTTCAAGACGCTTTATAAAAGTAATTCTCCTTACGTTCTGGTTAAAAGCTGTCTTATTGTGCCGTATCCGAGGAAAAACTGAAAGAATACTGACTTTATATGCAAAACAACGAGTGAAAAGTAAAAATAAAATATAGACCGTAAAGGACAATTTATGCTTTGTTAAAGTGTAGACCTGAGCAATTTTTTTTCTGCTATGACTTTTCATAAAGGAGATCTGAAGCTGCACTGCAAGTCGTAAGGTATCTGGAAGAAAAGAAAGAAAATCTTACTGACTGCATGCAAAACTGCAGCAAGTAGGACCTTATCTATATGCATTACTTTGATTTCAAATTATTTTTAGCATGGCTTTTATTGTACTCATTGTTACATACATAAATCTTTAAAGTAATACGTTTTGTAAGAAATGGTCATAAAAATTTACAGCCAGTAACTTTTCCCCTGTCCCTTACAATGATATTCTACTAAAACCATTAAATGGTTCTCATTAATGCCCTTTAAATGATTGTGTAATGACCCACAATCGCTTGTAAGTGAACAACCATTAAAGAATTACCAGTTCTTAGCATGCTTTTAAGTACAGTTTAAATACATGGGAGGTAACGTATAATATATTAGAAAAAGTATTAAATTTGAAACTGTAAAAACACGATTGCTACAAAAGAAGGAGTAGGTGGGAACCCTCCCCTGCACTGACCGTGGCCCTCGGAGAACACAGAGTAATAACAGCATTTCGTGTTGCACAGAGCATTTTTTGCAGAAATGCGTCTATACTTATTTGTTTTCTAGAATCACTTGGGTTTATGAGCCTGATATTGAAATGATCTATAAGGACAACAAAAGGACGATTTCCATACAAATACGCTGAAATCACAATCCTAGGCATACCTGCTAATGACTGTTATTGGGAAGTGTGACCCACCTGGTACTTTCAAAGGGCAGCTTTGCTCTAAGCCCAAAGACAAAAATAGAAGTCGTGATTTCAGTGTTTTTGAAATATGAGAAAGGGACATCCATGCACACAGCTGACCTTGAAAAATCTCAGGAATGTTCATATCTGGATGCGAAGAAATGTGAGTGATTGAAGAGACGTTTTTAATAAAGAGCATTAATTTAATAGGGAGTCATCGGCGATTTGCAGGATCTTGCCATCGCAATTCCAGTTTGACCCATTGCCGGGATCCTGGCTGTGGCGCTTTACGGTATCAGGATGAAGGAGCTGCAGTGGCAGCTCTACAGGCTGAAAGGGGCATTTTGAAAACGTTCCATTCTCTAATCGCTGTGTATGCCAAAAGCTAAATTGCCTTTCACATTTTGCAAATGGCCGTTTAGGTTTGTAGACATGTGTACAAGGTCCACGCGCAATGTACGTACTCATTTCAAGGTCTGGCCTTGCTGGTTGGGTGGAAAGCAATATTTGGCAATAGTTTGCACCTGTCCCATCCACCAAGCTTTCTTTCTGAACTTCGGTTCTTGTACTGCGGAGGTAGGACATGTGGAAATACACCTAACGATACTAATACACTTTCTCCTTGCTAATTTGATTCTATTATGCCTACAATAACGGTACTCTTTGTTCAGCCTCGTAACCTTAAAATTGTATCTGAGGAAAATGAATTTCTGCTTCTCCAAAGCAAGATTATTAGGAAGTGAAACCCTCATTACCTGATGTTTCAGTAGTTTTAGATCCTTTGTAAACCAGTCTTTGTCTGAAACGCTCTGTACAGGTAGCTTTTGTAACCCGAGTGCTTTGCTTCTGGGCAAATGGGCAAATTTTATTTGAATTCTCAAGGCTTCAGGGTTGCAATGAAGAGTCATACAACATTGGAAAGTAAGCATGTTTCTTTTTTTTGTCTTTTAATATCTGAAAGTTCAACCTTTTGACTGTTCTTTGTTAGCAGCCTGACTAGCCTGTTGTTGGCTTCAAGTGCAATTGATTTAATTCCAGATTGCTTGGTCCAACAGGGATTTGAATCTCGAGCTCCAACATATCCCGGTGTCCAAACCACCAGCATACTTTTTTTTTTTTTTTTTTTTTTCCCCCAAGGAGTGCTCTCTCTCTCTCTTTCAGTCCTTGAGAGAAATTCACTGAAACCGGTGTGTGAAATATTCCAGTTCCATGAAATTTCATCTAATCAAAATGTTCTAGCTGGTTATGCCCACTGCTGAGAGTATCTGACCACTAGTTTCCAAGGCAGCAGGCAGCCTAAGATCACATTAGACTTCACAGAATGCTTGGATACACAAATTTCAGTAGCAGCAACAAATGCTTTCTGTCATGTTACGTTTGCTAAGAACTGAATCCCTTCTCCTTACCACTGTAATCTACATATTTGTCATCTCCTCATGTGCATAACTGTACCAGATATAGTTGCCATACCAGAAAAGTACAAAATAAAAAAGATGTCTTCTTAACATGAGACCAATAGAGTTTCATAATGTTGGTTTTATGCGTACTTTTTTTGTGCATTTTTATTTATTTTTTAACTTTCTAAACTGAATTACACTCACTGGTCCTTATCTGCATCCTCATCCTAACAGATTGCAATCCAGGTACAGTACAGCCATATATTTAACCCATCTGTCAGTACAGCTGACTTGGATATTTTTAGAATATCAATCACCATGGTAGCTAGGTCTAATATCTTATCTGTGCATCCTGCATCAGAGCAGCTAGTTTGTATACTACCGGATAGGTCCTGGGTAAGGTGCAGAGATGAAGATATCTCAAAAAGTTTTCAGAGGAAAAAAATAAAAAATCTGTGCCACAAACTTCCATCAGAGCCCAGGCTGGACCACAAAACAGCCTAGGATGAAGAATACGCCAGTAAACCTGTAAATTCGTATGCTTGCATGGGCAAGGATGTACAGGTCTGGAAAGATATCCAGCCTCTCCAACCTTTGGTAATGAGCAATTCACCCATTACTCCTGGGGGCTCCAAGCATGGGGAGGGAATTTTTTAAAATAGCCAAGAGAGGATAAAATATGCTTAAAATATACCATGGGAAGGAAGATTTGTGGAGGATGGTGCGAGAGACAATCGGATGCTGTTTCTGAAACAGGAGAAGGGGCTTTTGGTGGGGAAGGGGTAGCGAAGAATGTGTATTACCAGGGAGCTGATAATACTGCAAAATGTCATCCCACCTCAGGCTTTCTGTCAAAATACTTCACCTGGCAAGGCATGCACGCTAGCGCAGGAACAGAAAATGATTTGTGTACAATGAAGCCGTTCTCACGGAGCGGCGTTTTCTGAGTACTTTGTAGCAGGGGAAATGACAAAGGTGCTGGGCAATGGAGACGTTCGTATCCGAGCCAAAACAACGAGAGAGAGTTCTCAGACTTCCGTTCTGGGGCACTCTGTGTTTGCCCTCTCATCCTTTCTCAAGTAATGGATTAATCAGGAGTGCCGCATGGATGGCTTAATCTTTAAATATACGCATTTCTCCTTGTTACGCACACAGGGCTAGAAAAATGGACAGTCAACTTTTTTAGTCCTGTTTTGCAGAGGTATTTGGATGCCTAAAGATAACCATCTTGGAGGGGTTTTCTGGAGTAATTAAATATATTAGGCATAAGTACATAAACGCATATGAAAAATCTGTCGTCTTAAGGTGCACGATGCTTTGGTAAATCTAGTACTTTAATTATGTCTAAATAGCACAATGCAGTTCCCTACAGATCTCTGAACTTGTTCTGAACGAACTAGCCTTGCTCCCAGAAGCAGCACTTAGGCTACGCTGTGTTGTGGTGCTATGACTAGTCTATACTTGGCACTCGGGGTAGCTGCTTCAGAGCTGGCTCTCAAATGTCTCTGCGTGGCACTGCATAGTATTACGTAGATGTACCACTGTGGATATTTTCAAGTAATGGCACTCAGTGTTTTTGATGCGACCTATTATTCATATTGCAAAGAAGAAAAGCGAAGGTTAAAAAAAAAAAAAAAGCTTTGCTTTTAGTCTGGATATCTAGATTTGGTGGGAATACTGATGCTGTAAAATATATATATATATATTTTATTAGACCATAGTGAATTGGTACCCGAAGGAAGAAAATTTTATTTGTTTAAGTGTGTCTGTGATGAACGCCGTTCTAGTATTTCAAAAGTCTATGTACTGCATACTGAAAATAGGCTTTTTGCCAAATGGGAATTGAAACGCATATACGTATTACACTGTTTGCCTTAGAAGAAATTAATTTTCAGCCAGAAGCAGATAGGATTATTTAATATTTATCTTTAGCTGCAGGAAGATGAATCTATTATTTTATTTTGTTATTTTACATGTGGTGTTCATCCAGATTTTCCTATAGGAGGTGCTGATGTACTCTTGTCTATACTACATCAAGGTTAAAGAGTCTCCAGTTGTTAAATGTCTACAGCTTGTGCTGCCTGGTGATCACCAGCAGAGCCCATAACTTTCCTCGTGATCAGGAGAAGTCCGCCGAGGTTTATCACAGCGGTGTGCGCGTGCATGTATCTGAGAAGTGCAGGGAGAATTAGGAAGGGAAGTGATTCTTTTCCCCAGTTGCTTTCAAAGTTAATATTGGAAAGTTAAAACATCTACAGCGTTAAAATTAAGCAAAGAGAATGAACAACGTTGTATGTCAACGTTGACTGATTTAGTGCCACTGAGAGAATGGACTGGAGTGTATAAAGTTGCAGTATCACAAGTACCACGTAGATGGGGACTGTTAAATATCAATGGAGCATTACCCTGCACTGTCAGCAAACTTTGGTATGACCATAGTGCATAGTGAGAGATGCTAAAATGTCATTTCATGGACCACGTTATGTGCTGCTTACAATGAATATTTCGTCCATGGTTTATTAAATTTTTGATAAATTGTAACTTCCTGGACAAAAATTTGGTTAGCTTATCTCTAGCGTCATTTAAAGATCTTTAAAGAACTGATTTTGCCCCAAAGAATCATTTAGTGGCAGTCTGTAGCCATGTGGTACTAATTTAAATTACTGTAGCAATGGCAAGTCTCCTTCCTGAAATTAATAAATGCAATTTATAAGGAATGTTAAGTAACAACTAACAATTTAATGCTTTGTGAACTTCAGCCAAACTGATTAAATAATTAAAGTAAATTTGTAGAGTTAGGGAAGAAGCTTCACCAAAGGAAGGGAACAACATTTTGGAAATTGTATACGCTCATTCAGACACATAGCATGGATAAATTTCACACCAACGGTTTAGCTGTGCTAACAAGAGAATTTCAGAGTTAATTCTAAACCTGCCTTGTCCTACTAGCATAAAAGATGTTTTGAAGGAGCTTAGGTTATTTAAACTGCAGTACCAGAATAAAACTGCTTCACAGAGAAGTTGATAGTACCAGAAGTGCAATATTGTCAAAGTGGAGGATTTGGTAATTTAATGGCTTGGACGGCGTGTGAATGATGTCCGGCAAACGTGTTTTCTGGAGGAACCACGTTACTAGAAAACATAAAGAGAACTTGTGAAGAATTTATGCTAGGGATGAATTCTGAATTGCCGAGAGGAAGACGTGTGGGAGACTCTTGAATTTAGCAGCATGGTGCTTACCTAGAGAGGAGGAAGGTGTAATGTTTTAAATTTGGCATAACCTGGCTCTGCACAGCACGATGGGGCAGTGGTGGAGTGGGGTGAGGGAGGGCCTTGCGTGCTCTTAGAGTTCATTCTCTGTTCTCAAGACCATGTGATTTGGAAGACAATTTTCTTTTTTTTTTTAACCCCCAAGGATTAACTTCATCATCCAGCTTTTGTATGTTCATCCAGCAAAAAAGCTCTTAGTTTTTTCCCTGGGTCGCAGTGTGACTCCCAGTTTGTCTGCCTCAGTTCTCCACCCAGGGCTTTCTATACAGCGTGACAGCAGTGTGATGAGCAGCAGTGACTAAGGATTTAAAGAATAATCTAGGATTTGCGGGGGGAGATTTTGCAGATCCTCTGTTCAGGAAGTTGCAGAAAACTATATTCTATTATGAATCTTACCTTCATTTCCTGCTGGATTCCACGGGGCTGAGTCCTGCGCATTGGGGAATTCTGGTTTTCAGCTGAGCTGTAGCCTGAAAGTTATCTCGAGTCGCCGCTGTTTTTCCGAGGGAAAACAGGATGCTGTTTCCTGTTAGACTGTGCCTGCTCCAAGGCAAGTTGCAAAAAGGAATTGCTTCTCCAGTTTGTCTTGCATATTTCTGGTGACTCAGATGCAAAACTCGAGAGCTGAGCTACAAAGCTGGCTGGTGCCTTTGCCTTTCGGTGTGTTAATTTGGGCATGTGGAGTTGAGTAAGAAGTGCCAAGCTGCCAGCGTTCTGTTAGGATTAGTAACGTGCATCACATTTTAACGTGCTCAACATATATGGGTCATGCTTTCCGTGCCACGTTGAGAAGGTAATAAAGAAAGTGAGAAGAAAAGCGGAAAACTTGTGAGTCAGAGGCTTGTTTCATCAGATTTTTTTTTTTACCACCAGACCTGTTTTTCAGTCCTACAAATGGAATATAAGGAGAGTCAGAAATACCAATGAAAAAACATCAAATATTTAAGGTTGCAGCATTTAATAATAGAAATCTTCAGCATGACTCGCAGGGCCACATGGTGTGTGCTGTTTTCCATTCAAAATAAAACTAATAATCATGGCTCTGGTAAAGCTTTGAAATACACCTTTCTTTCACAGTTTACACATTTTGCTATTACTGAGATGTTTAAAGGTTTTAAAAACCAAATAGAACTATATATTGAATTCAGATATCTTTCCAAAAACCTTTCCTGCAATTAAATGATTTGTTATGCGAATTTCATTGACCAATATTATATATTGCTAAAGAGAGTGTGTATTTCATACTACAGACATAAAAAAAAAACCCCAAACCTGAAGCCCTTCACCCTATGGTAAAACTGAGTGGCCAAAATGTAAATAATCATCAAATACTGGATATTTCATATTTATGTTTTAAAGAAATTTTACTGGAAGCTCATGACATTCACTAAAAATAGAGAAATTCAGGTAAAATTTTTACAAAATGACAAATCCATACATGATCATTTGTCCTAAATTAAATACTGAGAAGCGAGGCTGGGATAAGTACATTTTTCTGGAATTTTTGAGATGTTTCAAGAAGTATGTAGGGTCTTTCTGACAGGCTCTGATTTTTAACTCTTTGGCGTAACAGACTGGGTGAAGGAAAGAAAGTCTTTTTACAGGATGCTGCTACTTGTCTCTAAGGCTGGCTGATTCTTATCTGTGATTTCACAGCTATTTGGCTGTTTCAAACTTGAAATAATCTTCCCATCGCTGTGTAACTGACACTGATCAGGGCCTTAAAAATAGTTAAGTAGAGTTGCTGCTTAATGTTGTCATTCTGGTGAAACATAAACCCTGAGAGAGAGAGAGATGTCATCTGAACACGCTTTGAGGAAAGAAGAGGTTCTTTCTAAACAGGCTAATGAAAAATCCTAAAAAAAAGAAAGTAAAATAAAAAGAAGGCAAGGAAAAAACAGGGGAAGGAAGAGAAACTGTTCACTTTACATCTTACTGCAAAATCAGAGTCAATGTATTTTGCGTATGATTATGGAAATAATTTTTGGGGTGCTAGCCAAATGAATGACTTCTGTGTGATTTGTACAACATTTTTCCTTCTTAATAGTGCAATGGAAAGACGACAAAAATTTATTTTAGAACAGCTGCAATGTTTTGTTCTACCCAAAATAAAATGATGGATGTAATTCTCGGTGCATTCCTTTTCTTATGGTTTAACTTGAACATATGCAGAAAACAAATTGAAGTATTTCATTATAATAAACACACAAAATATTTAGACCTTTTTCAATTAAAAAAACCTAACAAACCTCCAACTAAAAGTTCAGAAAAATTGTGAATTATTGAAATCAAATTCAGAGCAGTTCAGGTTGTGACAGAATTTTATTTTTTATATATATATATATTTTTTTTTTTTGATAGCCTTATTGTAAAATCACTGCATTCAGCACGTTTGCATGATGTTAGTAATTTCCAGACAAAATATTGGAAATACTCAATCCATTCTTTTTGTTCTGACAATTGTATAAATTTTAAATAATTGTTGGAGCTTTGGCCTTTTACAGTAGCAGGTGAGAAGGGCTCAGCCGAGCTTAACGGCAGGTGCTGAGTGTGGGAATAGGGTTCAATATTAGATTCCCACTGAAATGTAGCAAGTGTTGGGTGGGAAAAAAAAACCCTATGGCCAGAGTTGGGCAGAATTCAACTGTTCTGCATTGTGTACCTTGGGATCATCATGAACGTGTCCCCTGCAAGCTTCTGCTTACAGATGTCCTCAGTATGCAGCACTGGCGTCTTATTTTACTTGATGTGCTTATCCTTTCCAGTAAGCCGCTTAAATCAGTTGAAGCAGCCCTTTGCACTGACTACAGGTGCTGACAAAATTGTGTGTGTGTTTGTACCCTGCCAAGGAATAGTCAAGAGGTGGCCCTGCACTTGAAAACAGTCAGTATTATGCTGCACGTGTTCACAATAATATACATAATATGGAAAGATAAATTGTTTTTACATGAATGCAAGAATAAAACAAACGACCTGCATGTAGTCATTGTATCTCGCAGTTCCAGCTCATTTCTCTGTTTACCAGACCACCTTTTTGGTGGTCCATCCAGCATCCCTCACAGTTATGTATGAGCTTTTCTCCTTTGTTTGCTTCCCCACAATTTAATTGACGGCTCTGAACTCGGGATGATAATCCTGCTGCGAACTCTTAGGCGATATGAACTGTATAGTTCACTGATACAGGAACTCCACATCACCGCCGCATGAAGAGTTTCACGGCTGTAACAACTAGGAAAACACCCTGCCAAAAAGTACTTAAATCCTTGTGTTCAGTCCTTTGATATAGAGGTTGATCAGACCATGGCTTTGAACAGCTGCAAACTGAAACGCTCTGTATGGGTTTACTGCCTTTCAGCTGTGAGCACGTTCACATGTGCAACGTGCTTAAGTCAGGTTTTGTGGCTAATAGAGATTTAAAATTGCAAAGTCAGCCATCAAGCTCTACAGCCAATAAGTAACATTATAGACTTTTCCAAGTTTGAGCACTTCACAGCATTGATATGTGCCTTGGAAAAAATATTCTTGCAGTTGCTCCAGGACAGTGCTGAAGGAACTCCCGCACGTGTGAATGCTCCCTGCTGTCTAAGTAGTCTGTCTTCGGTTTCTGCTCAGCTCAGTGCATGCTGCTCAAATGGAATGGCATTCCCAACCAGATTGTAGCTCATTATCTTTACCTCCCCTGATACTAAACTTTGCAATGAGGTGGTAATAAATCTGACCTTAAAAGCTCCGTGATTTTTTCTGAGCCTACCTCAGGATGTGTTTTTCAGGAGCCTCTGGATTGTCGTGCCACAGGCATCCCACATTGGGATCTAGAACTAAAGCAAGGGCAGAGCTAAATAAAACAAAATCTTAAATTAAGCATTGCCTATGAGGAATTGCATGCCCCCCAAAATGTACTTTCCTCTGAAAACAACTTCTTCCAGTCTACGTTATACTCTACCTACTACTTTTTTGCATGATGGACCTAATTTTTCATCTTTTTTCTCTGTACCCATCCTGTGATGAGTACAAGTACCTCATCTAACTATGCAATCTAATATTGAGGAGGAGTTTTTAAAAGATGTATTTCTGAGTTATTTGACCACAAGGGATAGAGGAGATTAAATAAGAACTTGTTTTTAATATCAATGTGAGTGTATTGTTGCTAAATGTCTGTGAGTTGTGTCCTGATAAGGCTTTGTTTCCATATGAAACGCTATCAGTGGCAAAGGTAATATGAACTGATTTGATAACTATTGCTAATGAGGTTTCAGGGCTGTATTTATTAAAGTTTGTACTAAAATAGTGCACAATAAGTTTCATGGTCAAGATGCCCGTGGACAAAGTGTTCCACAAACACCGGTGTGCACAGATTGGGCAGATTTACAACAACATTAATTGTGGTGGTTTGTTTTTTTTTTAATTTGGGAAATCTTGAAGTCAAGGTTTCTTGTAGTGTTCCCCACGCCAACGCTCAGACTCTTTTACAGGGTGATGAAATACATAATTTCACTTTTACTGGCCATTCCTCAAGACCTTTGCAATATATTAATTCCTTTAAAAGGGTGTGGTTTTCCTGCCCCCTTTTCAGTTCCTCCAGTGCTGTGGGCAAAGAGACTGGGAGGATGTGAGGGGAAAAGCATTAAGACAGTTTTGGCTGGGGAGGTGACAGGCAACAGAATTGATTCCTAAGGTTTCATTGAATATACTTTAATAATAAATATATAAAGGGTAACCACTCGTCCCACTTTCCCTCCAAAACCTAAAGGGCTTGAATCGCATCTTTGTGGAGGTAGTGAGCGGCTTGACAGCATGGCCAGGCTTGCGCTTACTGAGTCAAAGCGATCTTTCCCATTGCCTGTTGTAATGTGTTCTGGGGGTTGTTTTTCCTGTGGCCAAAAGAAAGGAGGTTGGTGGAACGTGTCTGGGGGACAACCGAGACTCTTCCGTTCTTTGGGATTTTCCTAGTACAGGCTAACTCTTACAATAGAGACTTTGTCGTGATTCCACGGTACAGCTTGATTCGTTGCGATTAACAAAGGATGTCTGCAATAAAGTATAACCGGTGGTATCCCTTTGTTACACTGAAATGATTTTTTTTTTTTTTTTTTCCCCCTGTGGAAAATGGAAAATTTCAACTTTTGCACTTCACAAATATTGTCGCCCTCTGTATGTATCGGTGTTTGAGTTATGGCCTTGTGAGCAGGAAAATGCCACTGTCTTGCCAACTATATGTTAAATTAGTGTGTGAATACGGAGACTTTATTTTGTTGCTTAATTGATCTGCAGGACTGTCAGACACTAGATGAATACTTAAAGTGTAGGTAGTGACAAGAAGGATTTTTTTTTTTTCAAGATAATAGAGTCAAAATGAAGATACCTCAAAACCACTGGTGTTCGATGGCTTCGTAGCGTCCCACAGCCAGACTGCGCTCCCGCTGAGGGCACCCCAGGGCTCACGGACATCCTCAGGTTCTTCAGCATGCAGGCCCAGGCCCAAATACGTGGGTTTTGTCCTTGATGTTGTAAAGCAGCAACGTTTGTTTCACCTAATCTGGACTAAGGTCCGGCAGAGCAGTTTGTGCTTTTTCTAGTTTTATATTTAACTTAGAAACCTTATTCTACTTAAGTATTAGTAATTGTTTTGGTATCTTCCTCCTCAGTAGTACAGCTTCCCGCGTGAGTGCGACGTAACAAGTATGTGCTGAGGCTTCTTTTGCTCGATATTGTGGTGGCTGTACAAGCAGTTACCCAATACCTAGACAGCTGAAACTGCATCGAAATTTTGAGGCATTTGATTTTTCGCATTGCAGCCTGGCTACGGAGAACTCAACCTGGGCTGAGGAAAAGCAAAGCCAGCGTTGCAAGAAGTGCGTGTTATTGTCTAAAATTTACTGCAAAGAGGAGTGATATGAATAGGAAACGTATACAGTAGCTTGCTGCATGCTAGCAGGTCTTTTCTGGGCTCCTAAATGTTAACTGGATAGTAATGTAAGTTATTACACTCATTAAATTAGGCCACAAACAAGTCAACAATGATTCAGCAAAATGGTTTTGTTTGTATAGTGCAAGGAAGTCTGATAGATATCCAGTCAAACATTTATGGCTAAATGGATGAAGATTTTAACATTACAGCCTAATAAAAACCCCATACTGTGTGATTAAATAAGAGGGAAAGCAGTAAAAAAGAGAAAGCATAATGATGGTAACATGTAGGTCAGTTACAATTTAATTGTCATTGCACTTCATTGCTAACATATCAATTCTCTGCTGCTTAGCTGAGCAGAAAACAACAACTTAACATGTACAGTGGGCCCGTGCCTACTCGGCAAACCCCCGCTTCCATCACCTGCTCTCGCCTACTTCCTTAACAGCCGCGTGAAGTCTTCCTGCTTTAATAGGATAATCTTGCTGGAAGCTCCCGCTGATTGTGTCCTCCCTGCGCTCAATGCATCAGTGATCAGTAAATTTACTTCACACTCTACATAGATGCTAAAATTAGGTTGTTTGCATTACAACTTTCAATACTGCCGCAACAAGAAACACCTGCTTGCAGATTTATATTGTTTTATTTAATGGTTTAAAATAAAGATAGCTTTACAGTGGCAATACCCTGATGTACTATATTGGAAGAGCACGATGGCTGATCATTTTTCTTACTTATCCAATTTATACTATATCTCCTTGCCATATAAGGTATAGCTTCATTAACATTAATTGCAGCTTTAGAAACTCCATGGAAGTATTTATTCCTGCCAACTTTTTCCACCATTTTATATTTGGTGGTACTAAGGAAAGTTGCAGGGGGAAAAAAAATCTCTATATGTTTTTGTGGGTTTTAATCTGTATAATTCAGAGAGATCTCAAAGGGACGATGGCTTTGGCACCTTTTTACAATGTTAGCTCTAAAGAATTGTCTGTCTAGCACACTTATGCTGATCTATAGTAAAGACTTAACAGAGTACATAACCAAACTATTAATTCAGGTGCCTAAGGTGACATTTTTTATCCAGCTCTGCAGAGCTGATTTTATAGAGAGTAGAATACAGTTCCCATTGCGGCGGGGGGGGGAAAAAGTGGGAGGAGCAGCCTGGCAACACTTAGGGAACTTCAGGAGAGGGGCTGGAAAAAATATTGATGAGAATTCATTTAAAAGCATCGAATCCAAATGCTGGGAATATTGTTGACTTTTTTCTTCCCCTCAAAGTTACGGGGGAGCTTTTATGATAAACACGGACAGAGTGATCCAGCAAAGCTAACCAGTGTTTCTGGGGCAACATAAAAGCTAGCCAGAAATAACGGCTTTGTGTCAGAACAAGGGAATTTGGTGCCCGTCGGAGGTGGTGCAAGGAAATGGATATGCCTTGGAACAAGAAATGTGATTCACTTTTTCAGTCGCTGGCCTGTGTGCTCAGATGTTAAGCTGTGTACCTGTTTTCTGATTCTCCAAATTCGCGCTGCAATTTTGTGTTCGGTGTGGGCTGCTACATCCCCAGGGACGAGTATTGCTGAGCTTCCCCAACTCCAGGGCAACGTTACCCAGCCCTCTGGCTGGTGGTGGTAGGGTGAAGCCTTGTAGTTACCATATAGTGAGCTCATCCCCAACAAATCTTCAAGATCTATCTGGTTCTTTATGAAACAGCACTTGAAAAACTGAGACCTGAAAACTAAAGGCATATTAACTTGATGCCAGCATAGGGAACATGTACATTTCTGTACTGTAACAGCTAATGAAGTTGAAAAATCATTTTCCCTTCTGCTGTTTCATGTATTAAACTTTGGCAGCTCAATATGGTTCATGTAATTGTGGGTCTTGTGCAGTGCGATGGCTTCCACCCAATTTCAGATCCACTAGCCTCCCAGCCAGAAGATCACACGCTTCTCTATTTTTTATTTTTATATTATTTATTTTGAGGAAAATTCAGATGAGTCCTTGCTAGCCTTTCTTGCTCTGAAGGAAATGGAAACCCATCTCTGTGGATGATGCTAGGGCCAAATGCTGAGATGGAGAATGAAAGAGTGGGGGAAACTTATTGCACCATATGTCCCTGCTGCTTAATGAGGACCAGGGAGCGGTGAGCTCCTCGTATGCCTCCAGAACGAGACCAGCAGGAAGGGATTTTTCCAGACCTGTTGACACTTCTGTGCATGCCTTGCACAAGAAACTATCGTAAGGCTCCTATGGACTTCTGGTCTTCCTCGCTTGTCCTTACTGGCAAGTTCATTGAATGGCATGTGATCCTCTTGGCTGTGCTGTGGAACTGAACAGGACATTGAAACAGCATTTCTAGTTTTAATTGCTGGCCTAAAAACTTTAACTAGCTTGGCTAGTAGAACTAAGAAAGCTCATGAGAGCTGGGGCTTCGATGTCAATACTTGATGATTGTTGTGTTGTGTAGTAAATTTTGTGAAGTAGTGAGGTCTGTGTTTCCACGGGTTTGCCAGATTAGCTCGCTGCACTCTGATTGCAGTTTGGGCATAGTCTAACTACAAAGCAGGCCCTAATTAATATAATTTAGGATTTGCTGATTTATCATCTTTCAAAGTTATTCTGCTCTCACCAGCAGTTAGCTTTGAATGTGGGAATGTAATGTGTCTGCCTCCATATATGGTGGGTTCATGTCGTATGTGATGTCTGTATACATTTTTGGTACAACCGTAATGGTAATATATGTCCAAATTCAGGTATAAAAAGTCATAAACAAACATAGGTACCTACGTTCCATTTTTTTTCAAATAAACCAAAAAACCATCAGGCTTTTCCTGAAGAAAACCTCCTGTGTATCACAGAGTTGCAGGAGCTACGAGTGCCAAAACACAAACTGTGCCATGGCTGCGGATGTATCGCTGTGGTTTAGTTTGTTGTCCAAACTATTTTATCTGTTTTAACCTATCTAGAAATGTTACCTGAATGAATATCTGAAAATCCAAAATGAAAGGAGAATAAGAAAGTAGATTTGAGGCTTATTCCAAAATTCACAAGTCAGTAAGTCAAAATGGTGTTAAGTCAGGTTACTTCCCAGGAGGGCACATCTGAATGGTGTCCTCGGGGCAAACATCTCACTGGGCTCTGTTTCCAAATCTCTTGCACTTTCTCACACCAGCAGCTTGTAACTGGACAATTTCTTGTTGAACTTCTAAACTACTGGTTTCTTTGGGCCATCCTTTGGCTGACGCGGGTTTCTGCAGGATGGGAAACTGCACATCAAACGTACCTCACACAAGTACCTATTATCATTGTAGTCCTTGGCTCCTCAGGAGCCCTGGGACTGATTCCTCTGGACACGTCGTCTCCCCCCAAAGAGGGTTATGGTCCCTTTGCAGTAGCCTTTAAGAGCAGGATCAGCTTTCATAGGTAATAGGCCTCTCCCTGTGAAATAATTTAATAGCAAGCGCACTCCTCTGTGCACCTGAGAGCTCCAGGAGGTTTTCTGCCTTCCAGCAGCAGAGTGTCTCCTATAGCTCCCCGTGGTACAATACATCTCCACAACCCACACCCTCGCTCAGCATGACCAGCACCTAATAGGCACCGTTGAGCCCCATTGCAAGAGCATGTATTAGTGGCTTTAGAGTAAACTGCTTGCAAAAATCAGCCTAGATAAAATACCCAGATGTTTATGGTCAAAAGGTGTATTGGGAGCCAGTGAGGCAGCAAAGGCCTATTTGGAGCATGCGTTTCAAGGCTTAACAAGATTAACGTCTGTATGTACAAGTCTGTAAGGGCCCAATTGAATAGTCTCTTTCCATACCTGTTTTTGTGGCTGGTTAAAAGGTAGGTTTTGCTTTCTTCTCAGTGGTGCAAAACAAATGCAGTTTGGGCTCCCCTTGTCAGATGCAACTGGAAGCATAGCAAAGGGGATAATTGTTGGAAGAAAAGTGGATTTGGTTCGCTTTCTGGAACACGACACAACTGCAACACAAGTGTTCCACGAACACAAGACTTCTAGATTTACCTCATTTTCTCTGGTTTCTTAACACTATTATTAGTGATGGTGACACAAGGCCACTGCCCAGTTATACAGTGACTACAGTTATGGATGAAAAGAAAATCCGGCAACAGCCAAAGAAGTCCCACAATTTTTTCCCTGAGCTTTTGATGCTTGGGCTATGCAGGAACAGAAGGAATGAAGATGTAGTTCGGTAAAAACCGCACAGAGATTGAGGACGACAGCCAGCTCCGCAGTGGTGCGGTGGGTTCTGCTTTCTCAGAAGCCCCGTCTTCACTCCAGTCACTGAGTAGCATCCGTAATAGTTTTATTCCCTTTGAGAGTCTGATGATTTCATCCTGCTTTCTCACACAGCGCAAAAATGTGTAGCACAACCTTTTGGCTTTGGGGGGCAGCGAAGGGCGAATTCTGGGGAAATAAAGACCTGCTCATACTGGGTAAAAGGATCCATCCTAACGTTTTGGTTTTCTTAGGTACCTGACTTCAATTCATGAATCATTTTTTTTTTTTTTTCCTAAGTAGCTGGCAATATTTTTTTTGCACTTTGTAATTTCTGTCTCCTGCTTATGGCCATAAACGTCTTTATATCCAGCAGCACAGAACACCAGCTCTGTGGTATACTCTGTATTCCCCAAGGTTTGGCCATTTTATTTGTGTTTTTCTTGTAGTCCCTTGTGCTTTTTTGGGGTTGAGAGATGGGTCCCGCATTTACCACCCGGTCTGCAAGTAGGGCATGTGCTGCTTTAACCACTGTGGTTGGTGCTATTTCGTATCTTGTGACATAATTTTAGGTGGCTTATTAGACTTATGATTGATGACAGCCAAAAGAGGATATACAGCTACTCACTGACATTCATGCTTGCCTTTTAAATATCATACTATATAGCTTCAGATCTCTATTTTACACTCAAGTGCCCTGAGCCCCACATTAGCGCATCTCGTCCTCCTCCAAATTAACGTATTCTTTTAAATGCACTAATATTTCAGCGGTGGGTTTTTAAACAAATTCTGCATTATTTTGCCCTTTTCTTTTCTCTTCTTGCATTGCTTACTTCTCAGTCAAACGTTAACAATCCTCTCCACTGAAACTAAATTGTAAATATCCTCCTTGCCATTATGTCGGACCCCAGCTATTTCTCTTTTTCTCTTTTTTTTTTTTTTCTTTTTCCTTCTTATTAAATTATGTTTACCTGAATACATCAGGTTCATTTCACCTAGGCAGGATGTCCCATTAAGCATGACAAGTAGAAGGTTGTGAGATTAATGCCCTTCTTGAGCCTGAATTAGCGTGTCAGCATCTTTTCAGACCTGGGACCAGAGAACATAGGAAGCATGCCATAATGGACCTTAGCCTTTAACTGAACTGCTCTAATATTATTCCTATAACAAGACTACTTTTAAAGAGGCTCATTATTGGCTTCATTAGATATGTTACTTGCATCAGTGGCTGTAGTTACTCGTATAATATGGAAGAGGTTAACATAGCGTATTTTTTATGTATTATATGGCATATAGCTTGAAGTAGCCAAAAGGTTTATGGCGATGTAATTGGTAGTTAGTGTGAAATTTGTAAGACAAATAGACAATACCTAGGGTAACCCCTATAATCCTCTCCTTTCAGTTTTTTACAGCCACCAAAGGGCCTCATTAAAACAGCAGTCAGCACCTTAGTGAAAAGATACAGTGCTTATAGTGCCCAAATGTGACAGAAAATCTGCATTTTGTAAATCTGACACCTTTGATAGATTATACAGTGTGAAGCCATTGCTTCTAAGCATTATGATAACGCTTAAGGTTCTCTTCTGAATCCAACCGTGCTATATTCACTGGATATAACAATGTGAAAAAGAGCTGGTTGAATAAAATAAAGCATGTGAGATGGAGAGGAGCCTTTTTTCCTTTGATACAAAGCTCATCTCATGCAACAGGACTAACAGCTATGGTTGATATTCCTGGCTCTGCTTGTACTGAGGGATATGGGCATATAAATATTGGCAAAATAACTGTTTAATATACAGATGCAAAAGAAACCCTGCCTACATTAACCACTTTATACGGCTGCTGTAAGGAAAGACTGTGGAGAGCAATGATGGTGTTCAGATTTCTTTTTTTCTGTTTTAGAGGCTAAATTCTGCTCTCGCTTAAACTTGTGTAAACCCAAGTGGATTCCATCGCCCTGAGTGAATCCTGTTGTCACTCAGACTCCTGTAAATCTGGTGTAATGCACTGGCTTACATGGAATTAAATGGACAGGTGTAACGAAAACGAGAATCTGACCCAATGAGTTTATTATTCTTTCAGCTTATTTATAACAACAATGAAACAAAAATGAACCACGTAACATAGGCCCCGAGTGCTGTGGTGGGTGTGTGAAAGCTCAGTTCTTGATAGGTACGCTATAAGCTGTAGTTAGATATTTTAGTTACTTAAAAACCTATTTGGTAGAGTGGACTATTTGAAACCGAGCAAACATGAGTTGCCGTGGTTGATTAGTTGCAACTATTTGCTCTAATCACAAAAGGCAACCTCAAACAAGTCCAAAGGAGTAATTATTATCTTCCTCTCCATTTGAGAGGGGGGCTCAAGCGTTTGGAGCTGCAAAAATTTTAAGAACTTGCCAAAAATAAAATGAAAACTATCACTTAGCTCCCGTTGCCTTCTTTGCGGCAGAGGAAGTTCTTCTGTATTTTTTGCTCAGGGGGATGGAATGTAGGTTATAATGTTTACTTGGGCTCCAAATGTGACAGCTGTTTACCTCTTCATCTGGTAATTGAAAGATTTCCTTTTAAATTAGAGCTGCCGTAGACAAAGAGTGGAGTAGAAGTCGCATTCAGTTCCCTGGCAAAAATATAGCACGGATAATTCTGAAAGAGGTATTTCCATCTTAGTCCTTTGATCGTTTCAGAAAATGTACCACTGTGTTGCTAAAATAGGAATGCAAACCAAAAAAGGGGGAGGGATTATATATGTGAAACCCTTTTATTCCCTTTTGCATCAGGATTTGTTCCTGCCTCTGGTAAATCTCCTGTTTAAAGGTGCAGAATTGGTCCCCGTAGGTAACAAGGACTAAGTAACTGCTGAAATGCTCAGTGATTCAAGGAAGTTTAATTCTGATCTCTCGAAAAACAAACAAAAAAAAACCCTGTTCAAGAAGTGAACCTGAAAAGAATTTCTTTAAGTTTTGTTTTGTTTTTTAAAAAGCGCAAGTCATAGATGCATTTGAATCCAGTAGCGAACCAGGAAATAACTGGAGTTACACTGGGGATTAATTTGTGGCCATAATTATTCTATTATGTAACACAGGACACTTCAACCTTTCTTCATACATACTTAGAATTTTAAAATCAGTGGTAATATCAGAAGTAAGTACTCAACAATTTTCTAGTGTCCTTTTAAAAAAAAAAAACCAACAAAACCAAACCAGCTCTTTGACTCCATTATATTGACCCATGAGGTGGTTTTCTTCAATAACCTAATTCAGATGGAGCATCTATTTTATCGTTGTTTTCCCAGGACTCTTATCACGACTACTCACTATTCTTCGTTGTAAGCACAGAGTTAAAAATGTAGAAGGGTGAAAGTTTTCTCTTCTCATGATGATGTGGAGGAACTCTTTGTGTCTTCTGCTGCAGTGGGTTACCTGAAGCGTCATCACCAAAGACATGACTCTCTTTAATTACATTCCTTGTTTCCAAGTTGTCCAGAAATTATTCGCTCTCTTTTTTTGCAAATAATATCGTTATTAAAATGCATGCCTAAGAAAATCCCTAGGGAGGAACAAACCTTTCTCTCTCTCTTGTTCAGTATTTGGCAATCAGTAGACTAGATCTAGGCATACATTTTGGGTGGGAAGGAGGTTGGGGCAGTGCCGGCGGAGAGGCCACGCTAATCCCGGGTGGCAGACCAGAGGGTTGCTGGGCCTCCTTTCTCAGCCAGGGAGTCTCTCTCCATTGAATCGCAGTTTAATTATAAAACTGACCATGGTATTTGTTTAAAAAATAAAATTTCTAACCCCCAAAATCCTCGTGAATTGCAGTCACTGATCTAGAGCAGGAAGCGAGTGTAGGTACCTGTATTTCTTGTGGAGGACGGTGCTGTGGAACCTAAAGGGCCTTATTTAATCTTGCACGAGGATACTCAGCAGCACGTAACAGCAAATTGTCTCACTCCGTGCATACCAGAAGTGAGTCAACTGTAAGCAGCAAAGCAGGGGCTTGCTTAGGTGTAGATAATACCGAAATCTGGACTGGTAAAAAGCCTTTCAAATGAACTTTTTTACCAAAGTCCAGGTTTTGATCAATACGATTGCCTGCACTGCAAAAAAGCATTTATAAGTATCATGTCTGGGTTTTTTAATTCGGTGGATTATTCACATCTGTTAGGTGAGAATTACAGAGTGCTGAAATAATGTATTCTTGTGTTTTAGATCTATCACTGCCAAGGGCTACTGAATAGTAAGTATCAACATCTGTGTTACTTCTTCTTTGAGTTTTCTGATTAAATGCGTCTAAACATTTCAGCTCCTACTGGAAATAAAAGTAAAAGTAGTTTCAAGCCAGTTTGATGTAGGATTTCAGCGAAACGTACGAACAGCAAACATTAGTTAAGGGACTGCATGTGCAATTAGCCCTAAATAACATTAACCTAGCGTTGTGATTTGTATTATTGAAAGGACATTAGGCTCTCGAAACTGTAAATAATGGAGTAAATATAAATAAAGGTACCTGTATTTTGACAGTGATGTTCCACCTCTCATTCCCTGCATACACAAAAATCATTCAAATGCCTTTTCTTTCTCTGACAAAAATATTCATTAAAAACATTTCACTGTGCTGCCTTTTAATATAGCGCGGGCATTCAACCTGCGCAGGAAGCTTCCTGGAACCACACAAATACTGTGTAATTATCTTGTGGCTCCCTGCTGGCTGCTGCATATTCCAAGCACAAAGTGAGCAGCACATTTCTAGAGCCTGACTTCTGTCTTCATTGTCCCTGCTTGGAATATGAAGCTCCACTTCATTATAGCAGACCTGATCAAACTTGATAGATTTAGCCATTATTCTTGACTGTGTCAACTTTCTACAGCTTTTTTTTTTTTTTTTTTTTTCCCTTGGGCTCTTTTGTTTTGCCACCCAGGGAATGCATCTTATTTCTAGGCGCTCTGCCTCTCTCTCTCTCTCCCTTTTCTCTCTCACTCCGTCTCTCTCCTTCCCCCCCACCCCCCAAACAAACCAAGGTTTCAGCAAATAATGCCGCTTGTGCATCATGTGATTCAAGGAAAATAAGGCTTGCAATTTTTTCTCAATTGTCCTTTATGGTTTTTATTGACTATTTTTTTCAGTTTGTTTCTATAAAAAAAATTATACTGCAATATTGACATACAATACAGAAAAGCTTTGAAAATCCTTATTTTCTGTTAGTGGTACAATAAATTTAGCATTGTGGGGATTTTTTTGTCTGTTTTATGACAACTTTCAAGTAGCACTTCAGAGTTCATATTTTCAAGGATGATTCAGACAAATGTATCTTATCAAATTTTATAAATCATCACTTTGTTTATTTAACCCAGAGACATATCGCCACATTTTCTTTGCAAAAGGCATTAGATCATTCTTTGGGCAAATACAGATGTTAATACAACTGGTTTACCATAACAGATTGCTTTGTAGTTTTTGAGAGTTGCTATGCAACAATAGAGAAGTACGGTGCAGCTCTAACTGATTTTAAAGTACTGGGTAAAATACGGAGCGTTTTCATAGCTAGCCTAACGCAGATCCCCTAAATTGCCACACAACGCGGTAACCAATAGGTGAGAAATTTGCTCCTGAATTTGTAAGACTTACAGGGTCAACCCATCTTTACTGTTATTAACGAACATGATGAACACAGTGATGCAGCTTTTCAAGCTTTACACTTGATCGATAGCATTTGTTATATTGGCATGTACATTTCACAGGCGTAATGTGGAAAAGCACTTTATAATTAATTTTGCTTATTAAATAGCAATTACAAATTGATAAAACTTTAGAAAGAGATTAGGCTTCTTTCCTTTTGTTTCTCTTTTGGTTGCAGATTAAAAGGTAAAGGATGTCTTATATTTTCCAACAAGTTTACTGAAATATTCTTATTGAGGTATATTGGTTTATTGAGGTATATTGTTTAGCAGCATTTAAATACTGTTAGGAATTGATATGACTTAAATTTAGTGTTATGCTTTTTAAATTAAAAAATCATTATTTTTTAGAGTGGCATTTTCAGTCTCACCAAAAGCTTCTCGGCATCTTAAAATGTAAATTGCAGAGAAGCAACACAAAGGATAAAGAGAAGATTTTGAAGGCAATCACAGTGATCACTTAATTCAGTCTCTGCATATCCACTTGGCATAAGGTAATTAGAGTGCCACATTGCTGTAAAGACAGAAAGCTTAGGGTACCATTCTGACTCACCCAGACGATAATACATGATTAGAAGTCAGTGACAGATCACAACTGCTGAATGACCCACCAAGGTCTTATCAAGGGCAAATCGCATAATTAGCATGCACTTCGCTGGCAGAGGAGTACAGTGCTATTGTTCTGGCACAATCAAATTAGCCCAGCCAATGAGGTCACTGTTCCGTGACCTTAAAGACATTTCGTGTTTTATTTTTCTACCACATGACAAAAAAAAAAAAAGGAAAGAAAAAAAAAGCAAAACCAGAAAACCCACCCCACTTTAAACTGAGCTGAAGTTCCTGCGGACACTGAAAATATCCGTTACGAAGGCATTTTTGGAACACACTCTGCCGACTCCTTAGTTCATCATGTATGGAATAAAGGAGTCGGCTAATGCAGTCTGACCCTGGGGGACACATATGTAATGGAGCCACTTTGACAGAAATTCAAGCATCTAGCGAGGCCTGGAACTCATTTGCCCTGAATGCATCCGCAGCATCATGCACATAACGGGGGAGGGGGAGCTTTCATGCAAACACAAATTCTTTCCTTCATTATGATAATTAGCACAATTATCTTGATTTGCTCGTTTTATCTGTATTTTCCCCAAGGTTTGGCCATTTTATTTGTCTCCCCACCCCTCCTCCTGAATAGGGCTCTCAGCTGAGAGCAAGAGTCGTCGGGGATGGTAGCCACCACCAATACTTCAGGCGTGTCATCCGGGGACCGCCGTCGTTCAGTAGCGCAGCGCTGCTGCGTAACATCGGGAAACCAAACCCGCAGAAAGAGCCTTTCCCTCCTTACCCCGGAAGGACCTGCTCTGGCTTCCCGGCTGTCGAGCGCTCGCCAGGCTAGTGAAGAAGTAGAACCACCTTGTTCACAGCACAGTTCTCCAAAGCAGCCAGAGCCATTAACTCTTGGGTTTTAGTTAAATTTGGAGTTGTTGGCATAAACGTGGGGTTTTTCCCTTTGTTCTCTAAACAGGAATACGGCTTTGAATTGATCTGCACACTTGTTAATATGCATGGTATATAGGAAAGCCATTGTAACTTTTAGGGAAAGTGAGAATGTAGCCTTTATTTGTATTCTCTTCCATTAGCCGGCACATATTTGGGCTGCATATCCCAACCTCTCCTGGATAATTGGATCAAAAAGGTCTATAATGAATTGTCTCTGTCATGTCTGGGCCTCTGTCACTGCTTCTCTTTACTACTTTTTTTTTTTTTTTTTTTTAAGGCTGGGTTAAGTTAACTCAAGATAGGAACTCTAAAATGTTTATATTTCATGAATTTAAAGATGAGCTTTCATGTGCAGTCAAAAGGGAAATGAAAGCACAACATTCAAATAGCTCCCTTTCTTTTCAAGGGTTTGGTTCTAGGTCTTTTTTAGATATGAGAGGTGTTACATGTGGTGTTCGTGCATGACAGGCTCTTTTCAGCCCTCCTCCTCATTAATACTACATCACTACATACATTAATACTGTTTGTGACATCACAACAATTCTCGCAACAAGCAGTAATGATGTTAGAAACAGAGAACTATGACCTTGTAGTTTAGCACACAGGAGAAGAGGTTGCGAAGATGGGATCTACTATGTGCAACATTTTTTTCTGTTATAATTAGTCATTGTGGAGAGAACAGCAGGCAATAAAGGCTAAACGGATGCATGCTTAAATCGTATATTCCCAGTGTCTTACTGGGCGTGAAAGTTCACCCTTGAGCCAATTAAATATTTCCAGATATAACTTGGCTTCGTCCGTACTACTTCTGCTTTATGCTGCAGGCGCTGCAATGGTCATAGCCTTACACAACAGCTTTGTGATCCTTCCCTGTTCCCAAATACATTTTTATTGATAAACAAACGAAGGTTCTTTACCGACTTACGGTTTGTAGATAAAATACAAGAATTTATTAGAGAAGGGAATTCAAATTAAAGATCAGTGATTCAGGGTCTTCCCTAAGAATTAATTCCGACAATACCTTCCATTTATTGTAAATACCTAGGCTGAGGCTGCGAAGTGTGTGCCATTGAAACTTTTCCTCGTCTGGCAGAAAGCTTATTTCTAAAGGTCTCGTTGATTGTGCAAACACAGGAACATTTTCTTTCCTTGAGAATTAATATTGACTGTGTATAGAGCGACAGCAGCACTCCATCTATCCACAAAATCATATAAACATATATAATTACTCTGAAAATCTAATCTATTTCTGGATACTTAGTCCATGTGATAACTTTTGTTTCACTGCATAAAATGATAAATTATATACAAAGAAGCAATTATGGTTGTTCTTGAATTGGAAAGAGGTAGAAATACACACTTTGTAAATATAGACCTACTTTTCCTAAAAGGCATTTATTTCTCCAATTTAAAAAATGTGTGTGTTTGTATATGGATGAGTGTTGGTGTGTGGATGTTTACCTGTCTGTGTAGAAATAAAATGAAAAACTGTGTCTTTGTATATACTGCATGTGTAGATGTATGTATAAGCATATAATAATTCATAGTCGCATAAGCTCTTGGTGGACATTCCTGCCTCAGTCAGTCAGCCCCCACCATGAAAGTCCCCTAACAAACAGGATTAAAATTCACTCCTTTCAACCATCCTAGGCATTTATTCCTTCCTTTTCATTGAGCTACATTTGTCTGATTTAACAAGATAAGATTTGAGTGCTGATGCAGCCCGTTGTTAATGCAGCAGCCGCATCCACCATACCATCGACACTATGCATCAGAGGGATGCATAAATCAGGTATTCAAAAAAAATTAGATATGCAGCACACCAGTTTTATAGTCCCAGCCTCAGAAATTGAAATGGCCCAGATTAATGTATTATATCTTACACACTGTCCGAGTGAATCAACTTTAATATATTGAACAGATTCGCAGAACAAGACTTTGTTATCTAAGGAGCACTCGGAAGAAGGAATTGACCTGAGGATTTGATTTGGTTCAGGTAGTTCATGTTGTACAGCAGCATTTGAATAGTTTCACATAAAAATAAAATTTGTATCAGAAATATTTCACATCATTCTGGGCTTGTTCGTATTGAAGCTTTGCAGCGGGGCAATATTACAGAAACAATGTCCAGCAAAAAGATGATTTTAACCTTTGCTTCAGACATGTCAAAACAATATAATGTAATTTTAATGCAAACTGCTGTTTCATAGTAGAGGCGCTTCCACGCACTGACTTTACCTAGTTTAGGTTTATACTGAAAGTGAAAAGCCCATTGAATTTCATATATGATGGAAACACCACAATTTACGCCAGTCCGCTCCCAGAGCATATGTTCTGTTTGAAGCCATGCAGGGGGACGGTTTTGCTGTATTCTCTATTGACAACCATAAACCAACTTTACCTGCATAATCAAGGAGAGGTGAATGTTAATGTGTGTGTTGTGGGGGGGGGGGCGCTTCTTTTATTTTGAATTACCATTGCTGTTAGGGCAGAGTTTGGATGGCCATTTGCTTATTGAAAATAAGACAAAAACCTGATTGAGCAAGATGAGGCATAACAAGGTGTCAGAGGTACGTGTTGAAGGGCTGTGAAGCATGTTTGCAGAGAGTTTATTCTCCTTATTCCTTTCTCTGAATTATCTGGTTACTGGGTATTGTCAAGTGAGTGGTTTTGTAGCTCCTCGTAGTTGTTCCCTTCTATGCAAAAACCAGAATGGGCTTTACTGGGTAAAGAGTCACCTTGTGCTGAAGTGTAAGGAGGAAACTGGCTGGGTACAGTCACCCCCTTTCCACTGAGAGCTGTTCTTTGTGGGGATGTATGTAAAGGGAAATGATAGCTGAGCGCTTCTTCACACTTTCAATAACGAGTGATTAGAAAGTGCTTACACCTGTAATTGTGCTGTGCTAATTAGCACTGACAAGAAATTCCATATTCTGAGTGTCCACTAGGTACCTTGAAGGGCACTGGGCAGGTTTTCTTGGCATTTGCGCTCCTAGAGATGCAAAAGATGACGAATAAGACTTTAAAATACGTGGGCATCTAACTCTACTTGAAATCAGAGGGAGTGAGGTGCCTTCCAGACATCTGGTGCCTCTAAAATATGGTCAGGGAGGACTAGAGTCTTTTAAGCCTGCCCTTTTAGAGCATTTTATGTCAACCTATTTGTGCTGTTTACAAGACAGATGTTTAAACAGATAAGGGTAGACTGTGGCTGATCTAATGTCGTTATATAATAGCATAGACTATAGAAACCCTCTTGTTGGATTGTAACAAGAGTCGAAGTCTGGGATAAGGAGACGAACATGTTGTTGACTTACCCCATAGGAAAGCAATTAACGGCGCGGGGAGAAGCCAAGGCTCGGCCGTTCTTTTAGGCTGGCCGGCGGATCACGCTAATGCAATGGTACAGTGAACACAAGAGGAGCTGGTGGAGGTGGGTGGGGTATTTTATGAGTTTCTTTGAGGCCATTCTAGGCACTGGACAACTTGCATGTTTTTAGCTTTGTCCAAAAGATACAATCCAGCCTGAATTAATTTCCAAGTCTTTATTTTATTTTCCATAGCAAATGTTATAATTTACAGTAATGAAATGGGAAAGAAATTGTAATAAGTGCGGTGCCTTTTTTAACTTGAAAGCAGTATAATAACAAATTAGGGTAGGTTCATATTCTTTTTCAACATACAACACCCCCTCACGTCTCTCATTCCTGCCCCAGCCACTTATATGAATTATCAGTCTTTCTTCGTTAGGCCTGGTCAAACTTTGTCTATCTATACTGATATAAATGAGAGAGAGATATTATTATCAAATTAGCATTTATTGTGTGCTGGCAGAAAGGATGATTTTTGAAGAAAACCTCAGGGTCAAGCAGCCTTGGAGAGAAATCTGGGTTTATCAACAAATTCACCATCCTCTTGTATATAAATAATCATGCGTAATTAACATAAAAGGTGCACAGGAATCCAAAGTTAAAATGTTGTCATTTTAAGATATGTTTATATTGATCCTTAATTTTGGAAGATCCGTCTCTTTTGCCCAGTGCGTTCCTCTTGAGTGTTGAGACCCCGTGCAAACCATTCATTTTCATCAAATGGCCTGAACGTTTGCTTAGATTCTTTAGTGAGCAGGGAGGACTTAACTGTACTTCAGCGCTTTGTTGACCTGATAACTGAATCATCCTGGCCTTCCTTATGCAAAGCTCTCTGTCCTACAAAGAGTAGCTCTCTTTAAAACTTTTCTTCTTTTTTGTTAATTCATACACTTTTTCCCACTAGGAAAATCGGAAATCATCAATTTTACAAAATCATATTATAAACCTGTAAATCAGTATGAGTGGAAATATCCAGTAGAATTCATGCCACTGTTAAGCCATTCAGACAATTAGGAGAACATTTTAAAACCAAGTCACAGTTATTCCAATGCATTAAGTATAACTCTTTAATGTTGCAGAGTCTGTGTCTTCCATCTGTTCCATCAATTAAACCGTACGTTGATCTATGAAGTTATTAGCATCAGCCAAAGTTCCAAATAGATCTGTTTTGCCACCAAAGGAAATCCTACATTTAGCAGGAACAATACTGTAATTTCTATTACAGAGTCCAAAAAAAAAAAATTTCATATTTCTATAAACTTTTCTTTTATTACAAAATTAGATTTGAGCATTGTGTGCTCTCAGAAAGAGAATTAGAAAAAGGTTGGGGTGGTGCTTTGCTCTCTGTGCTGTTGCAAGTGTACCTGGACTTTTGTGGATAAACAGTCGCCAGAGAAACAGCTGACAGAACTGGTGTTCTGTTAAACTGGTGAGTCTCCTTGGCTGTTTCTAGCTGTCATCACCGACTACAAGAGTGAGCTATGGAGACTGTTCACAGCAGAGGAGGTTTCAGCTAATTAAGAGAGTCACCTCATCAACTTTAAAGTGGCCCCATTGCTCATGGAAAGAGATGATAGTGGTAAAAATACTACTGTCTTTAAACAGGCCTGAAGCTCCTTCGGAAGCAGATATTTCTGCTGGTCGGTGAGGAGCAAACCAAGTTTTTAGTGTAGCCATCCAGGGAAACCTGCAACTGTCATTCTCGTCAGTTATTAGGAGATCTTGGAGGCTGCTTGTTAGGTGGATGGGTTAATTCTGTGTAACTGAGAAGGTTCTTGTTCTGGCACTTTACGTTCAGTCTTGAGGTGCTGCTAGTTATGCATCAGACAGGCAGTCCCTGAGTTTTTTGAACCATAATCCCACTGGAACTTTGTTCATCCAGTTATGGAAGGCTAGAAAATGTATGAAAGAGGTGAATTATATTCTTGTAGCTGGGCTTTGCGCACCTGATGGGCAACCTTTCTCCGTCAAGATGAAGCTTCTACCTGGTTTCTCGTTTAATTACAATTTGGGAATGCTGCAGCTAACAAGACTTACAAGTAAGAAAAATGTGGATGAGAAGATGCAACAAAATGGAAAGGAAGTATGCCTTCTGACAAAGTCAGGGATGGCAGTAGTTTGCCATTGCCCATTTTACTCACTAGGACTCTTGTCAGTTGTTGTGATTTAACCCCAGGTGGGATGGGGGAAAGGATTGGAAGGGTAAAAGTGAGAAAACTCATGGGTTGAGATAAAGACAGTTTAATAGGGAAAGCAAAAGCTGTGCACGCAAGCAGAGCAAACCAAGGCATTCTTTCACCGCTTCCCATGGGCAGGCAGGTGTTCAGCCATCTCCAGGAAAGCAGGGCTCCATCACGCATAACAGTTACTTGGGAAGACAAACGCCATCACTCCAAATGTCCCCCCCTTCCTCCTTCCTCCAGCTTTACGTGTGAGCATGACGTCATATGGTGTGGAATATCCTGTGGGTCAGTTGGGGTCAGCTGTCCCAGCAGTGTCCCCTCCCAACTTCTTGTCCCCCCGCCCAGCCTGCTCGCTGGTGGGGTGGGGTGAGAGGCAGAAAAGGCCTTGACTCTGTGTAAGCCCTGCTCAGCAGTAACTAAACCACCCCTGTGTTATCGACACTGTTTCCAGCACAAATCCAAAACATAGCCCCATAGTAGCTACTGTGAAGCAAATTAACTCTACCCCAGCCAAAACCAGCACATCGGTGCAGATACATCTACTGAGGTTTGCAGACTGCACATAGTTATGACAATAGACAGATCTCTGGCTGTAGGTAACGGAGCAGTTATTGGTGCTGGCACAGTCTTGGAAATTTCCTTTTGACGATAGGCTTGATCTCTTTATAATAGATTGAACTTTAACTGAGTGACTTTCATCCAGGCACCTATTTCTTCCCAGGGCTAGGAAAGTGAAGGAATTGCTCGAAGCATAGGGAAAGGCATGCTGATAATAAAATGGCAACTGTCCCTTTCAGGGTTGTCAAACAAGATGGGTGACAAGGTTATCTTTGTTGGATCAGAAAGCAGAAATATCTTGACAAGAAAGAGCATCACAGTGCTTTGAGAACTCCGCAACAGGAAGAAGCAGAAGCGTTACCAAATAGCCCTTTTCATGGTGTAGTGAATAAGTTGTCCCTTTTTCTTATTAAACACCTTTCCAAGTTGAGGCTCTCTAAGTCTTTCAGGATGAGCTTGTCCTTAGCCATGCTTTTATCTGGGCTAGGTGTTTGTGCTTGACACACACGTAAAATTTCATAAAATGACTCTACGGGTCAATCTTTCAAGCCACATTGTCTGCGTCTTTCCTTACAGACTCCTTTATCAAAGTTTGAGATTTTTGTGCAAAGTTAGCTCTTGCCCCTGTTTCGGTATTAGATTCCTGGAATCTCATTCTCTCTACTTACTGTTGGAGAACTCCCTCTTTCTCTTTTCTTGTTGAATTCTTCTCAAGCATGGTAGGTTTCCTAAGGTTTTAGTCCTAAAGCAATCTAACTGGTCAAGAGGGGATTCAGCTGCCTATCCAATCATCCTTTTTCTGTTGTAAAACTTGCACCAGTTACTAGGCAATTTAGAGCACTCTCAGCTTCCAGTGTATTACGGCTTGGGGAAATATGTCTTAATATCTGTTATTACTGCAAATAATAAACTTGATGTCACTTTCTTGGCTTTCGTTGTCTAGGATGACGTAGGGAGTCGATAGTTCGCATTAGTTGTGGGTACCTTTTGATTTACAGCTATGTGACAAATATATATTACCAAAGGTAAGCATCTTGTAAAATAACATTCTGTACGTATGACTAACTTCTCTCAGAAAGGGAACAAAACAAAAGCCTTAGTCTGTCACACTACCTACCACTTCCATGTTTTGGACTTGAATCTAACTTGTGCTACCTTCCCTT
Source organism: Phoenicopterus ruber ruber (assembly GCA_009819775.1). NCBI lineage: Eukaryota > Metazoa > Chordata > Aves > Phoenicopteriformes > Phoenicopteridae > Phoenicopterus > Phoenicopterus ruber. The sequence goes on from CM020217.1 coordinate 3,440,935, forward strand.
CTCTCTTACATGGGAGACTGGCGGACAGCAACTGGGACAAAAACACTGAATACTGAGAGTGTTAGTGGCAGGTTGAAAAGTTGCATATAGATATCCCATTCCTGGCACACTGCACAGCAGGACACAGGTATCAAAAGCTTGTTTGTGGGATAAGGAATTGAAGGGAAGATACTGATACCTGCACTCCTTGAGGTAAAGGAAAGGGAGTGCAGCAATACCATTGTTGGAGGTGCCCATTTTAAAAAAAAAAAAAACATAAGTAGTAAAGCATTAGAGTTAAGCAATCATTTTTGAAATTGCTTTTATGAAACACGTACGGCAATAAAAAGTATCTTTGTATTATAGATTGAATATTTATTAATCCTTTGATATATCAAGTAAATTACAGCTCAGATGATTCTTGATTGTTCAATAAAGGTGCTTGTACAGATGTGTACTCTTCACAAGAGCAAATGTACATCTAAACTTCTCCTTAAATTTCATATTCTTTGCTTTTTAAAAAAAGAGTCTATGAACAAATGATCGTATCTGAGAGACAACTGGATGTTGGTGAGGTGAGATCTCTTCCCAGCCTTCCCTTTTCCTTGAAGAAATAACCTTCCTTTGCAGTGCTGCCATATTTTCTTACACTCTCACAGCTGACATGTCCATGTCATCCAAAATACTGCACTTGCCTTATGCACTATTTCTTTTTCTGTATATATATATATTTTTTTTTTCCTCTGGACTGGAGCAGTATTTCTGCATTTTTGCCTGCCTTGGTTCCCAGACATTGTAGTTGCTACTAGTACCTTGTAACAACAGATCCACAGAACTGGAATGCTATTGCAGTTCGCCTTGCATAGTCAGATTTTATTTGGATGTAACGCATAGTTTGAAATGTTTTGTTAAAAAATATATACATCCCTGTAACACTGTCCTGTAACACTTTAACACTGACCGCAAAGCAGGGAGAAAAAAATATAGGTGCAAATTCCATTTCAAGTTTTAGACTTCCTCCCCTCCTTTGCAATTACATGTAAAATGAAAGCGTAGAATGATGTTCTGAACCTAAAAGCCTGTGTAATTTATTCCATGCCCACTGTGGTTATTTTTTTAATCTGTACTTTTAATTTCTTATACAGAACTCTATCAATCTATCTTTAAGAACACCTCTAGTAGAAAAATCCAAACCTCTTCCTTATCAAGCCTTATTTCTTGAGTTCTTTATGACATTTCAATAGAGAAGATAATTCAATTAATCCGTTTTTTAAAAGTAAAAAGTGTGCCTGGGATGTATAGAATGTCAAAACATCTGGTTCTGAGATTTTGCATTGATTTCTGCAGCGCTTCTCAAGGATATCATCTAATGATATGAATCAGCATTCTCAAAATATTCACAGCTCAGATAGAAACCACCTTGAAATTTTTTCAGTGCAGGATTAAAACTCAAGTAGAAACTCATGGACAGTAAAGAGTAAATCAGTGAGATTCAGCTGACAAAGTGCAAACATCTACATTGTGGCTGCTGTGTCAGAGACATTAGGCCCCTTGTAGTCAATTGTGAACCCTTGCCTTGTCACAAAGCAGATTATCTCAAACAGGCCAGGTGAAAAGTAGCCTGAAATGTACTTTTGTCCATAAAGGAAGCACTATATGGTATCTAGTTTGGATGTGAATTTGCAGAGGATGGGTGCTGCCATAAGGGAGGTGAATCTTACGCTCTTAGTTAGGATTCATATTGATGGGGGGAAAAAAAAAAAATGCTGTGCTGATAATCATAGTTTATGAGTTCACATGGTGGGTAGAGGGAAAGTTAAATAATATACTGTGTGGGTAAAGCGTGGTTCAGAACAGTGCATTATTGTATTCTGTGGTTCAAGAAGTTGTAAAGGTGGAGGTGCCTACACACCTAGATCTGGTGCAACTCACATCATCCTCATTTATTTTTTTCTTTTTTGGAAGTTTTCACTGAATCTGGCGGTGGTGTTTCAGGGGAATCAGTAAGATGAATTTTATACTCAAAAACTGAACGAGTTGGAAGGGAAACAACATAGGCAGAAGAGGAGATTTTTTTTGCTGGAGGACATAATTTTTCAGGTTTACGGAAAAGATAGTTTGGTACGGTGACATTATTACCGTGGTACACAAGCAGGTTAGCACGTAAGATCAGTGTTCCTGCACAGAATTCTCACCCAGCTGTTATTCACCCTTCGAGTGAGATGGGGACAGGACATTTTAAAGTTGCAGAGAGAGAGAGGTGAAATCCTGTTACTACTTCCAGCTATGCCTTTGGGGAAAGCACTGTTCATTATTTCTTGATGCTTTTTAGGATTTTATATCATGTCACTCACAGTTTTGTGGATAAATATTTAAGTATATATCCACCATTGGTTGTGTCTTCTGAATACCAACTTTTCTTCTGGCAACTTTCTAAGTATATCTTCATGTCTTATTTAAGAAGGGATCTCCCCCCCTGCCCCAGGTGTTTATGAGAGCACCTGGCTTTAGGAAACCTCAATAGTGCTTGTAGAGCATGAGCAACTTTGTTGTAGCTATTTTATAACAGTGCACCAAATAAAATCTCAGGCACAGCTCTCCAGGTTTTAGCCTGCCTGACACTGGCATGGGTAGGGACCGTATGATACGTGTGCTTTACTGCTGTGCTCAAGACTCGAAGTTATGAAGTGGTGTGTTTGCTTCTGGCCAAAGATATACAATATTATGACAAATGTAGATGTGAAACTAGCTTTTCACTTGTGAAACTGGAACTGGAACTAGAGAGATTTGTTGTCCTGCAGTTTAAGGTAAACAAAAAATTTTATTGTTATTATTGCTGCTGTTACTAAATTAGGAACCTAAACTGTGCTATTTCCTGTTCTTTTTCATTATTTATAATCTCATCAAAGGATAGTGTATACTAAGCAGGGTAAAGATCAACCCTCCATGATTTAGGTAATTTACAGACTTATCCAGCATCACAGTATATCAGATTGCTTCTGGCTTTCTTAGAAATTAGTGAGTTTGTCAGATCAGAAAGTTTGCAATTTGTATATCCGAGGGCTGTTACACAAAAAGTATTAACCCTTAATGAAGTAGAGTGTGTGTGTAATGATAATTTTCTTACAGCGTTTTTCAGAATGAGGATAGTTGTGCTTCAGTATTTGATCTATTTACAATTTATTGGGTTTAGATGCATAATTTACATTTTTGCCAGTATGTTGTTATACGTGCTGCTGTTCCTTATGCTATATTCCCTTTGTGACCGAAACCCAAAGTAAGTGATGGAACAAGAGATGGAAATTAGACACCTACCCTCGCCTTGGGGAGAAAAAAAATACTGTGACTGTTCCTCCTTCCTAATATCGCTTCCCAGACAGCAGAGCCTCCACCTTCCCTTCTCACTTGCGATGGTCTAACGTTCATCTCCCGCTCCTTTGCCAGGACTGAGGCCTGTCCTGTGCTCCTCTTCACCTAGTCAAAAGATGTCTTCATTTAGAAGTTATGGCTATACATAGGCAGAACATACTTGTGGCAGCTTGAGTGACAGCAGCAAGGTAGTCACAGCCGTGTGGCATTTGGCACAGGCTAAATCTGAAAACATTTATCCAGCCCATTAAACTTTTTTTCATACTATGTTGAATTTTGTACTGGTAGAGCCCCATTGTCTATATGAATGACAAGTATCCTTTTGAGTATAAACACCCCTCAAAATGTTTACAAGTGTTTAATCATTAAGAATATATCGAGGAACAAATTAGAACAATCTGTATATACCGTTGCTGTTACTAAACAAAATCCACTGATTCCCTTTCTTCAGGACGTACAGCAATTTGAACAAATGACGTCATATTCCAAAGCAGCGTACCATTTTCCTACTTTTCAGCTACGATAAGGTATGAGTTTAGGCAAAAAGAATGGGGAAAGAATGGCGATATGTCCAAGAAAATCATGACATTAATAACATAGAATATTATCAAAAGAATACAAATACCATCAAATACATACACTAGTGATTGGATTGGTGTGAGTGAAGTGAATATTTCATGTCTTCCTATTTGCATGTCCTGTCACTTTATGTTCAGAGATTTTGATAGTAAATAAAGCTGCAGTAAAATTTAATATGAATGTAAATCTGGATACGTTAGCCTTGCAGTGATTGTGAAAAGCAAAGTCTTTAGCATAGCACTTTCCAAACGAACATTTCTAACTAAAGAGATTCTGTGCACAAATTCTAAAATTTCATTAAGGGACAGCCGTATACTTAATACACTTAGTCTAGCAGAGATTGGTAATAATCATCTTTAAATCCATAAGTGGTGAAAATGTAAAGTTTATGGCTAATAAATACCATAAGAGAGTTTTCCGTCAAGTGTTAATGATAAACCTGCGGCATGTAAAAACTACAAAAGGACAGTGCCTCTTTAACAGGGACTACTATTTGTGCTCCGTGGAGCTTTGCAGTATTAGTAAAGCAGCATGAAAGAGTTGATTTTCATTTTATGTTGTGCTTGTGAGGCATTAACATGATGTTCTAACACTTGTAAATGAATACAGCTCTTGCCTAATCTGTCATTTTAATGCCTTATAGATTTTATTTCACTCTGTGTTGTACCAGATTCTCAATAATAATAATCAACTGCTTTGTTGTTCTCTTGCAGAAATTAAATTTCTGTAGTGAGTGTGCAACTAATAAAAGATGTTGCTTGAGGAAACAAAAAATAAATATGATGAATCATAAAAGTTGTATGTAGGGGGTTGCTCATATATGAAAGACAATTACTGAACCAGTGGTAAATTCATCTGATTCTCATATTGTCAACAGCTTAATAACTCTCACAAAGGGTTTAAACATAGTAGCTTTGTCTGTATTGCTGTCTGTAATCACAAATGTGAACCCCATAGACACTGATGTATGTAAGAGCTATATGTGTGTGTGCTCATGTGTATATATATATTTAGTATTTTAAAAGGCTATTGACATTATCATGTTGCTTTCTTTTCTGAACCCGAGAGACTCTGCTGCTATACTAACTTGGCTACTTCTATAAGTTTAGCCATTCTCTCGTCATAGTTAGCCGTGTGGTGAAGCACCGCAGCGGGACGTTCAGGAGCCAGATTAGCGCAGAAGTTCTCAGTGCCTTGGTTAAACAGTGACCCTCACATAGAGTGTAAGAATGCAGTGTTTTCAACAAGTGTCTAACAGACAGCCCTAGCTGGCTAAATACTCATGAGTTTATTTGTAGACATTTCTAAACATGACTTCCAAGAATATAAAATACAGGTTAGCCTTTGGCTTCACCCCTGAAAAAGCACAGAGAAAGAAAAGTAGGAGGAAAAAAGTTTTCATACAAATTCACGTCTGAGATGCTCCTCTTGCATTTTGTTGGGGTCTCCTTACTCTTTAGGAAATATAGTTCAGTACAAAATAGTCTGCTTGACTGTAGGCAGGTATATAGATCAGATTTTGGAATAAAACAGCTATAATAGCAGGTAAAATTTACTGCCTGATATCCACTGTTTTCTCCTTGAGGGATTACAAACACAGGTGAAAGGTAACCGTACTATCAACTTCCTATTTTAAATCCCTTCTTTCTTAACGTAAGTGGCTGTGAACAGCATAAGGCAACAGGGAACCAGGCTTTTAACCTGTGGAATATGTGTATAAAAGCTTACGCTTACTTTTTGGCATTATCTGCTTCTAGTGTAGCCTCATCTTTTGGCTCCTACTTGACAATGTGGCTGCTAATTTTACTTTAAAGTAGTCAGAGTATTGTAATTTCTTCTATTTGCTGAAGTACATGCAAAAGGATATAATCAATCTTTTATAGGAGTGCAGGGGAATTGATAAGGATGTTTAAGGCTCAATTCCTAAAACAATTTTGCATCCAACAGTTCCCATTAGGCATCAGAATGAAATAACAAAAGTTCCCAAACAGCTTGGTTTCATTTTAGTAGGAAACGCAGGATACTTAGCAGTTTTAAAAACTTTGTTACTTTTTTTGCCCAAGAGGAACTTGAGCTCCCCTGAATAACTAGGTACTGCTGAGGAGATTGAGTACCTCTGGGGATCTGGGCTATCAGCTTTGATCTTACCTGTGATACTGCAGCACAGAGGGTCATTAAGCAGAGAATCATTCCAAGAGCACTTCTATTGCTGTTGCTGATTTCTTATTTGGACCTGGATCCAGTGGTGTTGCTGAAGACGGGGCTGCACAGGGACAGAACTTCTTTCTGTCCTGTAATACAGAGTACGGACTTGTGTGCATCTAAGTGGCACCACCATGTAGCCTCAGCCTGTCTCTTAGCAATCCTAACAGTGACCTTCAAGATTTTATTTTCAGTTTTTCCTAGTTCTTGATCAGACTTTGCTAGGAAACACAGCCGGAGCAAAATCTGGAGGTTGTCTTCTCTCATGGAAAAGACCATATTTCGTGATGATTTTAAATTTGGATACAAACAGGGAAATAGTTTACAGAAATGACGTAATTTTTTAGTTCACTGCTAAATGACATATGAGGCCATTATATTTATTTCTTTATGTTGGTACAGACCTAGTGCTGCATATAGGTATGCCTGCCAAAGGACAGATGTAGGTCAAAGCACCTAAAGGAAGAACCCAGATGAAAAAAATAGAGTTGACAGTGTGAAGTGATGGAAAACTTGTAACCATCACAGAACACATCTACTTCATAAAATAGGATAATTCAGGCTGGGAGGGACCTCGGAGGTCTTTAATCCAAGGTCCTGCCTAAAGCAAGATCATGTGTTAGATCAGACTAGATTGCTCAGAGTTTTGTCATGGCGGGTCTTGAGAAGCTCCAAGGGTGGAGCCTGCACAACGTCTCTGGGCAAGCTGTTCCATGGCTTGGCATTGTCGTGATTGACATGTCTTGAGCGCATACGGAAGCAATGCATGCTGGAGAGTACAGGGTTTTTTTGGACACGCTTGGATGTAAACAGTGACTCTAAAATCAGACACTAGTTCTTGTGAGAGGCAACAAGGTCTGGCGAAGCAGACAGAGCAAGGGCCTGGGAGCCAGGAATCCCCTGTGTTTTCATTTGAGTTTTGCTTTCTGGAACACAAGTCCTATGAGGAGCGGCTGAGGGAACTGGGGATGTTTAGCCTGGAGAAAAGGAGGCTGAGGGGAGACCTTATTGCTCTCTACAACTACCTGAAAGGAGGTTGTAGAGAGATGGGGGTTGGTCTCTTCTCCCTAGTAACAGATGACAGGACGAGAGGAAACAGCCTCAAGTTGCGCCAGGGAAGGTTTAGATTGGATATTTGTAAAAATTTCTTCACCGAAAGGGTTGTCGGGCATTGGAACAGGCTGCCCAGGGAGGTGGTGGAGTCCCCATCCCTGGAGGTATTCAAAAGACGTTTAGATGAGGCCCTAAGGGATGTGATTTGGTGGGGGACTTGGTAGGGATAGGTTAATGGTTGGACCTGATGATCTTGGAGATCTCTTCCAACCAGAACAATTCTGTGATTCTATGATTCTATAACTTGCTGAGTGCCTTCCAGCAAGTCACTTTTACCCCTCTGTCTCAATTTCTCCATTTTTAAAATGGGGATAATAATACTTACCTACCCTACAGGGTGTTGTGAGGATTAATTAGTTGTTGGTACAGCACTTAAAAGATGTAAATAGCCATATAAATGCTGGATATTATCATTATAATGAGAAGCACACAGCACTGTAAGAAAAGAAATGGTCTCAAAATAGGTTGCATGTGCTATTATGACCCCCCCCAAGAATAGCTTCTGGGGTTTATTTGAAACATCAGCAAGCATCAGGCTTCCAAATCCATAGTTTGATGCTCCGTTGTAGCAGTTAACATTTTTTTCTCTTCCCAGTTATTTTTTATAGTCAGTACAAGTTAGAAAAACAAGCCCAGGTAAACATATGTAGTGGTCCTGCTTGAATAAGCACTTACTTTTATGATGTTTATGTTAAATATATAAGGATCATTAGGAGGACAAGGTGACACAGTCAGTTATTTTGATAGCCTTGAGGCACTTCACCACTGACACCTGGTTTTGAATTCCAATTGGAAATGACCCAAATTATCGTAAAAGTATGAAGTTTGTGTACCTAAAACTCAAATTCCAGAAAGCATTCAAAACCAGAGATGACAATGATCATAATCTCCACTTTGACAACACTTTCTTAATTGTATCATGTAATTTAGAAACTAATCTGAAAAAAAAAACCCCCACAGGAGGGCTCATCAGGGTTACTCTGACATACCAGAGTCACTGGTGCCAACAACCAGAGCTCTAGTAAGTGATCTCAGCAAGTCTAGTAGTGAAGCTCTGTTGCTAGGAATGTTAAAATGCCCACCCAAGAGTAAAAATTCTGTCTTTATAACTCATTGTACAAAGTAGGACTCTTACCATTGTCATCGAAGTCACTGGGTCAGATCTGATTTCTTTTTTTCCCCCTGTATGAAATGGAAAAAAAATGCTGTTCATAGATTTCTGTTTAATAGTGTTTGCCAGACAAAGTAGAATTTTCACAGCACAAGTTCTATAGCTCAAGAGTCCTATTCACTCAGCATTTATTTTATAGGTCTTTTATCCACCCTTTCTGGCTTTAAAAAAAAAAGAGAAAAAACAGGGAATTTACCCACTTAAAGTAAGCTTTGCATCAAAACTGTCTTCTGTGTTTTTTTGTAGTGTTAATGAAATCCCAAGAAGACATTCATAATGATCTTCAGACACAGAACTCATAAAATGAATATTAACAGCTAAAAAAAGAGAAGTATTTCCCACTCCAGCAGAAAATATATAGTTCCCTTTCAATAAATATGTCCTGTCAGGTAATATTTTATAGGAAAGTGTGATCTAGTGGTATGAACATAGGTTTGAGAGCTAAAACAATATGCGTTCTAATTCTGCATATAACTCTGAATTTGTCTGTGGCTCTGGGCAAATCGCTCGCCTCTCCGTCTGAATTCTCTGTGCGTAGCATGGAGATAATTTTGTGTACAGTACATCGTGCAGTTGCTATAAGGTGTTGAGTTAGTTATGGCTGTACAGATTCTGGAGGAGGAGAAGTTGGATTCCTGGCGAGCAGTGGATGAAGTTTTGTCTCAGAATGTTTAGTAAGACTTCAAGTACTGTTTGTATAAGTGTACAATGCCTGAATCTCCACAACAAACCTGGAAAATTTAAGGACGCTCTTTTTTCATAATTCTTATGTACCTCTTTTTTTTCAATGTGTGGACTAAGGACTGTCATTAAAATCAACTAGTTTTATCCAAGCTAGGATAAAGTCAAGACTTAAAATATTTTGATTTCGTGTTCAACTATTTAGATAAATAGATTTTAATTTGTATGTTCTCGTTGACAAGTATCACTACATTTTACAGAGTCACAAACCAAACCAGATGGTGTGCAATATTCAGTTCACTTTGTCAGGAAACATTCATGCCATTTACAAACCATCCTCTATACAGGCACCAGCTCAGTTTGCCATGAAACATAGTGCTGGTAGGTGGGTATTTAAAGGCTTTAGCGAGAGAAAGAAATACGGAGAAGCTTTCCTCAGAACACCCAAAGTTGGGCTGGAAGCAATTGTTGTCATCCTCTGGTTGTGTTTAGAACGAAGTGTTTCAGGAAGAGAAAGGTTCCTGTGCCAAACACATAACCTCTAACAACCCTTCCACGGGATGCAAGAGCACATGCCACTCAGGGTTGCTATTGCTGTGGGAGGTGCGGTCCCCTTCACCTCTCTGATAAATCTGTGCCTGAGAAAATGTGTTTTATTTTAGCATTATTTGTGTATTTTGCTCTTATATATGCTTGCTAGCCACATAAATGTCTAATGTTTTTAATTTAGCTAAGTTGTTAGCAAGGATATCTTGTGGCAGGAAGTCCTGTAGTCTATTTGTTCACTGTAAAAAAAAAAAGTTGTCTGTTTTGAATTTGCTACTGTCTGATTTAATTAATTACATAATTAAGTTCTTGAACAAAACAGGCTGAAAAGTTTATTTTTCTGCACGCTTTTAGGTGCCTTTGCCATGACTTACCAACACATGAGAATTAATACCCAAACAGTGCTCAGCTTCATTATGCGATTCAGTAGAACTAGATAGCACAGAGGATCACATTATCCTCTGTTACAATTTCTGCCTGCAAACAATTTTGGATTGCTATGAAAAAGAAAGTTTAGTTTTGCAGTGTTCTGAGTTACATTCTCCTTACTTTTAAAAAGAACCACCTTGCAAATGTGATCCTGGCTAGTTATTATTATCTATATATGTTGATAATTATAGAATAATGATGTGTATGAGGAGTTCTGATGAAGGGTATGGAGGAAGATGATTGAAGGCAGTTACAGATGGAAGTCACAGATTCCTCTTATATGGTGACAGTTTCCAAGCTCTGTATGGCAGATTTTTCTCTGGCCTAATATGTAGTTTATCATATTTCTCTCACTTTTTATGACTGATTTATCTTTGCTTTGAGTTCTTTTTCTGAGAATGCTTACAGCACCCAGCAATGAATAAATGTAAATGATTATTTATGGTTTGCGGAAAATGACTCAGTATTTTCTTTAATTCATTATAGTGCTGAGAGTATTTCTGTAGTGTACAAATATTTTTTCAAAACATTTCGTATGGTGTATAAACCATTCTACTGGCCACTGAGTCGCATTTAAAAGAGCATGGGCATCATTTTCAGTGGGACATATGGAACCTGTGCATTTCAGAGTGCATATTACAACCAGGAGAATTTGGGGTCTTGCATGGTTTTCTGCTGGTTTTTTTAGTTGTTGTTGTTTTTTTCTCTTTGGAGGGACACGACCCAAAATTTAAAACAAAACTTGTGGGAGGCATGCAAACCTACTGGCATATATATTGAAACTAGAAAGAAAAATGCTTCTTCAGACCCTTGTGAAGCAATATTGCTTAATTAACCCTACTTAAGCCCTACCTTGTGAAAAGGTTAATGGGATTTTTAATGACCTTGAGTGGTCAAGGCCTCAATTTTACATTTCTTCTGAAAGCAAATGGAAAATAGAACAAGAAAGCTGTTCAAACTTCTGTGAATCTGGAAAAAAATTGGTTTACAGCAACAGTTCAGGTCATTTCCTATTTTATTTGAAACGGTTTACCCATTCCTTACCTTAGAACCGCTGACATCACCGTGGATGTTTGATGCAGCGCTGAGTTGCCACTTACAGGATCTGGGTGTAGATTGCAGTTTCGCTCGCTTGCTCGCAGGGTGGAGAAGGGCCCGTTGCTCTGCAGCGACCTTGCGCACAAAGCTGAACACAAAGAGCCGTAATGGAGAAGCTGGTTTTGCAGCACGTTACACCCTCACCCCAACCCCCTCCCCAGTAACCTCTCCGTGTTGCACAGACCATAGTGTGCATCTCTCTTTCCCCCTAGAGAAATGCTTTATCACTGCTCTTTCTGACTCCACGGGTACAAACTGCCTTTTCTTTGAAAAATAGCCAAACTGGTCTGTATCCAGTTAAACTCTTACCACAATTGTTCTCAGCTTGTTTTCATCTCTGACCATGTCTCTAGCAGCTTGAGTCCAGTTGCGGCCTGTTAAGAGAGAGAGGGCTCATTCACTCAATCCAATTTTACATCAGCCTGATCACGCTGCAGTTGTATTTGCTTTGAAATTTTGTGTGGACTTTGCTGTTTTGGGTGGCTCTGACATTGTTCTTTCTGTCATACTCAATTCTTCAATATAATCCTATTCAAAAAGTTATAAAGTTGTTATTATTTTTACAAATAAGTGCCTTGTTGTTAAGGTATAATATAGGTGTATCTATTTCTTAAACACTACTACTACTACTAGTAATAATAATTGTATTTCCATTTCCATTGTGCTGTCTGTCCGCAGGTTTCAAAATGGCTTTCAGATCTCATTAATGAATGAAATCTGAATAATGGCTTTGGTGAAGTAGAGAAATAGCATTAATAAATTTAGCATTTATTTTTTTAAGCAAGGTTTCTCTGACTGTTCTAGTCTGAGCTGCACTGGAAGCATATATGGAGATAAAGATGCTCAAGAAAATAAAAATTAAATAGAGTCTTTCAACTTAAATAGATAATCTTACTGACAGGTGACCATGGCTTTTTCCATGATACAAACCCCAAGTTCTTCCTATATGCTTGCAAGAACGCCCATAATTAATTTACATTTTACTACTTGTTTTCAGTAAGTCATGTCAGGGAATTCTCACACACTTGCTTGAAAAGGCACCTGAGCCACAGGTTGGTTGTGGGTACATATTTCTGGGTCTTTTGAGTACAAAAGGGCAGTGATTATGCAGCTGTGTGGAATATACCATGAATTAGGAGAGCTGTAGTAGTATTATGGCTGTTATTCTTTGTGAGCTGGCCTCCAGAGGGTGATACAGATGTTCTGCCTCGTAGAAAACACACACACCCATACACACATACTAATCAGTGCATTATAAGAGTTAATTAATGAGGGAGGTATTGCTTGTGAACAGTCAATACAGCAATGCATTCATCCACAGGGTCATAAACGTGCATGCTTTGACTTTATCTAACGTCGTATATGGCAAAACACTTAGGGCGCTGCAGCTGAAGCTATTAATTGCATTAAAAAACTGTCCATAATTAGGTTTGGACTGTAACTGTAATCTTGGGGATCAATGGTTCCTGACACCTGTCAAGTGGCAGGAGGGTAAAGCCTTTTATAACCCTGATGAACACTTGCGTGTGTCACATCCTTATTACATAGAAGAGTGGACTGTAAAGGTTGGCGAGCGGAAATAAGATGCTGTAAAATTCGAACTCGCTGAAATGGCATAGCGTTCTGTTCCTGTGGGCCAATTTCAGCGGTGGTGTAATTGTTAGGAATTCCTTTGAAACCAAAGAAGTTACTCCAGAGCTGAATTTTTGCATTATACTTCTATGCTTGGCACTGGCAAGGGAGCAAAAGAATTAAGTTTCTTTTCAGAAGTACATGGCATGAATTTTGACTCTTGCTTCTTTGTGGAGTGTGAGCATCTCTCTGAAAGGGTGCATTCCCTGTAGCTAGTGATCATATATAAATGGAAGAGACTGTACAATTACTTTATCTAATTCACACTCATGCAAATTAAAAATGGCCACAGTCCATTGTTCTGAAACCACTCATTACATCTTCAGGTTTTGAAAATGAAACTCTATTCAGAAAATCCTTTCTTTCTGCATGAAAATAGCTGACTGTCCCTCTACTACCTGAGGTATGAGATGGATATATATAGAAGTGCGTGTTTATGCATATCCACATGTGTCTTTTTCAGTACATGGTGCATGTGTGTATATAGTTTCCCATTTAAGAGTAGCTGTTTAGACATACAAACACTGTGCGTGCAGAATGCAGCAGTATATGCATGGTGCTTACTGAATGCAGACAAGTCATACACGATTTCTGTAAAATACGTGTATGCTGTATCTATACAGAAAGATACTGTAACCTAAAACTTTATTAAATCAAAAGGAGCATTTAAAAATTGCTTAACTTAAATCATGTGTCACTTCAACCTAATTTGTGGGAAGCTGTTAAATAAGTCTTCCTGTCTCCCCTAAAACACCCCAAGGATCATTTCTCTAATATACTGTTCTGCCATCGAATCTGTATAAACAAGTATAAATGTTTAAAAAGTAAAGAATACTAATCAAGAGACGGAAGACATGCGCTGCTTAATAAATCTTGCCTTCAATTTATTTGTCTAGTATTACAAAGGCAGAGGAGATATCAATTAATATAGGCAAAGAGGACCCATAATTTATAATTAACTGGCAAGTGGTTTGTAACAAACAGCAGCACTGAATCTAATAGCCAGTAGAAAAATAACTAGTGTTGATTTGTCCCTCGGCAAATTAATAGAGTGCTTATCAATGACAGGGTTACATAAAACTGCTAAATAAATAATCATCAGTGAGTTAGAGTGAAGCAGATCTTTAACAAGCTTAATCTGAACCTCTTGACATCTGTAGACTATGAAGAGATTAAATGCTAAGAAAGAGAAGACACACTATACACACTGTAAGCATGCTCAGTAGCTGTGCAAGATCATGTTCTTAGGTAATGAGAAATAAGGAAACATTTTTATTACAAAATTACATTGAAAAATGATTTTCATTATAATTAGACTGAAAATTATAAAAGGTATATCAAAGAAATGCTGAATTGGAATTAACCAGATGAGAATGGCACTGCGTCTCTGAGCAATGAAAACACATCACCGGAGTTGGTTTTGATATATTTTTGGCTCAAGGTTTTTTCTTGGTTTTATTACTCACCTTTGTCCACTCCTGGTTTCTGTGTCACTTTTGCTGATATTCCCTGGTAACTCACTTAAATCATCGCAACAGCTAAGCGGTGCACCTGATTTTCAGAATGTGTCTTATTTATGAGCCTGGAGATATATATATATTGGATATAATTTCTAGACATGTTTTACTTTTATAAAGGCTTTTTGTGCAATAAGTCCATGTATGAAGGTCTCTCCAGTCCTTGCTTAATGATAATATGAGTTAGTTTTGTCCTGGAAAGCTTACAGTTCTCAGAAGACCCAGTTAGAGCCATGCTGGGGAATCTTAAAAGGCTTTGTCTCCAAGTGAAGATGTACAGAAACATTCTTCCCAAGCAAGGGGAGAGCAGAGACTGTTTTTCATTGCGCTCTTGATGCACAGGGATTGGAGATATTAGGGTCACCAGTAGCTCCTTGCAAGACTGCTGGTAATCAGTTTACGGCTGTGTGTCCTTTGCAGATTTTTTGGCATTAAAGAGGGAAGGGCTGTCCTCTCTAAACCAGCTATGAATTAGACTATAGCAAGAATTCCCAGGGAATGAATTGCTTTTAATTTTTCCTTGAGTCCTCTATCCTTTTTCCAGCTCCGAGAAGAAAGACGTTTTATGCAAGTGAGACTGCCGTCTTTTTGGGACAGTGAGGGAGTGTGCAAGCAAAAGCAGAGCTGAGTAATTTTGTCAGAAAGCTTTGTTGGAACTTCCAGGATTTTGATCTGGAGCAGAATCTGACCTGCGGCGAAGAGCTGCAAGTCCTCCTTCTTTTTTGTGTATAAAAGCAAAGCTGCCCTGACATAGGCGGGCAATGTCTGGTGAAGAGCGTCCTTTTGGGAGCTCATACCTTCCCTTCCATCCCTTTTAATCCTCCTCATCCTAAAGAAGCAAAAGGACTCCTAGTGTATCACTACTCATTCAAGGAAGTTTTTTTTCTAATCTTTTCAAATGTGATAATGAGGAAGTCCAGGTACCAGAGATAAGTAGCTTGATAGGTCTGAATTACCTCAGGTGGTGTTATGAATAGGAAGTAATTGTCTGTCTGTAGAGGAGATCTTCCTGGTGAGGAGACTAATTTAATCTTTTTCTAGCTTCGTGGTTGGGTGTTTTTGGGGGAGTGGTGTGGAGTGGTGTTTGTTTGGATTAGACTGTAGATTTTCTCGAACCTCTCTATCACTGCTAGCAAAGAACATTATTAGCAAGAGAAATGCTATCTTTATATCCAGCCTCTCTTTTGCCCCTTTTCTAGATTCTTCTCCCTATGAAGGTTGGGAAAAAGGGAATTTTTAAGACCTCCACGAAACGAAGGGAAGTTTTTCCTAGTGGATGGCTGTGGAAACTGCAGTCATGAGAGAGAAACCTCATACTAATAATGCTTCACTAATTTATTTTTATGTGTATTGCTTTCCCAATTTTTACTCAGAGAGTGAGTCACCACTTAAAAAGAACAGAGTGGAACCTCAATTTTATCTTCTTTTTTTTTTTTTTCCTTAAGTTAAGCCTCTCTATGGTGGACCAGTGCTGTCCAGTACCACGCTGCAAGGACGGATCAGTATTGCTCAAATAACACTATGTATTGAAAAGCAAGGAACTTCCTGTTGCTTTGAGTTTAGAAACATCTTAACCTAAGTGCAGAACAGGTCCACCCTACTTAGCTTTGTGCGAGCTGAGTAGTCTCTAAGATCACGTGTTGCTTGTGCGTACTGCTTGTTTTATGTCTATATATCACTGTGATTTGCTACCCTTTTCTATTTTTTATGGATTGTTTCTAAATTTAGTAAAATCCTCCTCCCCCCTGCTCAAACTGCAAAGAGTTGCCTGATTGCACACAACTATACCAATCATACTGGGTTAAATAAGGAACTAACAAGTTCAGAAAAATGTGAATTTCCATTGTGTAGTATCACGGCATTGTACAATTATAGAGCAGAATGTGCCTTATCTGTTTATGGATCTCCATTCATCCTACATCAGGTGGGCCTAGAGATTGATAAATGTTTGTTTCCTCAGTAGCTGTTGTTTCACGTCACATCTGTGATGTCCAGATGGCTTCCTGTACGGGAGGGGGGGGTGTTGCTATCCACCTCTACCGTCTACTCTGTAGAGACTGCTTCAGTCTACGGAACAGTTTTCTGTCCCGAAGAGCACCTTTCACAGGAGCACATCATGAACCAAAGTACAAGCTTTCGCAAGGCTGGGAGGAGTGTTGTCTGATGAGATGTTGCTGTTCTGCAGTGCGTCAAGTTGACCCAAGGCAGTTAATGGAAAGGAGAGGTTTTCTGTGTGCATTGAGGTAACAGGTAGATGGTGATATGGAGAAGATTCTGTGGAAAAGAGGATGTTAACTATGTGAAAAATACTACTTCGAGTGGGTGAGCGCCTGTGGAGAAGTGAGCAAGGAGGTGAGGTAGGTGGTGTACTGTTTCTCATGCACACATGCAATGACCCAAAATTCAAGGTTTGTTTTTTGGGGGTGGGTTTTTGTTTTGTGGGGGTTTTTTCCTTCTTTATTTTTTGTTTTCGTTTGTTTGTTAGTAAAGAAAATTGTGGTAGCTTCACACATCGCTGTCAACACCGTGGTAGGATCGCCATGTCTAAGGTGCTAGCAGGGAGGTTACAGGGCATTCATCAAATTCAAGCTGATGCAAGCATGAATACTCCCAAGAATGAGACCTTTTATACTGAAAAATGCTGAAGGCTGAAAGGGGCTAATTTATTTAAATTATCTGTATACATGTCAAGCCCCGTAGTTTCCAGAGGAAGCTGACAACTGTAAGTTAAAGAAAGCTTTTCTTAAATTTAACAACAAAACCTAACAGGGAAAGTTATACCAGAAAGCCTGAGCAACTGAGATGATAATCATCTGTAGTGATGCAGATGTACAAAAATACAGTTTTCTGCTATTAAGCTTTTAAATGTCAGTAAATGGCACTTTAGTAGATCATTTGCTAATAATGATTACATTTCTCATTAAAATGTTTCCTTCATTATTCTTCAGGTAGAAATGTGTAATTCAACGATTGTTACATCAATTATACTTAAAAAGCTCATTAAAATACTGAAAATATTATCTCTCGTAGACAGAGTACTTTAAGAGTACTGTACTAATTACAAACAGAATAAACTCTTGTAATATCACCATTTGAATTGATGCCTTATAAATTCTTAATGCAAAGCTAACATATAAGTGTAAATCAAATATATAGATCCAATAAAACAAAACCTTTTTAATCTTGTTTACCTTCAAAAGGATTCTGATTATTGTAATTAATAATGCATGATATAATAAAGATCTAGAATGTGTGATTATTTCATTGGCAATTGAATATTGGTGCTTTTTATTTATGCAAGCAATTTATCACAGACAATATGCATCAAGCATTAAAATATTGATACAATTATACCTATCCTGCTGAACCAATAAAAAAACTGTGACATGACTCTCTGCTGATGATACAAGGATGGTTTGAAATCCTTGTTAAATTTTAATATTCTGATGTGCTGGGTTATGCTAATTCTGGAATGGAATAATATCTCCTATATCTACTGTTCTGCCTTTTATTTCTGTGAGATTACAAATCCGGCTTCCCTTAGCATGGCTAACAAGTACTGCTTCGCTTGCTGCTCTGTTGGTCACTCCTAGGAAGAACCATTAAAACACAGCTTTGAATTTCACTTTTTAGAGTTATTATTTTGCTATGAATACAACTGTTTAATTTTGCTGCTGCTGTATCCTGTTATTCTTTCTAAGATTTTTGCAAAGGCTTCTGGCCCAAGTCAAGAATAACTTGCCTGTAGTCGGTGGATTAGTAAGACTGGTTTCAAAGGCAAATGGATTTTCATTATCCTGCCACTTTCTTAAGGCTAGCATCGTGGTGTCACGACAAAATATAAAAGGAATGATCATCTTCTTTCGGTTGGGACAGCACTCTAGCAGGTCAGATGTAAATTGTGAAATTGGGCAAAATTTCCATATCTTCAGTTTTATAAAACTGATTTCTTTCTAAAGCGAACTGAAAAGCTATACTTAATAGGCTAGTAATTATTTTGCCACATTTATGCAGGTAAGCTGAGGTGCAGAGGACTACTTAAGGCTATCTACTGAGCTAGTCTCTTGTCAGTCAGTTGAAAGGAAATGTTTGCTTAACAGCCCACAGACAGAGCACTGGGTGCCCACCTTCACTTGCTGTTTCAGCCAAGTCAACTGTCATGTAGAGTTGTATTTCCTTGAATAGAATAACGCTGCAAAAGTTTGTACAAGATTAACCCATCCCACTATTCATATACTCTAATTAATTTTTTTGAGGGAACATCTCGAATACATGACATGTTTTCATAGCACAAAGAAAACAAAGTGGCCTAAAACAAATACTGCATCTGTGCTGGCTTTCAGAAATGGCCTGTGGATATCACTGTTCTTTCAAGTGAGGAAAGAAATCGCAAGCTTCTGAATAAACAGCAGTCGAAAGATCAAAAGCGCCAAGCAAAACATAAGGATTATATAGCTATGGGTGAAAGTAAGCCCTTTGCTGAGGGTCATCCTTGAAAATATTCTGGATTTTCGGAGACCCAATAGTGACTCTCTCACTTCATAAAATTATAAAACCGTAATTTACATGTCTGATTCACCAAATTGATGAGCACAACCTACGAAGTGTCGAAACTCGATTCTCTTTATGGTCAATGAAGGAAGAGAGAGCATTTAGTATCTTGCAAGATGAGTGGTTCTTTTTTTCCATAGCTCACCATGAACTTAATCATGGTTTTCTTACTATCTCATGAGAGAATTTTTCTTTTCTTTTTGCTAGATGTACTTGTTTTTCTCAGTAGATACTGCCTGACCATCACAAATGTCTCTGCTATGTCATATTTATGAGCTCCTGTTTAGCTTAAATTAAAATCAAGCTCTTAGAACAAATAGTCCAATGACCAAGGCTCGTATTTCAAGGCATCTACTTAGTTCAGATAATATAACCAAAATGGGTAAGAGGAATGTTTTAATACCTGCTTTTTTTTTTTTTTTAATCCAAATTGAAGGCTTACATAGAATAAATAATGGGGGAAAAAAAGAGAGTTAGTTAATTAAGTAGTTTGCTTGCTAATTGATTTTAAAAAATGCAGTAATTTGTAGGCATATGCTAGTGTTTGCTGTTAATTCCTATTTCCCTCGCTCCCAGCTTCCAGCCAGGAACTATGAAGGGACCACATAATCACAGTGCTGTCACATGTCTGACAGAGTCTGAAGACCCAGTGCATCTACCCACTTGCAATTTGCCAGCACTTTAAAGCCATTACTACATGTGCATATTGTGCTTGTATATGTAGATACGTAGGAGCAAAAAAGTCCCAAGGAAAAAGCGTACTAATATTTATGTGTTGGTAGATAAGAGTATTTTCATTTTTATGTTCATATACGTGCCTTGTTTGAAATTCTTTTGCTCTGTGGTCTGGGTTGTCTCTTTACTGTAGTTAATTGGGTGATGGTTGAGAGAAAGGACTTGGTAACATGTAGCTTTGAATCATTTGTTTTAAAGAAATAAAAAATCTTGGGGCTTATTAGCACTGAAAAATATATTAATGGTTTACCTGTTAAAGTAGCAACCTGTACTGAAAATGTGCACCTTACAATATAGATACTTCTTCTCTATAAAAGTAGCTGATTTAGTCAGAAAGGTGACAGTTAAGAGTCGTTGCAGGAGAAATTTTTGCATCTTTGCAGAGTGACTTTTTTTTTATACTTTACCATAGTGGCTGTCCATCACAGTTGTTATGTATGCAGGCTGAGTGAGCCCGCGGGGGATCCTAGTTATTTACACTCTTTTTCAAGCTTCGAAGCTGTTATAATCATTCGCTGTCAACTTTGTGCTGACACTGAATTTTACTTTGTGTTTTTTATGCTCGGTTTGGGTCTAAAATACTGGCATCCATACCCTACGCTGTAATTCTATGGGTGACTGAGTTGACCAGCAATATACAGTATTACTAACAGAGCTTTAGAAACCTGCTGCATATGGAGATTTCAGGATTTGTTGATTGTGGACAGTAAACAAAGTCCCCAGGCTTTATGCTTTTATCCTAGTGGTGGCCCTCAGGAATAAACTGTGTACCACGTTTCATCTCATTGCATTTTCATCTTTAAAAAAATGTAAATATTATTTTCGTTTCCTACAAAGCTGAAAAGTTAGAGCAGGAAAACTTTTTCATTGCATTTTTTATTTTCATACTTGCTTGTTTTCTCCAGGCCTGTGTTTTAAGCAATGCATATTTTTCTGTGATCACCATATGTTTAGCATGAAGCTGCAGATAGTAGCGGAGCTGGTAATGGGCTAATACTTCAGATCCAAATTGAAATAATGTGTTGTGTGAAATGTTGGGAATAAATTATCATGAAAGAGCATGCATTGACAAATATATAGGGTTTTTACACCCTTTTAGGTTTAGAAAGGCAAATTTGCATGCCTGTGCTTAAACGTCTTTGGTCTGCAATGCAGCGAATAAACAAACTTCTCTCACATGTGCACTAAACCTTTCCTTTATGAACAGGCCCCTTAACCTTAAATGACAGCACACTGACTGGTTTCTGCATGTTTAAAGTGTGAGATATTCGTGTCCAAGTTACCAGCTCCCATATGAAATTTCAGGTACTCTGGGGCCCAAAGGGAGCGATCACACAAAATGATACGACCCTGTTCTTAACTGGACTTGAAATAAAACTGGTCAAGGAGCTTGTGTGCTTGGTCAATGTAATAAAGTAGACAAATAATTACTGAGCAAATCAAACACACTTACACCTCAGATGATTTTGAAATATTATCTATAATCGGGCACTTCTGTGCTAGGAGGAAAGGTTAATAAAGTAATTTAAAAAAGATTGTGTGGAGTATTACAGAAACAGAAGAGGACTGGTGATCATAATTGTTAATCTCCTGAAACACCAGTCCTCTACTGCACAAGGCATATATTTTAGTACAACTCCTTATTGTTCATTCCACTTATTACTATATTATACTGCTTAATTACCTTTTGTAAGAAATCTTATTTTAGCTTGCTTTTTTTTTTTTTAATAACAAATAATGCCGATGGAAATATTTCAGAAGAAAAGCTTATTTAAAGTCCTGCCTGCTAAGGATTGAGACTAAAACATTTACAGCAGGTAGTATTTGGAGACTGAACGACTACAGAAACTCTGTTGTGAAATACCACAACAAAGTGGGTAAATACACCCTCCGCTACTCTGTTTCTAGCCCTGTTGTGTGTGAATGGAGCCTAGCATAGACTACAACAAGACAGACTGAGGTTTTGCTTTTTGGTAGTTGTGATTAGTTCCTCTGAAGCACATTTCTAGTTCACAGCATTCCAGGTGACCAAGATAAGAATTTTTTCAAAACAAAGAAACAGAGGTATCAGCTTAAGCAAAAGAAAGCTGTGTGCAAAAATATCTCATCTTAGTTTTAAGCTGCCTGTTGTCTACCTCCTTTCTTTATTCTAACGCTGTTCTGTTCCTTACGTAGAACATTACTGAATGAGGTTGAAATTTATGCAGCCACCATGAAGCACTTGTGCTTGGGCTCACAATGGTTGGTAGGTTATAGAGCAGTTGGGAAGTTAAAATCTTCTTACCCTCATCCAGTGTCAATGAATGGGGCTGCTGTGCCATTTTCTGAAGGAATTGTCACAGATCATGATGGTAGCAATTGTGGAAGTCTC
Organism: Phoenicopterus ruber ruber; assembly: GCA_009819775.1. Taxonomy (NCBI): domain Eukaryota; kingdom Metazoa; phylum Chordata; class Aves; order Phoenicopteriformes; family Phoenicopteridae; genus Phoenicopterus; species Phoenicopterus ruber. The sequence goes on from CM020217.1 coordinate 3,462,908, forward strand.
TCTTTTGGAAAGACGGTGAGTTTTGAAATGGACATTTGCAATTTTTGCAGGGAAATGTTGTCCTTCACACAGCATAACAACTTCACTGCTCAGAAAAAATTGCCATTTGTCAATACTGGTAAATCATGGTAAGGGGGGGAAAAAAAGTAAAAAGCTCTGTGTACTTGAAAGAATGATTTTTCCATGAGTGTGGTACTGGAGGTGGTTCATCTCATACTCCTTTACATGTAGTTAGTTTCTCTCAGATATCGAAATGCTTTCAGCAAGATAAAACCAAAAGCCTTTCAGTGGGCCAGATACATTGCTAGCTGCTCCCCCAATCTCTCTGCATCCACTGGTCATCTTTAACCCGGAATGCCACATTTACCTCGTAAGTGGAGTAGGAGGAGTGTAGCAGTTTGAAATGTGGAGTCTGCCACAATTTCTACTGTTTCTCTTGTGCCATTTGCCTCCTCTTGGATGGCTGTTTCCAGAAATACAATGACAGCTGCTTGCAGCTCCTGCAGAATACTTCCCCAGATTTATGGTAGCATGGCTGCTGGTTAGGGTAGCAGGAGAACCAAGAAGATGGATATTATGGTAAATATTTATAACAGTGAGGTTATTGTGCATATATTACTACGGTTTGAATTGGAAAAAAGTCTACTCCAAGCAGGTGTGACTTTGTGAGAGAAACACAGGCCTGTTTTCCATCTCCAGGGGATATAATCCTGAGGATGTCTCAACAAATTATTTTCCCTAATGTATAATTTTGGCTAGTAGTGACTAATAGTAAATAAGAATATGGTTGTTCCTTGCAGCCTTTTAAAAAATTCACCCGAGTGATTCGGTTCTGGTCAAAGCAGATGCTTTTTTTCTTGTTTGTAACACAAACATCCGAGTATGTTGTTTGGCTTTGTCATCTCCACAATTCTACATTAAGATTGGAGTTTTCCTGTAACCTTTTGTAGATATAAGATACACAGGTGGGGAAGGAAACTGGATAACATCTATATGGGCTTTACATAATTAAGGCCAGAGCACAGAACAATGTGACTTTTTTTTGCAAATGAGGATCCAGAATTTCACACTATGAATATCTGAGATACAATACACTGAACAGGTTAGAAAAGTAATATAGTCATAGTAATTACTTTCATCTGGCAAAATATTTCAGTCAGCAATGACTAGCAATAAAGTAAAATGATCACCTTTAGTATATCTATTACAAAAACAATTCTCTAAAATAAGAACAGCTTAAAATATCCACTGGAATATAAAGCATCAGTTCTGGAGTCATACATTGCTTTCATATTTTCATAGGCTGTGGTACTCAAAACGATTGACTTGAAATGCAAGGCCTGGTTCCAGACAAAGGGGGAAAAATTACTTCAATTAAGGATGTATAAATAAAGAGAATACTATCCATCACGTTGCTGTAAAATTAAAATCTAGTTTTTTGGCTTTTACGTTTTATACAAATCACTTATATCCTCCTTAAAAGAGATCTTTTTTTTTTTTTAATATAAATATAGTGAATGCGAAACACCATTAATCCAGTAGTAATATCATCTGATAGTAGTTAATCCCTTCTTAGGGATGGCTTTGCCTGGTCCTTTGGAATATAGAAATGTGCTTTTACTGTTAGGCATTTTGTTTAAGCATCAATCAGTTCTTAATGCTTAATTGTCTTCTTTTTTTCCCCCCTCTATAAAAGACCACCAAGTAAAATGAATACTGTCTTCAAAGGTATTTCCTTGGGAGTCTTATTACATTCTTTAGCCAGTTATTTTGTATTCTAAGGTTATGGATCAAGGGCAGTCCCATGCCTGTGGTTTGGACTTGGCTATCTGCTGTGACAGGATGATGCAGACGTACCAGAAGATCCTAATCTGTCAGAGGAAGTCTATTAAGTTCAAGCCCCTAAGCTGTCTCAGCCAAATCAGTGATACCAAACTTACATTTGTTTTTGTGATGACCATTCATTTTGGTCAAATGAAGAAATTGCTAGTGTGGTTTTTGTGGCTTCAGGGGGGAAATCTAAGAATGTCAAGTATCTTTTAGCCTCTCTGCTTTCTCTGAAACATTATTGAGAATGCTCTTGTATGGAAAAAAAAAAAAAAAACAAAACCAACCACACAGCCATTTTTATTGCAGCTGTTTATAAGTCACCTTGATCATAAAAAGTTGGGGAAAAGAAGCATTAGCTTCTATAGAAATAATTCTTTTTGTGAATAATAGATAAGGTTGGAAAAAAGCTAGACTGTCTGCAGACAACTGTGTAGCAGGAAGAACAAGCAATTTTGACATACATCCAGAAAGATTCATTGTGTTTTGGAGCGGTAGTAAGCGCTGTTACAGACTCTGGACCTTGGACTTGTTCTGGAAGCTATGGACTTGGCTGGTTTTGAGGTCCACTCAGTGCAGGAGATCAAACAGAAAAAAATTATTTAAGATATTTTACTAGCCAAAAGATTTAAGTTTCTGTTTAAATATCTGTCATTATATATCAAGACATATCAGATGGTGAATGTAGAACTTTTTATGCTATTTTAGCCATAGAATAAAAAATACAGGGCAGATTTGAGCCGTTTTTTGGTGAGATAAGAACAAATTGTTTATTTTGTAGACTTTTTCAGCTCCAAGACATTTTCTGTCTCAATAATGTTTGATATTACAGTTTCTCTGACACGCTCTTGGCAAGTTGTAAGGTAAAATCCTGTCCCTATTGAAGTCGGATTTTGGCCATGTACTTCAGTGGGATCAAGTTTACATCCTGTATGTAATCCCCTTTTGGCTGGAGCTTGTCTAGGAAACTTTCACCAAGGAAGGTCTAAACTAATGAATCCAGAGTGAATCCAAGTGAACTCTTGAATCTGAAGTGTTTTATTTGGTCGTGTTGGAGTTTTCATAACTTCAACGGGGCCATGCTCAAACAAAACCTTGCAGGCCAGATCAAGCAATAAGTGATAATGTTAGGTGACTCCCTTCAGTATGCAAAGAGAGATTGCACAGGCAATTGTATAGACAGGACATGTGGGTTCGAAAGGTGCTGCATCCCTCTGAAACATCTGTGGCACTTGGCTCATTTTTTAATTTGTGCTGTTTTCCTTCTGGACGGGACTGTTCAGAAAACCTCATTGAGAGCATTGTATAAAGGGTGTGGAAAAGAAGAGGGAATCAAAATCTGGTGTTCATAAAATGTGAGTTTGATTATGCCATGTTGCTCCCCAGCTTTATTAGCTCTGTTCTCCTACTGTTTTGTTCAAATTCTCTCCACGTGAGACTCTTATTTATAAGTTTATGTGACTTTCCACTCCTCTTCTCGTTCCTTTTGACCCTGCTCCTGTTTTCTCCTTCTCCCTGTTTGCCAGCTACTCTACTTAGGACAGCTAATTCTTCAGGAGGGCCTCTTTCCTCAGGAATGTGAAATGGCATTCAAAGTCCTGAGCTGATTCACCAAGTTCCACAACTAGCAGTAACATCTGGATGCAAAATGTGTGAATGGAAAGCTCCTGCAGAAGGGATTAGAGAATAGATATAGAATGGAAAACCTCCAAACAACACAGTCTCTTTTAATCACATTTTTAAAACGTAGGCCATGTTTAAACTAACAGATTTTGTCCTTAGGAAGTTACACTAGAAAATTAATCTAATGAATGCCTTCCTTTATAATGGTAAGATAAAAACGATTTATTCTTTGGTAGCCAAATTATTTCAGAATGTGACACATACATACAAAAGATCACTTCCTTTTTATTTGCCTTTTTATATAAAGGTATAAGATGTGCCAATTCTCCTAAGTATCCCAAAATGGATCACTGACTGTGGTGGATAGTAATTAGTAAAATTTTTTTTTTTTTTTTTTTTGTGCAAGAAAACAAGATTACAAAGATGTAGTTAGGTCCATTTGCTTTCAAAAAAGTAACATTGAAGGAGAAATAAATGATTGCTAATTATAGAAATTGCTGAGTTATTTTAAAAAAAGCATTTAATTTAAAAGCTAACCTCATAAACTTTATTCGTGTGCCTGTTTCTCTGTTCTCATCAATACTGTTTTTAAGACTAACAATGGGCAATGCCAAAACCAACTGTGCAAAGTTCCCAAACACATTGGTCCTGAACTCTATGTTTGAAAAACCAGCTTAAATTTGCCACATGCTCAGGACCTGCAGGACTGTCACCTCGCAGAGCTGTTCCCTTTCTCTCATCCCCATTTGCAGAGATATAGCATGCATCAAGCTAAGGTGTGAATTTATAGCGCAGTAACACACTGTACTAAGTCTCAGTGAGAAACTTTTTAGCTTGCACTGAGAGCACCTTTGCATGGTATGATTTAGCAGAAGTATTTTTGGGGTGCATCTGCACTGCAGGTAAAGATGTGACTGATATCCGTGTGTCTGCCCTGGACTTGCTTTGAACTCCACTGTATACAGATGATCTTGCAGACCACATCAATGTTTATTCTGCTTCGGGTTGTACTTTGGAACACGTACAGCTCAGTGCTGCCACAGTTACGCTGCTACCAGTTTAAAGCTAGTTAACAGAAAGCCACCTGCTGCAGTGTAACCTTATAGATATACTTTTGAGATGGATGAGAGCGCTGTGTTTCCTGTCTGCGCTCAGACACAATCTTCTCCGGATCCCGAACAGTTTGGACACCAGTCCCTAAGCAAGCGTGGATTTAGAGTTGAGCTGCAGAGTACATCATGGGGGAGATGCAAGGTTTTCACCATCCCTTGGTGTGAGCCCGAGCACATCAGTGTTTAGGTTACAACCTAGGCTGAGCTGCCCATCTGAGTAGCCCAGACTGCACGGGACCAAGGAGCAGGTGTTTCTGCCGGGTTCAGCAAAGCATCGCTAGAGATGCCCTCTGTCCGAGCTTTGAAAAACTGGTGTTCTGTAAATTCACCTGCTGCTTCTGCATTGGTTACAGAAAGTAAAAGGAGATTAATGTTGCTCTATGGCTGATATGTATTAGGTGGAGTGGGTAATGTCGCATCGCTCAGCCATGGTATATACAATAGTGAAACATCATTGTATAATGAGGATACTGCGGTCACAGTGAGTGTGGTGGTATGTGGCAGGAGGAATTAGAAAACGCAATGTTCAGCTAAGTGAAAAAATAGGAGATCAAACCCTGAAATCAAACCGGCAGCACATTCTTATTGCTGTCTTTTGCTTTGTAAAAATTTAACTATTCTCAAAATTAAAATGGTAAAAACCAAAACTGGTAAGAAAGCTCTAAAATTACATATTAAAGGTGTTCCAGCTAACTGCTTCTGGCCCAAAAAAAGCGCAAGAAACTGGCAAAAAATTATCATTTCAGATTCCAGCAGATTGAACTGATCCCTCATATTTTGTCTTTCCAGTCACTTGGATGTGGCGGTTAATCACTCATGCGTGTTCCGCAACTGAAGTTGCTGATTTTCTGCTTTGGACTCCATTTAGAGCAATCTGAGGGATGCTGTAACCCCGATTAGCTGGCTACCCTGGAGTGAAGAAGTATCCTGTTATTGTATAGATGTTGTGGGTACTTTGTGTACCCCTTAAAACCCCCAGGAAAGTCCTTGCACTCCACTCATGAATGAGCACACAAAATAAGTTCACGAGACTGTTTCCAGTTAGTCAGAATACCCCATAATATCGCTTCTTTCAGATCGCTCCTGCATATTGAAAAAAATTGTTTGTTTTAAAAGACCCTATGCATGCGTACAAAGCTGATTAGAATAATTTTAAACATGTAGCAATATACAATAGTGTCGCTTATGGCAGTTGAACAACTGATCTACTTGATGCAGTGATACTAAATATGCTTTGGAGAATGTGCGTCAGTCACACGGTGTATGTGTTAGAGCTCTTCAATAAGGTTTTAGTTATTTCAAGTGAGTATTTTCCTTTAGGATCCCCCCAGCTAAAAAAATAAAATGAAAGCCAAGCATCAACCTTGCATTTCAATATGAACTAGAAAGAAACCCAATTTACAATTCACTAGATGAAAATTGTTCTTTTCTGCCATAATTCAATTCACATTTGGTTTATTTGAGAATTCATGTATTATAAGCCTTCTTGCTCACACTTCTGAATATCTTGGTTTGTTGCATTCACTAAGGCTGAGTTTTATTTTTTTATTATTATTATTATTTTTATTTTTTCTGGGTTTACATTGTAAGTGGAGGCCTCCCCCTCCCGACAAGACCTTCCACCTGAGGGCAGCACAGTCATCAGCTCTGACCAACTTACTCAGAGTCAATCTTTCTTGTCCCGATCCAGCTTCATCGCAGCTCCAGGTCAGGTTTTGTTTTAATCCCCCCCCTTACATTGTTTGCAATAATGAGATATGATCACTCTAACTTTTCAAACCTTTCAACTTCATTTACGGGAGCTGCATCCCTTACTTTACATTACAATATAGGGAGTTTACCTCCGTTGTTCCCTGTGCCATTATAGGGTACAGCATCTTTCTTTGTCCTACCTTAATGTATTAATATTAGAAGTAGCATACGCAGAATGAGGCGCTAGGAGGGTCTGGATATCAGTATGAAAATATATACTTTTTACTTCATGCTATTCCAAATGAAACTGAACCTTTTTTTCTACTATTCTGAGATTTCTTCTCTTAACTGGATGCTGACAGTGCAAGAGGTAACACCTTTCAGCAGGTAAAATATGTTGTTATGGAAGGGATGTATGGCAGGGATTGCTGACAACAATTAGCACATGCTACTCATTAACAAACGGAGATTACAACTGAGCCGAAATGGCAGGCTGCCATCAGCGTGATAGTTACGGGGCAGTTTAATTTCTAACGAATGTGAGCACTGGATTAGTAACAATATTCAACAAAATGCTGCCTGCATTCTCTTATGGCTTTCATTACCAAATTGAAAATCTGTGTAGATTTCTGAAAATTACTTTTAAATGTAGCCAATCTCCTCGACTGCAAGGCTTGATTTGCTGGTGAGGGAGTCCTGCTGTGAGATTTTAATGAAAGATCATAGTGCCCCTCCAAGACCGTCAAAGAGCTATGGGCCCTAAAGACCTGAAATAATCTGTTTTACTTTTAATGGCAGCCATTTTATATTCATAAGATCAAAATGCAGTTTTTGCAGGG